>CM053028.1:401420610-401831003 GCA_028564925.1 Lithobates sylvaticus
TCTTGGCTGATGTTCTGTGTTCTTTGATTTTAGCCCAAGACTGCTCAAGACAAGACTGCCCTTTTTGTGAACCTTCTACAAGGTGTCACTGAGCCATCCCCACATCCAATCACAAGGGTGGGAGCAGGGCCGTCTTTTCCATTGGGCACGCTGGGCAGTTGCCCGGGGGCCCCACTTGCCTGGGGGGCCCCACCTGCCCAGCGAGCCAAGCATCATCTATGTGTCACCCTCGTTTTTATTGCCTGTGACCCCGCGCTCCGGCCGCCATGTCCAGTCTCAGGCCCTGTGATTGGGCGAAAGGGGTCATGTGCAGCAGGTGGGGCTGGCCTGTCCTCGATCGTGGGAGAGCGGGCTGGCTTTCACTGTGAGCTGTGGCCGCTATCTTCGCCTCCTCCTCTCCGGGTCACCGATCATGTCCCCGCTGGGGCAGGCAGTCTGGCAATCTGACAGGCGGCGCAGAGCAGAGATGAAAGGAAAAAAAAGGTAAGGGACTCACTCGTGAGTTTTTTTTTGCTGGCCGGGGGGAGTAGATATGGTCTGGGGAGAGGGAGAAGCCATAATGTATTGTGTATAATGTAATGTATAGTGTAATGTATTGTGTGTAGTGTAGTGTAATGTATAGTGTAATGTATAGTGTAATGTATTGTGTATAGTGTAATGTATTGTGTGTAGTGTAATGTATTGTGTAATGTATTGTGTGTAGTGTAGTGTAATGTATAGTGTAATGTATTGTGTGTAGTGTAATGTATAGTGTAATGTATTGTGTGTAGTGTAGTGTAATGTATAGTGTAATGTATTGTGTGTAGTGTAATGTATAGTGTAATGTATTGTGTGTAGTGTAGTGTAATGTATAGTGTAATGTATTGTGTGTAGTGTAATGTATAGTGTAATGTATTGTGTGTAGTGTAATGTATAGTGTAATGTATTGTGTGTAGTGTAGTGTAATGTATTGTGTGTAGTGTAATGTATTGTGTGTAATGTATTGTGTGTAGTGTAATGTATTGTGTGTAATGTATTGTGTGTAGTGTAATGTGTATTGTGTGTAGTGTAATGTGTATTGTGTAATGTATAGTGTAATGTGTATTGTGTGTAGTGTAATGTATTGTGTGTAGTGTAATGTATTCTGTGTAGTGTAATGTATAGTGTAATGTATTGTGTGTAGTGTAGTTTAATGTATTGTGTGTAGTGTAGTGTAATGTATAGTGTAGTATCGTGTGTAGTGTAGTGTAATGTGTAGTGTAATGTATTGTGTGTAATGTATTGTGTGTAGTGTAATGTATAGTGTGTAGTGTAATGTATTGTGTGTAATGTGTATTGTGTGTAGTGTAATGTATTGTGTGTAGTGTAATGTATTGTGTGTAATGTATTGTGTATTGTGTGTAGTGTAGTGTAATGTGTGTAATGTGTAGTGTGTGTGTGTGTGTGTGTGTGTGTGTGTGTGTGTGGTGTATTGGTCTGTGGATAGAGTATGCTGTAGCGGTCAGTATGTAGTGTATTGTGTAGTGGTCTGTGAGAAGTGTATAGTGTAGTGGTCAGTGGGTAGTGTAGTTTGTGTAGTAGTGGTCAGTATAGGATTCAGGTAGGTTAGTGTGTAGTGGTCAGTGTGGTGTGTAGTGGTCGGTGTGGTTTGTAGTGTAGTAGTTGGTGTGGTTTGTAGTGTAGTGGTCAGTGTGGTTTGTAGTGTAGTGGTCAGTGTGGTATGTAGTGTAGTGGTATGTAGTGTGTAGTGTAGTGGTCAGTGTGGTGTGGTATGTAGTGTAGTGGTCAGTGTGGTTTGTAGTGTAGTGGTCAGTGTGGTTTGTAGTGTAGTGGTCAGTGTGGTATGTAGTGTAGTGGTCAGTGTGGTGTGTAGTGGTCAGTGTGGTATGTAGTGTAGTGGTCAGTGTGGTATGTAGTGTAGTGGTCAGTGTGGTATGTAGTGTAGTGGTCAGTGTGGTTTGTAGTGTAGTGGTATGTAGTGAGGTGTGGTATGTAGTGTGGTTTGGTATGTAGTGTAGTGGTCAGTGTGGTATGTAGTGTAGTGGTCAGTGTGGTGTGTAGTGGTCAGTGTGGTATGTAGTGTGGTGTGTAGTGTAGTGGTCAGTGTGGTGTGGTATGTAGTGTAGTGGTCAGTGTGGTATGTAGTGTAGTGGTCAGTGTGGTGTGTAGTGGTCAGTGTGGTTTGTAGTGTAGTGGTCAGTGTGGTTTGTAGTGTAGTGGTCAGTGTGGTATGTAGTGTAGTGGTATGTAGTGTGGTGTGTAGTGTAGTGGTCAGTGTGGTGTGGTATGTAGTGTAGTGGTCAGTGTGGTATGTAGTGTAGTGGTCAGTGTGGTGTGTAGTGTGGTATGTAGTGTAGTGGTCAGTGTGTAGTGGTCAGTGTGGTGTGGTATGTAGTGTAGTGGTCAGTGTGTAGTGGTCAGTGTGGTGTGGTATGTAGTGTAGTGGTCAGTGTGGTATGTAGTGTAGTGGTCAGTGTGGTGTGGTATGTAGTGTAGTGGTCAGTGTGGTGTGGTATGTAGTGTAGTGGTCTGTGTGGTGTGGTATGTAGTGTAGTGGTCAGTGTGGTGGGGTATGTAGTGTAGTGGTCAGTGCGGTATGTAGTGTAGTGGTCAGTGTGGTGTGTAGTGTGGTATGTAGTGTAGTGGTCAGTGTGTAGTGGTCAGTGTGGTGTGGTATGTAGTGTAGTGGTCAGTGTGTAGTGGTCAGTGTGATGTGGTATGTAGTGTAGTGGTCAGTGTGGTATGTAGTGTAGTGGTCAGTGTGGTGTGGTATGGAGTGTAGTGGTCAGTGTGGTGTGGTATGTAGTGTAGTGGTCAGTGTGGTGTGGTATGTAGTGTAGTGGTCAGTGTGTAGTGGTCAGTGTGGTGTGGTATGTAGTGTAGTGGTCAGTGTGGTATGTAGTGTAGTGGTCAGTGTGGTGTGGTATGTAGTGTAGTGGTCAGTGTGGTGGGGTATGTAGTGTAGTGGTCAGTGTGGTGTGGTATGTAGTGTAGTGGTCAGTGTGGTGTGGTATGTAGTGTAGTGGTCAGTGTGTAGTGGTCAGTGTGGTGTGGTATGTAGTGTAGTGGTCAGTGTGGTATGTAGTGTAGTGGTCAGTGTGGTGGGGTATGTAGTGTAGTGGTCAGTGTGGTATGTAGTGTAGTGGTCAGTGTGGTGGGGTATGTAGTGTAGTGGTCAGTGTGGTATGTAGTGTAGTGGTCAGTGTGGTGGGGTATGTAGTGTAGTGGTCAGTGCGGTATGTAGTGTAGTGCACACAGGGGCCCCGGTGCACTGTATTGCCCGGGGGCCTATAATGCTCTTAAGATGGCCCTGGGTGGGAGATATGGGTGTTAAAGGGTTTATAAACTTCCAGAAGACCCTCCCACAATGTCAATTCCCTAATTATATCCAGTCTTCAGTGCATAACCATCAGTAGTATTGATCAGTCAATTAATTATTTATTATTAATTACCATCTCAAGGATACTGTATTTCTGGCAAGATTAACAATATTTATTGTACTTGCATAAATGTTCTTAGCCTGAAAAAAAAATAAAACAAATGCAGTCATCAAATCTAAGGACTGGTCAGCTGCAATACAATCAATCTTTGTTCTTCTGTTTAGTTACCCTTTAATTTACAGTATGTATAGACTGTATATATCTATTCAGTCGTATCCAACGCTCTGAAGTTCTATGGGTGAACTCTCTGGCACGATGACTGATATACTTAAAAGCCTCTTCCATAGAACTTTCTTCTCAATTTTTTTTTTATGAGGAGAGTCTCAAAGTCTTTTTTCAACCCTCCCCAATTTCCCAGACTTGGGACTGGCATGCATAGTGTGATTTGTATATGCATACTAGGGCAAATTTAAACAGGAGCCACTAAACCTACCAGTATGTCTTTGGTGTGTGGGAGGAAACCATAGTATCTGGAGCAAACCCTAATTGTTCCACTGATAAATGCATGTTATTGTAAGATTGTTTTTTTTCTATGTTTTTAGTGTATTTCTCTTTTATAGGAAAGGTATGGAAAAATATAATGGTGTTTATTTACTAAAACTGGTACAGCTCTGCAAAGCTTAATTGAACAAGCTGAAGTTAGAAGCAGTCTCCAGTTCCAGGCTGGGTTCACAATTCTCACAGATGTGGCTTGCAGCAGGGGTCCGGTGAGTCCCTGTTCTCTGTTTCAGGGATGAATCTGCGCCAAATGTTGAATTGTCTGAATTCGGACCGGAAACTGAGCCAAAGACGCGCAGCACTCCTGTGCAAGCCGCTCCGCAGCCGCAACGGAGTTATGTGAACCGGCTCCATAGAGAGTCGGTCACAATCTCCTGTCATGCGAATTGTGGGATCGGATGTGGGAAACCCGCCTTAGTAAATCAAGCCCAATGTCTTGATAAGTTGGAGCGCATTATTCAACTTTAAGTGACTACATCATCTTTAATAAGAATTTAATACTAATAATGTCACTAGAAAGAACAATTGTTACAGTTCATTTGTAATGAAAGGAAAGCATGGTTTGCTAAATTTAGGATGAAGTTACATTTAATAGTATTTTTGATATGATATGACATAGTTAAACACACTCTGAAAGGTGGTTACTTTCATTAATTATTTAATTACTTTCTTGTAATTGCCATTGTTTTCATAGAGCCCATTAATGTATAATTACCATTTGATAAGGTGTGTTATTAATCTAGACCGTTTTCATTACAGGAGGTCAAAATGGCACCAAGACCAGCTGTTATAAAATATTCCTTAATGAAAAACACATTGCATAGAACAAGATTTGTGCAGCAAGATCATTATAAGGGAGAAAACCTAAAGACTTTGGAGCTGTCACTCAATATTCTGCTGTAACAGTTCAGTGCTTTGAAGAGCAACATTTCACTTTGCACTTTTGTATCTATCTTTAAATTGAGAGTTATATTAAAGCAGCATATAGATGTACATTTTTTTCACTTTACCATGAAAGAATTTTCATACAGCGTGTACATATTATATTTGAGCAGTGCAAAAGTTTCCCAATATAGCTACATCAAAATTTTCCATCTGAAGTGTTGAAGATTTTTACAACATTATACAAGTGAGTTACAATAGCTCCTGTGACTGATATTGCGATGAACTGTAGGGGGTTGTAATATATGTGCATGTTAAGGTCTTTTACATTTTATTTTATTACTGGCAAGATCTTGCTGGGAGCAACTAAAAATGCAGACATTCTGAGTAGTGATGGTCTGTGTATGAGAACCCCATATTCTATCAGTTTGGCAACCAGGTCTCTAAAAGACTGCTATTAACAATAAGATTGCATAAAGGTACATTCTAATGAAAATAAAAATGTAAATGCATATAGGGAGCTTAGCATACCTCCCCATACCTATTTAGTGTACCAGTGCCCCCCCCCCCCTCCCCATTGTCTTTTGTTGGTAATTTGGTGATATGAGAATCTCTTCTTGAGGTGCAAGAGAGCTATTCCCAAACTATTTAATAGTAAAGAGACTGTTCTCACTCAGTGCCCAATGTGTAAATCCAAAGTCCTCTGAGTGATGTTCCAGTAATGTTTGAGTAATGTTTGAAGTAAAGTCCTTTTCCATTTCATTAGGCACCTGTCTATAGGGCATGAGTGCAGTATACATCCTCTGACCATTTCGAGGATTCCTGTTTATTAGCTCTTCGTTTTAAGCCAAGAATCCCATATATGATTTGATTTTTCTGAGAACAATCTTAATTTAAGACGTGTAATTTTTTTGATGTTTTCAAAGAGAAATGCAAAAGGTATTGATAACTATCCAGTTTTATGAGTTACATTTATAGAAAATCTACATGTGGGAAACATTCTATGAAATTGTGCAAAGTAAATGGTATGCTCAGTGGGTAGTTGTGGGACCTTGCTTAGAGACTAATAGAAAACTGTAAGTGCAAATACACTTATAAAGCATTATATTATATAATGCTGATTTTCTTACATTAACCAGTGGAACTTAGAAACTACCATACTGGGCAACAGATTTTTTCAAACGTTTTGCCTCCTGAAAAGCTTTTAGTGATTATGATAGACTTCCTCAAATAGGCTGCAAATATAATTTCAGAATGACTGTATCGCATAGGAATCTCTGATTTCCGAGTTTCTCTGAGCTAAGTTCTAAGATTGACAGCACTTCTTGCACAAAAAAATCTAGTCTAGGTATGCCCAAACTGTACCAGTACCACAAAAGTTATATAATATGGCCTGAATGCTTGCCTGGGCATGCATAAGCCACACAAATCATCCTGTAACCAACATGCAAAAATTAAACGGTTACTATATATTTTGTGACAAGTTGGGGAATTTGTAGCCTCTTGGTAGCGCCAAACAGTGAGTTTACTACACGCCAGAAGTGTCTTACCAGGGCTTTTTCTGCCAATTTTTATTTAAAACAAAGCAAAGGTTCACAAATGAAAGTCTTTCCATGATGGGGTTCTCACCATCAATACAAAAAAACATAGAATTCAGCCTCTTGGCTTTGCAGTTTGCGGTTTGCAGCTTCACTGCTCAGGCCTCTTGCCTTGGTCCTCCAGACCATCAAACACACAATCACAGTGAAAAGATGCTGTACCTTAGCTTGACTGTTTCTCCTGCAGCTTCCAGCGGCTACATCCTGACAGGCTCGGGCCTTTGTCTGTCCTAACCTAAACAGTATGGTGCAACATGCACCTCACTGCTCCCTTCACACACTGTCCCCTCGAGAGGGTGGGGCCACTGACCTCTAACTCTGTCACTAACCTAAACCCAGCACACATCTGTGCCATTAGTGTACTTGTTTCCTGGAAAACCTGGCCCCCGACCGCCATTTTAAATAGTGATATGGGCTTGACCTGCCACAGTATATAGGGAAGAAGTTGAAAAAAACTGAAGATTTCCCATTATTATACAGAGGGAAACAAAGTTTAGCCCTGCCTTCTACCATGCTAAATTAATAATTTATGTTCACTTCCAAAATGCCATGTTCACTTCCAAAATGAAGCTTTATTGAATTTACCAAGCTAAGTGAATTATGTCTTAGTTCAGTGACTGAGGTGAAATTGATATGACTTTAATCATCCAATCACATGCAAGCTAAAATCAATTTTCTAAAATGTGTTTGCACATGATTGGGTGTTCTTTGCAAGGATAATTTTCAATTTGTTTTACCTCAATTCACTGATATAAGTGAAAATGTACTTTGAAAGTAAACATGCTTTACTCAATTGGTATGCTATGCTGTTGGATTTGCCATTGTTTTGGGTCCAAACATCAATTATAAAGTCCACTAGGGGAGATGACCCAGTTGTTCATCATGATCTAGAATATGAAAATAATTTCACTCTTTCAGACAGCACAAATATAGCTTTATTCTTCTATGCACATTTACAGAAAAATCCTAGAGACCTTTCTTGTGTGGTTTATTACTCACTTACTTTGATCTACAGTGTGTGGTTTGGGTTATGATTAAGCATTAGTGGGATGCTGCTTCATACAAATTCTGGAAATATCAAAACATATATTTATGCCTCTGCTCTGCTTAATGTTACATCACACAATGAAGAAAACAAGGAGAAAATTACACTGCTGTCTCTGTGATTACAGAATGATATCAGAAACATAATTTATTAATCTGCTGCAATCACAGATCCATTGCTCATTTTTTTATGTGTAACCATGTGGAGAAAGTAGGACATCCCAAGGTCACTGCCAAGCACTCTACTAACAGTTCATCACTTAGCCTAAAAATAGAAAACAAAGAACCTATGCCACTGAAGTGCCATTAGACAAATTAATGCCAGTCAATCAATGACAAATTATTAGCATTCTTGAAACACTAAATAGTTTCTTAATTTGCAAAACTGCATGCTTTGTCATTTTCAGTTAGTTTCAGTATAGTATTAAAGAGCAATTCCAGGCAACAAGTTAAAGTAATCTGTGGGCTGCTGATGCTATCCAACAAGCACAGTATATGTGCTAAAAACAGAAAGTTTGCTTAGTTTGCCTATATATGAGCTCTGCGAGCTAAGCCTCCCCATCATATTAATTTTAACCACTTGCCTACCGGGCCTATTTTGGCCTATTTTCCTTCATGTAAACATCATCATTTTTTTTGCTAGAAAATTACTCAGAACCCCCCAAACATTGAGTACGTTTTTTTTAGCAGACACCCTAGGGAATAAAATGGCGGTCATTGCAACTTTTTATCTCACACGGTATTTGCGCAAAAATTTTTCAAACGCCTTTTTTTGGGAAAAAAAACAGTTTCATGAATTAAAAAATAAGAAAACAGTAAAGTTAGCCCAATTTTTTTATATAATATGAAAGATGATGTTACGCCGAGTAAATAGATACCAAACATGTCACGCTTTAAAATTGCGCACAACCGTGGAATGGCGCCAAACTTCGGTACTTAATAATCTCCATAGGCGACGCTTTAATATTTTTTACTGGTTACCAGTTTAGAGTTACGGAGGAGGTCTAGTGCTAGAATTGTTGCACGCGCTCTAACGCACGCGGCGATACCTCACATGTGTGGTTTGAGCGGCGTTTACATATGCGGGCGGGACTTGCGTGTGCGTTAGCTTCTGATCGCGAGCTACAGGGGACAGGGGCATTTTAATTTTTTTTTTTTTTTTATTTTATTTATTTTTTATTTTACTTCATTTTTTTTATTTTTACACTTTTTTTTAAAAAAAAAAATATTTTGGATCACTTTTATTCCTATTACAAGGAATGTAAACATCCCTTGTAATAGGAATGTATGTGACAGGTCCTCTTTATGGAGAGATGTGGGGTCAATAAGACCCCACATCTCTCCTCCAGGCTGGAAAGCATGAGATCGGTAAAAAATTTTTTACCGATCTCATGCTGACAGCCGCGATCGCGGCTTTGTTTACATCCGGGTACCGGGCGTGACGTCATAACGTCGCGCCCGGACCTCCGACGGTCATAGAGATGACTGGTGACCATCTGGTCACCGGAAATCTCTATGCTCGTCATCCGGCGGCGAGCGATTCTTTCTCCGGGCCCCCGATGGCACGGGAGAGCCCGGAGAAGCACCGGATGGCGGCGGGAGGGGGGGGGACGTCCCCTCCCGCTGCCTATAAGAACAATCAGGCGGCGGAACTGCCGATATGATCGTTCTTATGGTGCACAGAATCGCCGGCCGGTAAAATTGATATCTGAATGATGCCAATAGCTGCACGCATCATTCAGATATCACCACTTAAAGTCAAGGACGTCATATGACGTCCTTGGTCGGCAAGTGGTTAAGTACCAGATCTTGAGTGGGGAATTGAGGCTCAGATCTTTACCAGTTGAATGACAGGTGAAACGCTTAAATTCAGATATACATAGGGAGAGGGAGAAGTAAAAACAGGCATGCAGTTTGTTCCAAAAAGTGGGGGGGGTTGTCATCAGTAAACGGTCCAGTCCTGTATGGGGAGCGTAGTATATGCTCGTTTACCGCTCACTTGTTCAACGCTGATGTGTAAAAGCTGGTGGAGAAGAGCTCAGAACGAGTCCTGGAACGCTGATGGTATAGAGGCGAGGATGGATGACGTCACTGGCATGCAACGCATTTCCTGAGCATGCGCACTGCTGGTGACATGACAGCCACGCTCCTTTATCAAGCTGACTAGTGGGACTATATAGAGCTGCCTTATAAGGTGTACAAGGGGGAGGGGCCGGTGCAGATATTCATTAATGGCACAGGAGAGATATTATATAATATACATTGATAATGGGCAATAATAAATAAGGTTATCAAACCAGGTACAAGATAAATAACATGATGTAACCACATAGAAAATTATAATCATTAAAAGTGTTTTTTACACATAATTGTCATCTTGAAGTAGGACCACGCCCCTATATGCGTTGTCACGCCAACAGCCACCTACTTCCCTTTCTCTCTCCTCGGCTTGCGCTTCATCCACCACCCTGTGTTCCAAGCCTTGTTCTGGATCATGGTCCCTTAGCTTATGACGTCACGCTCGGGCGCTTCTACCTGCCGGTCCCTGCAAGCTGCATTTCCAGCTGTCCATGGGCTCCTCTTCCTTCCACAGCCATCCCATTACTCATCACCGGAGCTTCGGTTTGATGCAATCGACCCTCCACCTGGCTCTGCATACATGAACTCTTCCCTCACATTGGAGTAGGCTTGGCACATGAGGAGCTCAGTTTACCCTTGCAGCATTGCTACTTATAGCTGGTTCACACTCCACCACCCAACAAAGTACTGTCACAGCGGTAATTATGTTGCATAGCTGGTGCATTCATGCAAGGAGATATTAATTGTTGATATTCATTAACTTCACAACATGTTAACAATAAACTGACTTATGATTTTATCTTACTGACTTCATCTGAGAATTTTTCCATATAAGGTGGTTCTGATCAGCGCTTTCAGTTGTGGCTACTTTTGTATGTTTGTGCCTCTTTCACACCTCTCCTGGTGTGCCTATCCACACAGCTGCTCCTCGGTCTCCCATAGGATATCACACACTGGTCCCAGTGAAATCCTTGTCCCAGTCCCCTGGTGCCAGACTTATTATTGTTATTCTATATTATATTAATTCTCTGGCGCCATTTCTTGTCACTTTAAATACACAAAAAATCCAACCCGTTTCGGCTATCAGGCCTAATCATGGCCTAAACACGTTGGCTTTTTTGACTGTTGTTTACCTGCATTAATAAAACAATGTATTAGTCAACTTCCATGGCACCAGCCATTCTCCCTTTTTTTCATGGATTGCACATGGAGGTTTGCAGAAACTTCCCAGACTGAGTGCTGTGTTCTTGGGGCTGACCAGGCATTACACAGGAGGTAGTAGCTCCTGTTCCATTTATAAGCACTATGCCTGCACTTCGGCATTCTTGTTACCGCATACATGTTTTAGCCAAGGTCTCGCTATAAAACAGCACTATAGCCCTAAATTTATACTTGGGGAGATAAGTGTTCTCATCATTGGGCTGACATAAGCATACCTCCCAAGCACCTCAGATTCGCCAGGATTATCCCAGCATTTAATTTAAATCCCGACATCCTTGTGAATCAAGGTTCAATTCTGGAGTGGAGCCCTGTGCCAGCACTGAGGCAGGTTTCACAGTATCTCAATTCTGGCCTTTCCTTTTAACCCATGGTATAAAGAGTGTTCAGAGAAGCTTAGCCTAGTCAAGAGTCTCCTCCTGTTACTATTCAGCATGTCTTGAATATCTCATACCACCCTCTCCCATCCCAAGTTCTACAGACAAAAAACTACAAAAAGACATTACCTAAAAATTCAATTGGAGTGAATGGACTGTTGCTTGTGTGCCTGGTGGCCTCTGCACTGTTTTGGAAAGAACAAGTTAAATCAGTGGCTGGAATGGAGTGGTATTGCTACACTTGAATAAATGGGTATTGCCCTCACTAGACATAAGGTGGGCTTGAATTTAATTTTTACTCAATTCGGCCAGACAATTCATTTGAGTTTAAAAACCCTGCTGTAGCTCCCCCCTGAACCCCGGAGGCATGGTGGTATCCCCAGAGACAGAAAGGTAGGCTGACCTCACCTCAGAGCTGGATCATATGGCAAGGCTTGGAGAGTTTGTAAAGAATTGGGTGCCAGTCACTTTATGTTTCAATGTTTTTATTAAAGTTTTTATACAGAGATATTTGTACAGCAACATGTTTGATTTTACACAATACAGTTTGTACAGTATAGATATTTGTTTGGTAATATAGACATAGTGCAAATGTAAACCATTATTTACCACAACGAGGTAACAATCTTGAAAAGAGGTAAGAAGGAAAGGATAAAAGGAACTGTAACCTGTCGGACAGTGGTGGCTAGTACTTTTTCATAGCTAAGTTTCTAGAGCTCAGGAGCTGCCGACCTATTTTCTCTATTACTCTCCAACCCTGTGCCCCCCCCCCCCCGGGGCAAAACCCACCCCCATCTAACTATTCGGGGGGTCATAGGCTTCACCTCCAGGCGGCGGGGGCCCCAGGGCCGGGCTATATTCATCTCTGGTGGTCGGCGCCGCCATGTTCCTTAATTATAGCTCATGTGCATTAGTTATTCCATGTCTGTTAGGTCTCACTCAGAGAAATTGCGACGAAAGAGCAATAAAGGTGATGAGATATCATTTTAAAGGAGACGATGTCGGGGACAGGTAAGAAGAGAGAGATGTTAGAAGGAGAGAAATAAAGAAAACTAGAATAAAAATAAAAGGGGGAAAAAGTAAAGAGAACGAAAACAGAAACAAAATAAAGAGAAAGACAAAGGGGGGGGGGGGGAATGAGGGGAGGGAGGGGTATTGACGAGCTCTGGTCCTTTTCCCTTGTTGTCGTTTGTCTTTGTCATTTTTATGTTGCTAAAGGTCTGGGGTCACTAGCCAGATAGTCTATCCATGGATCCCAGGTTTTGTGAAAGCGCTCCATTTTGTCCTGGACTAGGGCAGTTAGCCTCTCATTTAGCATCAACCATGAGATTTTACTCTTAAGCTGGCCTATTGGTAATGCTGCGGATCTCCAGTTCCTGGCTATCGTAATCTTTGCTGCTATAAATATGAAAGTGAGTAACCGCTTCTTAGGGCCGTAGATCCCAGGTATGCTCACCCCCAGCAATGCGTGTTTAGCTAATTTGGTTAGATTTACCTGGGCAAGGGTATAGAGGAGATTATAGACTCTTATCCAGAATCTCCTGACCTTAGGGCAGGTCCACCATATATGGTATGTGGTTCCCTCCTGGCCGCAGTCTCTAAAACATCTGGAAGTTATACCCTGGACAAAGGTGGCCAGTCTAGATGGCACCATATACCATCTTAGCAGTACCTTATAATTAGCTTCTATTATTGAGGTGTTAATGAGAGACTTAGATGCTGCCCTAGCTAGATCATGCCATTGTGTCAAGTCTAGGGTTTCCTGGAGATCCCTCTCCCACTGGAGCATGTAATTCAATTTGGTTGTGGCTTTCGTTAGTAGTATATATATTATTGATATATGGCCTTTGACTTTATCATATTCTGAACACAACTGCTCCATTGGGGTCAGCATCCCCAGGTCACCTCTACGAGCTAACTGTTGTAGAAAGTGGTGTATCTGCGCATATCGATAGCTTTCAGCTGGTGGCATTTGATATTTCTCTACCATGGTTTGTTGTGTTAGGATCCCTTTGTGGTTATACAGGTCAGCTATTCTTAGCAGGCTTTTGTTAGTCCACCATTCGAAGGCTTGCGGAGTGAGGCCCGGGGTAAACGCACTATTATTAAGTATTGGAGCCAACGGGGTATGGGGGGATTTAAGTTTATGTATTCTGGTTATCCTATCCCATATCTCCATGGAATAGGATAAAGTTGGACACAGAATTAGTCGTCGCTCTCTACTTGGAAGCCACATGATGTGGGATATTGGGTTGGGTTGGCATGAGTATGACTCCATGGTCATCCAGATCGCCTTTGGGGCTTTAGAATGGTATCTGGCCAGCTGGGCCAGTTGTGCTGCATAGAAATATTTTTGCAGGTCTGGTAGTCCCAGTCCCCCTTTTTGTTTTGGTGTATACATAGTGCTCTTGTTGACCCTAGGCCTCTTGTCTCCCCATATGTACTGTAGGATCTTTTTCTGTAACTGCTTTAGGTCTTTAGTTATCAGTGATATTGGTAACGTCCTGAAATAATACAAAATCCTTGGTAATATATTCATTTTCACTGAGTGGAGTCTGCCAAACCACGATGGAGGTTGTACTTGCCACTTTGCCATATCGTCAGTTAGTTTCTTAATAAGAGTTGGATAGTTCCTTTTATAGAGCGTATGTATAGAGGGGGTCAGGTGTATGCCCAGGTAGGGGATATCTTTTTGTTCCCACTTAAAGGGATGGGACTGCTCTAGTGACTCTTGGATAGACCTGGGGAGTGAAAGGTTTAATGACCTAGATTTGCTATGGTTAACATATAACCCTGATATGTTAGAGAACGGGTCCATAATTGCATATAGGTTGGGGAGTGTAGTGGTTGGGGATGTCAGTGTCAATATTAAGTCGTCTGCAAATAGCAGACATTTATGTTCTAGTCCTCCACACCTTATACCTCTAATATCAGGGCTCGATCGCAACTTGATTGCTAACGGTTCGATTGCCAAAGCAAACAGCAATGGTGATAATGGGCATCCCTGTCTGGTTCCCCTCCTGATGGCCAGGGGCTTTGAGGAGTAGCCCCTGACCATCAGGGACGCCGACGGGGTATCGTATAGGGTCTGCAGTAGTCCCAGAAAAGATTCTCCAAACCCAAATCGTCTCAGCACTTGAAATAAATAATCCCATGAGAGGGAATCAAATGCCTTCTGTATATCTAGCGATAATAGCATTCCCTGTCTGGTGCCCTCCCCGTCCCAGTTGGATTGGATTGCTGATATCAAGTTAATTAGTCTACGGGTTTGGTCAGAGGCCTGTCTTTGTGGTACAAATCCTGTCTGGTCAGGGTGTATGTATTGTGGGAGGAAGGTATTTAATCTTGTGGCTAAGATCTTTGTTAATAGTTTTAGATCAGTATTGATCAGTGAGATTGGGCGGTAGTTTGAACAGTCTGTATGGTCTTTGCTTGGTTTCGGTATAATGTTTATGTATGCCGTATTTTCTTGTTCTGGTAACTTCGTGCCTCGTCTCAGATCATTAAAATATGAACAGAGATGCGGGGTGAGTAGGTGTTGATATTTTTTGTAATATATCCCTGGGTATCCATCTGGGCCAGGTGCTTTGGAGGAATGGGTTGCCTTTATAGCCATCAGTATTTCCGATTCTGTGATTGCTTCATTCATGAAAGCAGCATGGTCTTGGGTCAGTTGGGGCAACCGTATATCTTGGAAAAATCTATCGACTATAGCTTGCTCGGGTGGCTTTTGGGCACTATAAAGTTTGGTGTAGAATTTATGGAATTCTCTTATTATCAGTTCTGGGTTTTGTGTGAGATGTCCCGACGATGTCTTCAATTTAGGTAAAGTAGCTGTGTATGGTCTGGGAACCAGCTTTCTGGCCAGTAAAGTGGTGGGTTTGTCTCCCATGGTATAATATTTATGCTTTGACCAACTAATGCGCTTTTCTGCCTGCGTTGTTAAACTGAGGTTCAGTGATAGTCTGGCTTCTTCTATCTTTTTGCTAATATCTGTCTTGGGGTTACTGTGTTGTTCCGCCATGAGGGGCTCTAGATTCTCTTCTAGGTTTTTTATTGTAAGGTCCCTATTCTTTTTTATTCTGGCCGTGATTTGTATAAGTTTTCCCCGTATGGTTGCCTTATGGGCCGCCCAGTTATTGACTGGGGAGGTGTCTTGGGGTTTGTTATTTCTGAAGTATTCCTGTATTTCCTTTTCTATTTCGGTATATAAGATAGGGTCAGTGAGTATATTAACATTAAGTCGCCAAGGCGAAGGGGTCGCCTTTGTCCACAACCCTTTAGTCACTAGTTTTATCGGGGAATGGTCTGACCAAGGTGTGTTAAGTATTTTAACTGATGTAATGTATGGGAGTAAGGAGGTGTGTACTAATATGTGGTCAATTCTGGAGTAGGTATGATGTGCCTGTGAGTAAAAAGTAAAGTCTCTTACAGTGGGGTTATGTTCCCTCCAGGTATCAATAAGGTCATGATGGTGAATGAGACGGGCTATCTTGCTACTGTCGTTAGGGGGACGTCGTACGATCGGTCTAGCGGTGTCAGATTTATCCATGGTCCTGTCCAAGGATATGTTGCTGTCTCCTCCTAATATAACTTGTCCTTGGGCCTTGGGCATCAGTACGTTAAACATCTGCCTAAAAAATTCTACTTGTCCTGTGTTTGGGGCATAGTATGATATAAATGAGACCAGTCTATCATGTAGGCAGCCTATGGCCATTAGGTACCTCCCTGCTTTGTCTTTGATTATTGAGATGGGGGTAAAGGGGGTCCGCTTTGAAAAGCAGACCGCCACTCCTCCTTTCTTCTGTGGGCCACAGGCTAGAAATGTTTGTGGGTATCTTACATTTAGGTATCTAGGAGCCGAGGCCTTGGTAAAATGGGTTTCCTGTAATAATAGGACATCCGCTTTTTGCCTATGATAGAACTGGTAAGCCTTAGTCCTTTTAGTGGGAGAATTAAACCCATGGACGTTGTGTGTTATGATCGAATAGTCTGTGGAGTATCTATTAGCCATCGTGATTAGGCAGAGCACTCTTACCTTGTGTTTGTAGATTAATCGGTGGGGTAAAGCAGATTATGGTTGACCTTTCGTTTCCTTGTTTATGCTTCAATCTGTGGGTAGGATTTTGGACCAGAGCTCGTCGGGGGAGGGATAGAAGGATAGAAAAAGGGAGAAAAAGAGAATATAGTAAATAACATAAATAACTCAGCAGCCTTAGGCTGCAACATTCAAACCTAGTGGGTTTGCTTATAATAAGATATAACTGGGGGTAATCCCCCTCCGGACTGAATATCCGGTGTAGTTGGTGCAAGCGTATCATCCTCCTCGGAGGATAGATATTCTTGCAAGCGTGCGACATGTATTACCGCTCCGGCCCATGTAACTAGGCCTATAATCAGACTAACATGTTAATTACATATTATTAATTATTATTAAGGCTTTTTTAGGACGGGACAGTATATGGATGACTTTGAATTTGGTCAGGCCTCTCATTTGTTGTGGACCCGGGGCAGGCAGGGTCCCCAGCGGTTACTCCTGCCCCGGGGGCACCACTTCTCAGGAGGCAAACTCGCCGCCTTTGGAGGGGCCTTTCCCTATTGGTCAAAAAATATAGACTGAAAATAGTCCATGTGCTGGGCATGGTTTCTTAACATTTCAGAAAAGTTCCAGTGCTATATAAAGATGTGTCATCAAAAATCAAAAAGAAAATTAAATATATAAATAATAAAAAAAAAAGGGTATATTAGCAGTTTTGGGACTGTCCTTGTGTGCCACTATGGGCGAGTGTAAAAAGGGAGTAAAAAAAAAAAAATAGTGCAAAAATCTACAGGCAAGTCCAAATTCTAAGATTATGCATCAGATGTCAAAGAGCAAAAATCAAAAATCGAGATCAAAAACAAAAACTAAAACAAACACTAAAACAAAAATAGGGGTATTTCCTGGCTTGTGTTTGTATGGGTTATGTAGCCAGTGTCAGAGATTCATTCCCCTGGGGGGGGTGGCCTATATGGTCCGCAGGGGGTCTTTCCTGGGATCAGTTAAGGTTTTTAATCTTCATCAGGGTTTATGCCTGACCTTTGAAGGGTCCATAGTTGTTAGGGGTGCTTTCAGGTGATCCGGTGCGATTTTCTGGATTGCGATTGCTTGGGTTCTTGCCACAGGGGTGAAAGAGGTCTTTGGTCTGCCCGTCGAGGCGATGTAGCTGGTGAGTTGTGGGTGAGTATTCCAAGTTCGCTCAGGAGGTCCTCGCCTGCTTGAAAAGTTGTAAAAGAGTAGGACCGTCCTTTGAAGGTAAAAGATAACTTGAAAGGGAATGCCCATCTATATTTTATTTGTTTATTCGCCAGTTGTTGTAGAAGGGGTCTCAATGTTCTGCGTTTCTGTATGGTCGACGGTGCTAGATCTGTGAATAGCTGTATACCTGCACCCTGTATGGTCAGGTCTTTTCTATTGCGTGCAGCATACATCAGCTTTTCCTTTACACTATAGTAATGTGGCTTAACTATTATATCACGTGGCAGGCCATCAGTTCTCGGGGCTGTTAAGGCTCTGTGAATACGGTCTATTTCCAAGTGATGGGGTGGTATGTCTGGAATTAGCTCTGTCATCAGTTCTCGCATGACCTCTTCAAGGTCAGTAAGGGTTTCTGGCAGACCCCGTATCCGAATGTTGTAACGGCGAGAGCGATTTTCCAAATCTTCTATTTTTGTGTAGGCCTCCTCCAACCTATCCTGGAGGTCCGTTATCATGGTAGCATTCTGATTGACCTTTTTAACAGTATTGTCCAACTTGGTTTCTACCTGGTCAAAACGTTCCCCAAAGCTATGTATGTCTCTCTTTAAATCTGTTGTTATAAGGGTGCAGGCCTTAGCAAGCTCTTGCTGGAGCATTGTGGAAAAGCGTGCTAGTAGTAGTGCATCTGGGGAGTAGTGTGCTTGTTGGACTTGTGGAGGTGCAGCTGTATTCTGGCTTGTCTGGCTAAACAGGGCCTCTGCTATTTCAGCCATATTCCCGTCCATAGAGGATCTAGGGGAATCTACCAGTTCCTGTGATGCCATATAGCTGCCCGGGGATAAGGGCTGTAAATGTGACTCACCCCTCTGGTCGGTCTCAAGGTCGGCTGTGGATTGGGACGAAAATGGGTCCCTTGACTGTGTGGGGGGTCCCGTTTTGTGTGGCTGATGCAGCGCCTGGTCATTTTTGGAGGCCGTGCTGCCTCGTGTGTCCGGCCGTCCCGGCGCCATCTTTGGATGCGGCCTGGTATCTGCGGAGGGTCCTGGAACTCCGTTTGTTTTTGTCTGTTTCTTTTGCCCCTTTTTCGGTTGTCCTTGCGCCCTTTTGTTCATTCCCCTCCGGGATGACAGATGGTTGTATGCGGTCGTCCGTAGGTCTGCTGTCTGGCTAGATGTAAGCTATTAGGACCGGAGCGTGCGTAGCTCGGCTAGAACGCGCCCCCCCCGAGATCCCGCGCATGCGCACTGGTGCCAGTCACTTTAGATGAAACAGAGTAGGTTAATTTACTCACAGTCCATGGGAAAGAGAGTTATGCCCCATACAGACGATCGGACTTTCCGACAACAAATGTTGGATGGAGGGGGGTGTCACCGCTTCAGGAAGCTCAAACAATGGTAAGCCTCTTCACCAGTTTAGAAGCCACAGGTGCTGGCAATGCATCTAGCAATAGATAGGAAGTATGTTCAAAAAAACACAGGATCAAAAATACATGTCACAGCAGAATGGACAGAAGAGCGGACGCATTTCACACTACAAACAATACTTCCTATCTATTAACAAATGTTGGATGTGCGCTTGTTGTCGGAAAGTCCGACCGTGTGTATGCTTTATAGAACATTTGTTGTCGGACTTTCCGCCAACAAAATTTTGAGAGCAGGTTCAAATTCTGAGCGTGTGTACACAAGTCAGACGCACAACAGTCCACGCATGCTTGGAATCAAGCAGAAGAGCCGCACTGGCTATTGAACTTAATTTTTCTCGGCTCGTCGTATGCCTTGTACGTCACCGCGTTCTTGACGTTCAGAATTTCCGACAACATTTGTGTGACTGTGTGTATGCAAGACAAGTTTGAGCCAACTCCGATACTCCACATGTTACTGTACAGGAAAGGGCCTTTAAGTGGAATCTGACACTCCTGTGATCTAGGATCTTTCAGTAGATATTGTAGACAACACTGCATTCCTTCTCCAGGAGAGTCAACAGCTCCTTTGGGTCTCTAACCTGTTCCAGGTCAGAAGTGTCAACCAGCATCCTTGGGACTCCATTCTGTATCCAGACAAGAACAGCAGCAGGCCTAAACTCCAGGCCTCTTCAGAAAGGCAGGCTTAAAGATGCAGGCCTATCATATGTACCCTCCCTAGACCGTAGCCAGGGGCGTACCTAGTGCATTTGGCACCCGGGGCGGATCCTATATCTGGCACCCCCCCCCCCCCCCCCCACCTTAAAACGTAAAAACACCCCACTGTGCTCCCTGCATACCTCTGCATCCTTAAATATCTCTTTGTCACTACTGTGTACATTACACAGCATCCTGCACCTCTAGACCCCTTTACATTACACAGCACCCCTTTACATTACACAGCACCCTGCACCTCTGGAGCCCTTTACATTACACAGCACCATGCACCTCTAGACCCCTTTACATTACACAGCACCTCTGGACCCCTTTACATTACAAAGCACCTCTGGACCCCTTTACATTACAAAGCACCTCTGGACCCCTTTACATTACAAAGCACCTCTGGACCCCTTTACATTACAAAGCACCTCTGGACCCCTTTACATTACAAAGCACCTCTGGACCCCTTTACATTACAAAGCACCTCTAGACCCCTTTACATTACACAGCACCCTGCACCTCTGGAGCCCTTTACATTACACAGCACCATGCACCTCTAGACCCCTTTACATTACACAGCACCTCTGGACCCCTTTACATTACAAAGCACCTCTGGACCCCTTTACATTACAAAGCACCTCTGGACCCCTTTACATTACAAAGCACCTCTGGACCCTTTACATTACAAAGCACCTCTGGACCCCTTTACATTACAAAGCACCTCTGGACCCCTTTACATTACAAAGCACCTCTGGACCCCTTTACATTACAAAGCACCTCTGGACCCCTTTACATTACAAAGCACCTCTAGACCCCTTTACATTACACAGCACCCCTTTACATTACACAGCACCCTGCACCTCTGGAGCCCTGTACATTACACAGCACCATGCACCTCTAGACCCCTTTACATTACACAGCACCTCTGGACCCCTTTACATTACAAAGCACCTCTGGACCCCTTTACATTACAAAGCACCTCTGGACCCCTTTACATTACAAAGCACCTCTGGACCCCTTTACATTACAAAGCACCTCTGGACCCCTTTACATTACAAAGCACCTCTAGACCCCTTTACATTACACAGCACCCTGCACCTCTGGAGCCCTTTACATTACACAGCACCATGCACCTCTAGACCCCTTTACATTACACAGCACCTCTGGACCCCTTTACATTACAAAGCACCTCTGGACCCCTTTACATTACAAAGCACCTCTGGACCCCTTTACATTACAAAGCACCTCTGGACCCCTTTACATTACAAAGCACCTCTGGACCCCTTTTACATTACAAAGCACCTCTGGACCCCTTTACATTACAAAGCACCTCTGGACCCCTTTACATTACAAAGCACCTCTAGACCCCTTTACATTACACATCACCATGCACCTCTAGACCCCTTTACATTACACAGCACCCTGCACCTCTAGACCCCTTTACATTACAAAGCACCTCTGGACCCCTTTACATTACAAAGCACCTCTAGACCCCTTTACATTACACATCACCATGCACCTCTAGACCCCTTTACATTACACAGCACCCTGCACCTCTAGACCCCTTTACATTACACAGCACCCTGCACCTCTAGACACCTGTATGTTACACAGACACCCTCCCCCCCCCCCCCCCCCCCCCCCTAGCAGCTCTGGACCCCCTGCATGTTACACAGACCCGCCTACAATACAGACCCCCCCTACAATACAGACCCCCACCCCTGCACAACCCCCCTACAGTGCAGACCCCCCCTTCAGTACAGACCCCCCTACAGTGGAGACGCCCCCTACAATGCAGAGCCCCCCCCTTTAGTACAGACCCCCCCTACAATGCAGACCCCCCCCCTACTACAATTCAGACCCCCCTTCAGTACAGAGTGACCCCCCCCCTTCAGTACAAACCCCCCCTTCAGTACAGACCCCCCTTCAGTACAGACCCCCCTACTACATTGCAGACCCCCCCCCTTCAGTACAAACCCCCCCCCCTTCAGTACAGACCCCCCCCCCCCCCCCCCCCCCTACTACAATGCAGACCCCCGTGCAGTACAGAGTGACCCCATCCTTCAGTACAGAATGACCCCCCCCCTTCAGTACAGACCCCCCCTACAACCCATAATGTACCTACCTCCTCCCTCAGGTCAGGAGTGTCAGCGCGGGACACACAGCACTACAAGGAGGAGGGGGAGGCGGAGCCGGCGGCATCACTCTGCTCGGCTGAGATCAGAGCCACGGAGAGCCGCGGAGCGCGCCGAACACCCTCCCCCTCCTCTCACCTCACCTGCGCAGCCTGTCACTCACCGCGCCGCTGCGCCGCTGAGCCGCTGATGTGTTATATCAGCGCTCGGCGGCGGCGCGCTGTCACCGCTTCCATCGCGGAGGGGGGCGCCGGCCTGGCACCCCCCCAGTGTGTGGCACCCGGTGCGGCCCGCCCCCCCCGCACCCCCCTTAGTACGCCACTGACCGTAGCCCTGGGGTAAGAGTGCTTGCTCCAGCTTACCCCAAATATTTATACCCTTTTCCATGATGCTCCACTGGAAAAAAAAACTTCTACTGGTTGGCTGAGAAAAGTATACGAATATTTATAATCCAAGCCCACTGTGTGACCTCACACTAATGCCAGAGATGACAGTGCTACCTCCTGACAGAAGGAAGAACTGACAGTTGGACTTAGGGGAAGGCTGAGCAACCACAGACTATACATTGACATTGGCTAACTGCAGCCATGCAAACGAAATTTAATGAAACACTCCTGCAAATGGCAGGGTGGCTACACTGCTCTAAATATTTAATCTATTTTTATTCAACTGAATTTTCCCTCAAAGAGCACAATGAGAGTTGCTACTCCGGTGAAGTTTGCCAACAGCAAAATCTGTAATTTTATTGCAAAATAAATTTTGCTGAAATCACTCTGCTTATCTCTAGTAGTGACTGCATCAATCCTAGTTCTAGGGCCACATCTTTTGTATATGTATAGTCAAGTTGTCCCAAAAGTTGATTACATTAAAATCATAATGCTTACGTGGAACCAACAGGAAAGTATACACTTAAGGTGCATGTATACCCCAACAATGAACTTCTCTTATTTCCTCTTGATTGATTCTGCTAGGGAACCTTGTGAGGTGGTACTTTTCTGTGATTTCTGCCAGAACTCCTCTTCTTTATGGTTTGGATATCAGGAGAAGGGGGATCTGTGGTCCTAACATCTTCCTATCCGTGGGTGACGATGCTGTTTTCTCCACAAATACAGTACAGTGACTGAGTGTTTTTCACTCTAGGACATAAAGTGTACTACTAACAGAATAACAGGTAAAATAAAAGGAAAATGCATGAAGAAGAATAAAAAAATAAATGCTGCAATCAATATATTTTATCTGCAATATATTGCATTTTTGTTCTTGTGTTTAAATATGCCCTATTTGGAAAAGGTCTTGTTAATCCTGTGATTTTTCTATTTCTTTCTTTTTTTTTTTCTTTTTGGAAAGTGTGGTATTCTTTGTCTCTTCAGTTTCAGTTTCTTATTTGAGGAAGTTGTTCTCTAGGCAATATTCCTATTGTTTTGAGGTCGAATAAGTGAGGATACTGTGACTTAAACGTAGACTGAATATATATTCAATGTGACTGTTGTCATGTTTGTATTTCATACAAAGAAAGCAGAAGAAGAGCCAAATAGTGTCAGACTATCAGAAGGTCTAGGATAATATTTATTTTTTTACTTCTAACTCAACAGTGAATTTCTATCTTGCACTTAAAGCTCAGTTTCATTTTTTTCAATTGTGTTTTACAAAATACAGTATATGTTAATTTGAATTATTTTTGCATCAGAATCAAACATATAATATGGTATAAGTGAATGATAGTGCACACAAATTTTTATTATTATTATACATGATTTATATAGTGCTAACAGTTTGCGCAACGCTTTTTGACATGAGGACAGACAGTACAGTTACAAAACAATTTAAAAGAAGAATCAGAAGACCCTGCTTGTTAGATCTTACAATTTAGGAGTAAAAAGGAAACCCAGGACCCATTAAATTAAGGGACATTTTATTATTTAACAAACATTTTTTTTAATTCACTCTCCCTAAACCCCTAAACAAACCTGAAACCCCCACACCCAAATGATTACTTGCCTCTTCATGATACCCTGTTTCCCCGAAAATAAGACCTAGCGTGATTGTCGGTGAAGGCTGCAATATAAGCTACCCCCCCCCAAATAAGCCCTACCCTGTTTCCCTGAAAATGAGCCCTACCCTGAAAATAAGACCTCCAAGGACTTTAACTAGGGCTTATTTGGAGGGTAGGGCTTATAATGCAGCCATCACCGACAATCACGCTAGGTCTTATTTTCGGGGAAACAGGGTAGTAGCAGTCTCCTCTGTGGTTTACCCTCCAACCTACTTTGGTGTAGATGACAACTGCTCAATGAGTCCCAATATACTTGAATCGGGCTGTAGCATCTGGTGTTGGAAGCCTTTTTACTACAGGTAAGCCTTTTTATAGGCTTACCTGTAGTAAAAAGTGGTCTGTAAGGGTTTACAACCTCTTTAACTACTTGCCTACCAGGCACAAACACCCCCTTCCTGACCAAGCCATTTTTCAGCTTTCAGCGCTGTCGCATTTTGAATGACAATTGCGCGGTCATGCAACGCTGTACCCAAATAAAATTTTTATCATTTTTTCCCCACAGATAGAGCTTTATTTTGGTGGTATTTGATCACCTCTGCGGTTTTTATTTCTTGCGCTATAAACAAAAGAAGAGGGACAAGTTTGAAAAAACATAATATTTTTTACTTTTTATTATAATTTAATATCCAATTTTTTTTTTTTAAACAAATTTTTTCCTCAGTTTAGGCCGATACGTATTCTTCTACATATTTTTGGTAAAAAAAATCGCAATAAGCGTCTATTGATTGGTTTGCGCAAAAGTTATAGCGTCTTCAAAATAGGGGATAGATTTTTAGCATTTTTATTATTATTTTTTTTTTTTACTAGTAATGGCGGCGATCTGCGATTTTTATCGTGACTGCGACATTGCGGCGGACATATCGGACACTTTTGACACATTTTTGGGACCATTCACATTTATACAGCGATCCGTGCTATAAAAATGCATTGATTACTGTATAAATGTGACTGGCAGGGAAGGGGTTAACACTAGGTGGCGCTGCAGGGGTTAATATGTTCCCTATATGAGTGATTCTAACTGTTGGGGGAGGGGACTGACTGGGGGAGGGGACCGATCGATGTCCCTATGTACAAGGGACACATCATCGGTTTCCTCTCCTCTGACAGGACGTGGATCGTTGTGTTTACACACACCGATCCACGTCCTGCTCACTTACCGGGCAATCGCGGGTGTCTGGCGGTCATCGCGACCACCGGGCACGCGCATCAGGTCACCAGCTACGCGGCAGGCACGCGCGCTCCCCCTAGTGGCCAAAAAGCGAGCGCCGTCATATGACTTCGGCCCGCCACAGTAGCTGCACCGTCCCGCCGTCATTTGACAGTGGGCGGTCAGCTACTGGTTAAAGTGCTTGTAAAGACTCATTTTCTTTTTGTTTTAAATAACAAACATGTTATACTTGCCTCCTCTGTGGAGTTGGTTTTGCACAGAGCAGCCTGGATCCTCCTCTTCTCGGGTCCCTCATCGCTGCTCCTAGCCCTTCCCTCCTTTGAGTGCCCCTTAACCAGAATCTCGCTACAGGGGGCACTCAAGCCGAGTCAGAGCTCTGTGTATTCATTCAGACACGGAGCCCCGACCTGGCCCCGCCCCTCCCTCCCCTGATAGGCTGACTGACTTTGATTGACATCTGCGAGAGCCAATGGCACCGCTGCTCTGTCTCAGCCAATCAGGAGGAGTGTCCTGGATGGCTGAGGGGATCGTGGTCATTTCTGGAGAGAGAAGGGGCACAGGTAAGTAATTAGGGGGGTGCTGGGGGGCTGCTAAGATAAAAAACCCTCTGCCTTTACAACTCCTTTAAAGTGGTTAGCATTTTTTTAATTTATGAAAAACCTTTATCACAAAAGGAAAAAAAAAAACAGTTGCTTTTAAGTTTATTTTACCCCAACATTTCATTATCTTTTTATGAGCCTGTGTTACCATGTACTTGAATTAAAAAGTATCCTGTTCTCTTTGCATTGCTTCCTTTTGGGGTAAATAACTGGTAATCCTGCCAGTCTCCCTGCTTTCCTATTTCAAATTGACCACACTAGGCATGGAAGCACATCCTTCCTAGTGTAGTCAGTTCACTTATTTGCATTCTACTTGGGAACACAGTCTGCCTGTAATCCAACTGTCAGACTTGCGCTAGCACACCCCCCTGTGCACCTCTTCACTGGGAAGATCAGTATACTACTGTTTATTGTTTATCTGCCTACTGCTGATATGCTCCCCTTTCCCCTCACTGCTTTCCTCTTCACCTCCAACTCTATAAAGCCTAGTAAAAATGTTTTCTTTCATTAATCCCAGCAGGGATGAACAAAAAAAAACTGACAGCTCAGAAGTAGTCGCTGTACTAACTATGTGATGTTAGTACACTCCTCTCCCCTGCTGTGCTATTGTATTCTGACAGGGAGACCGCCCCCCCCCCTGCCGATCAGTAGACCTTTTTCGACAGAAGCCAGCCAAAAGGCCAACTTCTGTCAGACTGGCTGCAGTGCACATGGGTCAAATGTCCACCAGATTCTATTGAACTGGCTGATGCCACCCGACATTTGGCCCATTTTTTACTAGGCTTGAAGTGGATATAAACCCTCATATATACCCAGTGAAGTGAACAACTTCATATGATACACGGAGATTAAACAAATCTCCCTACATAAGGTTTACTCTTATATCTGCTGTCTTCAGCTTTATATACTGTTTAGAAAGTGCACATCTTGATAGGAGATTTTCTCTTCCTGGTTAACACTGCAGTGGAGCCTGGGCATACAGCCAAGACAGCTGATTGGTGGAAAGACACACACCCCCTCTCCTCATAGGTAGAGACTTTCAGCTCTGTTTGTTGAATCATTCAGCTCACTACTAATTCATTTATAGCATCCTCCCCAACACAAAACTCAGGCTGCTTTTATCATATGTGATGGAGGACTTGTCAGGAGTTATCAGGCTGATAACAGAAGAATGGAGCAGAGGACAGCTATGGGACTATACTTTGAAGAGAGATAACAAAACACTGCAGATATATGTGCCCCGCTCAAATTTCATGAATTAGGTTTACGTCCACTTTAAGCCTCTTATTTAGCTGAGTACAGAAGACATGTAATCACTTACTATAAAAAAGTATATGTATATATATATATATATATATCATTCAAAGATTGTGTTACATCAATTGATGAGAGGGAAGAAGGGGTTGAGACCCCATCAGGAGCTTTTTTTTGTCAGTTCAGCCCCAAGAGCCAAAGCTGCAGTGATTCAGCACCAAGAAGAGTATCTATTATTCCTGCACAGAAGGATCCAGCAGCCTACACAATGTGGGACATAATTAATTTGCAGCAAAGTGACAGAGTCTCTTCTAAAGCCCTAAATGGGCAAAGAGAATAAGGAATTGTTTTGCTAAAGGCAAATAGGCTGTTCATTTTGCAAAGGAATTCTTTCTTAGCTTGGTGAATAAGTTAAAGCTCTGCCAACTTTCATCATCAGACCATGTGTATACAGGACTTTTTTTATTTCCTTGCACGTGATTGGGTATGTTTCACACCAAGATGAGGGACAACTCTCTTAGGCCCCTTTCACACTGGGGCGGTGCGGGGCGGCGACGGTAAAGCAGCGCTATATTTAGCGCTGCTTTACCATCGTTTTACCTGCGGTTTGCGGCCGCTAGCGGGGTGGTTTTAACCCCCGCTAGCGGCCGCAAAAGGGTTGATTTCAATGGGAAGGAGCGGTATAGGAGCGGTAAATACACCGCTCCTTCACCGCTCCAAAGATGCTGCTAGCAGGACTTTTGTTGCGGTCCTGCTAGCGCACCGCTCCAGTGTGAAAGCCCGCCGGCTTTCACACTGGAGTGAATGGGGCCGGTTTTTTCAGGCGGTATACAGGCGCTATTTTTAGCGCTGTACCGCCTGAAAACCGCCCCAGTGTGAAAGGGGCCTTAAAAGTAAAGTTAAAAAAAAGCCTGTTTGCCTTTAGTAAATCAACCCCTGTGTCTCTTCAAGTACTGTCACCCTGGGTTTGTTAAAATAGCAGTTACTTGCTTTTGTATGACTATACAAGAATAAGTAAAATTGAGAGCCCCTGTGTCAACTAGGGATGAGCCGAACACCCTCCCGGTTCGGTTTGCACCTGCGAACGGACCGAAAGTTTGCACGAACGTTAGAACCCTATTAGTTACAATGGACGTGAACGTTCGCAATCTAAAGTGCTATTTATAACGGCCAATATGCATGTTATTGTCCTAAAAAAGGGTTTGGGGATCCAGGTCCTGCCTCAGAGGACATGTATCAATGCAAAAAGAAGTTTTAAAAACGGACGTTTTTTCTGGAGCAGTCATTTTTAATGATGCATAAAGTGAAAAAAAAAAAGTGGAATATATCCTTAAAATATCGTACCTGGGGGTGTCTAAAGTATGCCTGTGAAGTGGCATGTGTTTCCCATGTTTAGAACTGTCCCTGCACAAAATTACATTTGTAAAGGAAAAAAAGCCATTTAACCACTTAAGCCCCGGTCCAATTTGCAGCCAAAGGACCAGGACCCTTTTTGCGATTCGGCACTGCGTCTCTTTAACTGACAATTGCGCGGTCGTGCGACGTGACTCCCAAAACAAAATTGGCGTCCTTTTTTCCCCAAAAATAGAGCTTTCTTTTGGTGGTATTTGATCACCTCTGCGATTTTTATTTTTTTTGCGCTATAAACAAAAATAGAGCAACAATTTTGAAAAAAATGCAATATTTTTTACTTTTTGCTATAATAAATATCACCAAAAAATATATATAAAAAACTGTTTTTCCTCAGTTTAGAAGAATATACATTCTTCTACATATTTTTTGGTAAAAAAAAACGCAATTAGTGATTATTGATTGGTTTGCGCAAAAGTTATAGCGTTTACAATATAGGGGATAGTTTTATAGCATTTTTATTAATATTTTTTTTTTTTACTAGTAATGGCGGCGATAAGCGATTTTTATTTATTATGGCAGACACATCAGAGATTTTTGACACATTTTGGAGACCATTGTCATTTATACAGCAATCAGTGCTATTTAATGCACTGATTCCTGTGTAAATGACATGACTGAATATTAGGCAGATGCCTGTGTTGCACAAAATAAACTACACAACACCAGCAATGAGGGGGTAGATTCAGGTGTATGCTGTGCAGTGTGCAGGAGGCACACTGCACCCACTGTAACAGCGCTAGGTTAGGAAGCAAAGCAAAGCTGACACTGTCCCTGCCTATCCTGCTCTCTCCCTGAACACTACACTCACTGTAACAGCGCTATCTAAAGAAGTATAAAGCCCAGCTGACACTGTCCCTGCCTATCCTGCTCTCTATGAACGCCGCACAACACTACACAAGGCCGCCGCACTGGCAGCCTTATATAGTGTGGAGCATGTACTAAACCCCCCTGAGCTATAATTGGCCACAGGTATCCTGCCTGTGGCCAAATATGCCTCTCCTCGCTGCCGGCGCTGTGATTGGCCAAGCATGCAGGGTCATAGTGCATGCTTGGCCAATAATCAGCCAGCAATGCACTGCGACTGGCCGATGTTTGATTCGAACATGGGTTTGAATCGAACACCGGGCTCATCCCTAGTGTCAACCCTTCTGCAAACTGACAGAATTACCAGTTTGCTGATCCAGTGATACTGTGGGGTTGATTAACTAAAACTGGAGAGTGCAAAATCTGGTGCAGGTGTGCATAGAAACCAATCAGCTTCAAGGTTTTATTGTCAAAGCTTAATTGAACAGGCTGAGGCTGGATTCACACCTATGCATTTTTTGTGCTTTTTGCATTTTGCAGATTTGAGCATGTCAGAGCAGATTTCAGAGCATGTTCCATAGGAAACCATGTTAAATGGACTGTAGTGCAAATCTGCAAAATACAAAAAGCACTAAAAATACATAGGTGTGAATCCAGCCTAAACTTAGAAGCTGATTGGCTACCCTGCACAGCTGCACCAAATGCTGGGTGCTCCAGTTTTCGAAAATCAACCCCTGTATATCAAAATAAGTATAAATCACCTCTAAAACAACAAAAACTGGTTGAGATCTCAAATGCCTGCTTCCCAAAGAATGGTTAGTCACTTTTTTTATTTTAGCACATACATTTTTAATAGATTTTAAGCCATAAATGTATAATACTGGGACTTAGTAACCATTAATGCATCATTAGCAGATTTAAGAATAGATATCTGAAACTTCCTTGGAAATGTTTCTGACCTCTTGTCCTTATAATTGTCATTTCCCTTTCTTGTGAAAAAAAAAAAGATGGGAATAGTTGAACATTAACATTTTTACTCAAGGGCACATAAAAATGAATTGACACTAAGTCTGCCCATTAGAAACAATAATGAATCAAGCTGTCTATCCCTTGACCCTTCTATGTGAAAGTCAGCTGCATTGTTGAGGTTGGGTTGAACATTTGTCCTTGTCATTTTCAACATTCCATTCCTCTTATCTTGACTGCCACAGCGACTGCATTTACAAATGTTGACTATCTCTGTGTGAGTAGGTGATGCTCACATAGTGGGCAATTATTGTAACAATGAGGCTGTGCAAAATTTAGATGGCATTCACAACAATAGCAGATGAGAATATCTTAAATACCCAAGATTCTATTCACTATCAACTGAATGTTAAAAGAACAATTTTAACAACAATACATGATCTTCTTTTAGCTTAACATTCATAAATAGTGTTTATAAGTTAGAAAAGCTAAAACAGGTCATTTGGAAGTGAGGCCGGGTTCACACTGGTACGACACAACAGTCGTACTACTTTGGATCCGACTTTGCCCTGCGACTTGAATTCCGACATGCATCTGACTTTAATGAACAGGGATCCGACTTTGATCCCCGACAATACCAGGCACTGTGTCTGTATGAATCTTTAGGGGGAACTCCACTCCAATTTTTTTTTCAAAACCGGCATGGTTTCCCCCACCAAGAGCATACCATGCCCTTTGGTCTGGTATGGATTTTAAGGGGAACCCCCACGCCCCAAAAAACGGCATTGGGGTTCCCCCCAAAATCCATACCAGACCCTTATTCAAGTACACAGCCTGGCTGGTCAGGAAAGGGGGTGGGGACAAGTGAGCGACCACCTTCCTGAACCATACCAGGCCGCATGCCCTCAACATGCCATGGCCTCAGCAGGGGGGCCCCGAAGCACCTTGTCCCCATGTTGATGAGGACAAGGGCCTCTTCCTGACAACCCTGGCTGTTGGTTGTCGGGGTGTGTGGGCAGGGGGGCTTATCGGAATCTGGAAGACCCCTTTAACAAGGGGGCCCCCAGATCCCCGCCCCCAACCCTATCTGAATGAGTATGGGGTACATTGTACCCCTACCCATTCACCTAAAGAAAGTGTCAAAAATAAAACAGTACACATGTTTTTAAAGTAATTTATTAGGCAGCTCCGGCGTCTCTTCCGATCTGTTCTCCCCTCTTCGGCTCTTCTGTGTCCTCCACTGATGTCTTCTTCCTCTGTCGGTTCTTCTCCCCTCTCTGGTTCTCCCTCTGTCTGCTATCTTCTGCTGGGTCTCTTACACTATCTTTTTGCTCTTTTGCTCGCTCTTTTGCCTGGTCTTTTCCGCTGTTTTCTCCCTCTGTTCTTCCGATGTTGACTTATATTGGCATGGGCGGGGTCACCGGGTGATGTCATCCGGTGACCCTGTCCCTTATGACATCACCGCGGACATGCCCGGGGCATGATGGGGTGGTGACATCATAAGGGGCTGGGTCACCTGATGACATCACCCCGTGACCCCCGCCCCAATATAAGTCGTTGCACACCGTGCACCCAGCATTAGAGCGGGAAAGAGCATTGAGTCAACATCGGAAGAAGAACAGAGGGAGAAGACAGCGGAGAAGACCGGGCAAAAGAGCAAGAAGATAGCGGAGGAGGAGACCAGGCAGAAGACAGTGGACAGAAGCAGAAGACGTCAGCGGAGGACACAGAAGAGCCAGAGAGGGGAGAACAGATCGGAAGAGATGCCGGAACTGCCTAATAAATTACTTTAAAAAATGTGTACTGTGTTTTATTTTTGATGCTTTTTTAGGTGAATGGGTAGGGATACAATGTACCCCATACTCATTCACATAGGGTGGGGGGCTGGGATCTGGGGCCCCCCCCTTGTTAAAGGGGGCTTCCAGATTCCGTTAAGCCCCAGCCCGTACACCCTGACAACCAACGGCCAGGGTTGTCAGGAAGAGGCCCTTGTCCTCATCAACATGGGGACAAGGTGCTTTGGGCCCCCCTGTCCCAAAGCACACACCCCCCATGTTGAGGGCATGTGGCCTGGTACAGTTCAGGAAGGGGGGGCGCTCGCTCATCCCCACCCCCTTTCCTGATCTGCCAGGATGTGTGCTCGGAAAAGGGTCTGGTATGGATTTTGGGGGGACCCGAACAACGTTTTTTTGGCGTGGGGGTTCCCCTTAAAATGCAAACCAGACCGAAGGGTCTGGTATGCTCTTGGAGGGAGAACCCATGCCATTTTTTTTTTATTTGGTGGGGAGTTCCCCTTCAAGATCATCAGAGTACAAGTCGCATGCCAAAGTCGGATCAGTAAAGACTGCGATCTGACTTTTATCCGACTTCAGTGATATTCAATGGGCTGAAGTAGGATCAAAGTCAGACCAAAGTAGTTCAGGGAGCATTTTCAAAGTCAGACCGACTTGTGTCGGACCAGTTAAGATGACTTCCATAGGGAAACATTGATTTTCACACATCATGCGACATGAGCTCCCAATGTCGGAGCGTTTGTTGTACCAGTGTGAACCTAAAGCTAAAACAGGTTTCTTTTGAACCAAAGCAATGTTCACAATTCAGATCTGACTCTACTGATTTGCCAAAAATGTTCCTTCTTTTCTGGTGCTAATGTTTTCCAGAAATGTTTTGTCCTATGCACTGTATTTTAACCGCTTCAGCACCGGGCCATTTTACACCCTTCCTTACCAGAGCACTTTTTTTTGCGATTCGGCACTGCGTCGCTTTAACTAACAATTGCGCGGTCGTGCAACGTTACACCCAAACAAAATTGACGTCCTTTTTTTTCCCACAAATAGAGCTTTCTTTTGGTGGTATTTGATCACCTCTACGGTTTTCATTTTTTGCGCTATAAACAAAAGAAGAGCGACAATTTTGAAAAAAAACACAATTTTTTTAACTTTTTGCTATAATAAATATCCCATTTTTTTCAGTTTAGGCCGATACGTATTCTTCTGCATATTTTTGGTAAAAAAAAAAAAACGCAATAAGCGTATATTGATCGGTGCGCAAAAGTTATTGCGTCTACAAAATAGGGGATAGATTGCGGCGGACACTTCGGACACTTTTGACACATTTTTGGGACCATTCACATTTACACAGCGATCGTTGCTATAAAATTACATTGATTACTGTGTAAATGTGACTGGCAGGGAAGGGGTTAACACTAGGGGGCGCTGCAGGGGTTAATGTGTTCCCTATAGGAGTGATTCTAACTGTGGCGGGAGGGGACTCACAAGGGGAGGAGACCGATCTGTGTTCCTCAGTACTGGGAACACATGATGGTCTCCTCGCCACTGACAGGACGTGGAGCTGTGTGTTTACACACACAGCTCCACGGTTCCACGCGGTCCCGTTGTTTAAACGGGCAATCGCGGGTGCCCGGCGGACATCGCGGCCGCCGGGCACTCGCACCGGGTCCCGAGCGACACCGCGGGCGTGCGCCGCGGGCGCGCGCGCCCCTAGGCGGCCGGGAATGGGAGGATGTCATATGACGCCCACCCAGGATGGGAGATCCACCTGCTGGGCGTCATATGACTATGGGCGGGTATTGAAGCGGTTAAAGACAAAATAATGAAAACCGTTTTTTTTTTTTAAAAAAATGTATTTTCCCAATGTTTACCAATGGTTGTTATAATTCAACTTTTATTACTCTAAATACAAATTTTGTTGTGGGATTTGACCTATGAATTACATTTTTTAAATGATGTGCCTGATACAAAGCACGGTAAAGGTATTTACAATTAAATATTTTTTTTTTTTGTTATCCTTTAACTATTGTAAGGTGTTTAACCCAGCACTACAGAAGAAGAAAAAAACAATAAAAAACAATAACATCTCTGATTTCATGAGGTTTAAAGAGCACTTGCACCCCACAATTGCTTGTAAAACTACAAGTCTGCACTAATATGTACTAATATGTACGCTGTACGCACTTTTATCAAGAAATCAACTTAAGTATGATTATAGCACACATCTCATTTGTTGATTACTATACTGCATTAATGCATGTGGCATGGACATTTTGGATATATTTTAACATGCAACAAGCATGCATATTCCATCTGATCATGAAGGTGTATACGTGTGTGTGTTTATGTGTATATATATATATATATATATATATATATATATATATATATATATAAATAAAAACAATGTGTGTGTATATATATACACTCCTCACATTTTTGTAAATATTTTATTCTATCTTTTCATGTGACAACACTGAAGAAATGACACTTTGCTACAATGTAAAGTAGTGAGTGTACAGCTGTATAACAGTGTAAATTTGCTGTCCCCTCAAAATAACTCAACACACAGCCATTAATGTCTAAACTGCTGGTAACAAAAGTGAGTACAGTACACCCCTAAGTGAAAATGTCCAAATTGCACCAAATTAGACATTTTCCCTCCCCGGTGTCATGTGACTCGTTAGTGTTACAAGGTCTCAGGTGTGAATGGGGAGCAGGTGTGTTAAATTTGGTGTTATCGCTCTCACTCTCTCATACTGGTATACTATAATTGTCCCAGAGGAAATGGTGAGCTGAATATTATATGTGGAACATATGGATAGACATCCTTTGGGATTATATAGCAAATCATGTGTATCTCTAGCAAAAAAATGTTTCTAGTTTTGGATAGTGTAGGGAGGGATTTGTCTTCACACCAAGATATGAATGAGGAGGTTAAAGGAAATCTCACAAAGTGAGAGGAATTCCCCTGTCAGGAAGCTGTCCCTGGAACAACTGGGGACAGCGCTACAATGTTATATTTCCCCTCCCTTTTTTCCTGGTGACAATGGTCAAAATACAAATAGGGGGAAAATCTTCCCAAGAGGGTCAAAGCTCTTCATCACTCATTTTTTTTGAGATATTAACAGTGCTGCGCAAAAGTTTTAGGCACTATAGACAGTTTACTAAAATATTTGTTTTAGATGGTCATTTTATGTCTTCTGTATTAGTGTGTCAATAGAAACATATGCATGTTAAAGGGTAGCGTAAGTTAGAGCAAAAATATTAACAGAGTAATATATTTTAACGTCCTTAAAGAAAGACACTCAAATAGTAATAGATCACTGTCCAGTTAAAGTTGTGAGCTCTTTTTATAGGCTAATTAAGCAAATATAAATAGGCAAATATAATATAGACAGTTCACTTTGCAAGGGTAGAGGCACTTTGCAAGATAATTTTCCCCAGAGACTAGTATATGAAGTAAAGCTCTGTGCAAGCAAAAATGCTGTTTTTTTTTTTTTTATTATTTCCTTGCACATGACTGGGTATTCTTTGCAAAGAGAAATTTCACCGCATTCGCTAAGCTCTGGGGAAAATTCTCCTGCAAACTGCAATTTCCCATGAAAAGTGAACAATCTATTTGCCATTAGTAAATCAACCCCAATGTGTAGACAGACCTAAACTGAATAACTGTAACTGTGTAGAATGAAATAAACTTATCAATGAACAACTATATTAAAAAATGTGAAGTTTGTGGTAGATGTGGTAGTTTAACCCTTATCTCTCACAACATGGTAGTGTGGCATTGTAAGTGAGCATAATAAAAAGATATAAAATTAGTTAATGCACCATTAAGGTCTCTCCAAAGCAGCCAATTTACAGCACCATGATTGTATTTACAGATTTGCTGATTAAGTTATACTACAAAAAGCACAGACAAATAGAAAAGGTAAAGACCATGGGGCAGTAGCCAACCACAGAAAATAAGTGCAGCAGATAAGAAATATGTACCTTACATAGATCCTTTCAATGTTGAAAGATGCCAAGGATAGTTTTCAGTTTATAACTAACAAAAATAACTGGGACCTCGGTAGACCCATGTAAAGAATCAAGAAGTTTTACCAGAATAGATGTCATGGACTTATGACCAAAGCCATTCCTCTCATGTGAAAAAAAAAAGCCAAAATACTCACCATGAAAACAGAAGGAATGAGTTGCAGAAAAATAAAAGAATAGGTTGCAGACAAATAAAAGAAGATGCTCTGGATCAATGAGTCAAAATTTGAAAATTTTGGCTCTAAAAGAGGGTAGTTGATCCTCTGAAGGGTTACAAAACAGTACATGGATAAATGTATTCAGGCAACATTGGAAAATATTGACAGATCTCTTCAGGTTTGTAGGTTTGGGACTGCATTTCTGCAAATGGAGTTTACATTTGATGGCACCTTCGCCAATGAGAGAATCTGCCTGCTAATGTACGGAAGAAAATTGCTACTGTTAAAAGCAAAGGGTAGTTTTGCCAAATATTGATTTCTGTAACCAAAAAGATTATATATGAACCTGAGATTATTCAATGTTTATAATGGTACCAACACCCCAATAATAAACAATATATAAGTGAAAAGGAGAAAGGGACTTTAAAAGTACCAGTGCATAATAAATAATAGTGTATAATAAAAGTAGATCATTTTAATTTAAATAATCATAAAATTGTATATAATCAAGCCTGATACAACAAGGCATAGTAAAACACAACACCCGCATGCTCATAATCCCCATATTGCATGTCTATTTATCTAAATAATGAGAACTGTATTTTCGAAGTCCATTTTTAGCATGATCACAACATTATTGGAGAAAGATGAGCAATCGATTGTTTCATTGATTTCCAACTTATTCAGGAGTTAATAGTGGGTAAACAATCTAAAGCACACAATGCAAAATGAAACAATAAATATATACATATATCGATCATACAGTATCTACAAAATACAAAGTAAAATACAAATGTCTTATTTTCTCATGTGTACCTACAGACATAATTAAAAATATCATCCATGTGCAATCATGTGGAGATCATTTACAAGGCAGGAAGAAAATTAGGTGCTGCTAGACACCACAGGAGAACACAACCCCAAAGATCTAAAGCTATTTATTTTAAATTGATTGCTATTTGATTTTTTTAACAAGGGGGCCCCTAGATCCTCAAGTAAATGAGTACTCAATCACAAAGAAATGACTAGTGTAAATAAAAAAAATCCTCTGATCTAAATCACGTCGTCTCAATTACGTCGCCAATGATGTAGGTCCACATCAGTCATGATGAATGACGGCTGGCAACACGTACAGAAAAAAAAATGGCCACCCACTGAACCTGAACGCTAAAGTAAACAAAGGGGCAGGGTCATCCAATGACATCACCAAGCATGGCGTTTGTGATCCCAAGCATGGCAAGGAGGCCATGTCGGGGTTATTTCTCTCTTATATGTCCCCAGCCCCCCCAAGGTGGTCCATCTGCAACATTATTGCTCACAGCACACAATGTGGACTTGCATGTAACATCCACCAATCACTGTATATATAACACAAAGGCTTCCCACCCCATCTCCCTGACTGCAAACATACACACCCAGTCCAAAAGAGACAGGAAATGGTTTGTATATACAATGAGATTTTAATTTTTAGAATTCTTCCTCTGTAGTTGAAGTATAAACATAATTACATAGACCATAAAAGAAAAGACATGCATTACTAGCTAGCATGTCATCCCCATCATAGATAATATATTTTTACATATTGCACATTACATGTTACCATTTTGGGATGATGCCATTTTGTTAAATAATGTCTCTTTTCCCAAATATTGGTTTCATCCTTATAGGGGAGTTTTAATGGTTTTTAAATGTATTTTTAATAAAGGCTCTGGCATTTTCAAGGCTAACGCAGTTCTCTTTTTATGAATGACTGTTCTCTGTATTACGGGAGCCGACAATACACATTAGCCGCGAGTGATTTTAAATAGCTTTCTTTCCTTCAAAAATGACACTTTTTGCAGAGACAGTTCTAAGCACTGGAAACATGCGCCCCTTTACATGCATACTATAGACACCCCCCAGGTACGAAATTTAAAGGAATATTACACATTTATTGTTTCACTTTAACCATTATTAAAATCACTGCTCCCGAAAAAACGGCCGTTTTTAAAAGTTTTTTTTGCATTGATACATGTCCCCTGGGGCAGGACCCAGGTCCCCAAACACTTTTTATGACTAACTTTTTTAAAAATAAATGACTTCAATGACTGGTCTCTGTATTAAGGGGGACGGGAGCCCACACTTTATTATAGCCGTTCGGGTCCCCATTGACTTCAATGGGGTTCGGTGTTCGGGGTCAAGTTCGGGTCAAGTTCGGTCCCGAACCCGAACTTTTTTCTGAAGTTCGGCCGAACCTGCCAAACCCGAACATCCAGGTGTCCGCTCAACTCTAGTCCCGACCCCTAACAATCAAAATAAGTGAGGGTGAGCTCCACAAGGCTGGTGGCCTCTGCCAATGACCCCAAGAGATGCCCTAGCCTATATAAGACTAAAAGGAGACACCTGTGGACAAATAAACATATATATATAAAAGTGCAGCGCTCCTGATTATTGGAGAATATACAAGAAGAATAGAGCTTTGAACTTTTTAGGCACAACAATACACAAATTAATAAAATATAATGTCTTTAATATGTAAAAAAACACAATAATGACAATAACAATTTAAAATTCACACTAATGGTTTGTACATAGGTGTAGACATCTCTAGCATTGACCTACTGCACTGCACAGAATGAAGATATATAGACAGTGTAATATATTCTGGAGTTCTGGTTATGATGTAGAATAATGTCAAAACTTGCTCTTGCTCTACATGGTACGCAACGAGCGCTTCTTCAGGAGCCTGGACAAATGCGTAGTAGAGGTGTTAGCAGTATGGCTGAAAACATCAGCAAGGCGGCTGCTTAAAAGGAGCGGAAGCCTTATAGGCAGTATATTTGATGATATGAAAATCTAAAAAAGGACTTTCAACATGTATTTAATTTGGCAGTGTGTAATATCTATAAGAAAACGTGTTGGGAATGTCACTAATGACCAATATTGAATTATCTTTCTGATTTGAGTATGTTGTTTAGAATACCTTAACATTATGTGTATGTTGTTATCTTGTTGGGAGCTCTATTTCTTCTTGAAAATGTATTTCTCACAAGATTGTCCCTTTGTCCTATTAAAAGCCTTTCCTAAACATGTTTTAGTATAACCCCTCTCCAGTAATCCTACTTTCAACACGTTGGCTTCACTCCTGAAGGTATCTTCACTGGAGCAATTTCACCTTATACAGAGATACTGGCTATAGGGAATAGATCTCACCAGTGGCTTAGTGTGAAAACTAGAAGCATGTAGGACAGTATTTCCTACAGTCTTTTGCAGATATAAACTGCTGGACAGCCTTCCACCAGACTCCCTCTGTAATGAGAAATCCAAAAACTGAAAAAGTTATCATAACAATTCATCACTGACAGTGATCAGGTCAATTGCTCCTCCCTGCCATCCCAGATGTGAAAAATAGGGTCATTATGTTTAATAGATGTCAGTGATGCACAGTGTCACAACAGGCAGGAATAGTACAGAGATTTACAATATAGTAAATGATTTTATAAAAGGAAAAGAGGAAAAAGTACAACAGAACAAAGGGCATAATAATTAATGTACTTAACAAAGTCTTGAGTCCTTTGGGTATTGGCAACATTCAGTCAATGCGCATACAATGGAATCCTGGCTCTCCTAAAAAAAAAAAGACTCTTGGCTGATGTTCTGTGTTCTTTGATTTTAGCCCAAGACTGCTCAAGACAAGACTGCCCTTTTTGTGAACCTTCTACAAGGTGTCACTGAGCCACCCCCCCCCCCCATCCAATCACAAGGGTGGGAGATATGGGTGTTAAAGGGTTTATAAACTTCCAGAAGACCCTCCCACAATGTCAGTTCCCTAATTATATCCAGTCTTCAGTGCATAACCATCAGTAGTATTGATCAGTCAAGTAATTATTTATTATTAATTACCATCACAAGGATACTGTATTTCTGGCAAGATTAACAATATTTATTGTACTTGCATAAATGTTCTTAGCCTGAAAAAAAATAAAACAAATGCAGTCATCAAATCTATGGACTGGTCAGCTGCAATACAATCAATCTTTGTTCTTCTGTTTAGTTACCCTTTAATTTACAGTATGTATGGACTGTATATATCTATTCAGTCGTATCCAACGCTCTGAAGTTCTATGGGTGAACTCTCTGGCACGATGACTGATATACTTAAAAGCCTCTTCCATAGAACTTTCTTCTCAATTTTTTTTTATTTATTTTTTTTAAACTCTTTATTTTACATTTTCTCTTTTCTTCAAACATTACACTTCATGCATACATTAATCCTTGCTGTATAACATTTGCTCTATTTACAATCATTTTCTATAACTCATATTATTTAAACATTACATCATTAACCTCCTAGCAAATTCCTCTTCTTCTTCGCCCCCCCCCCCCCCACCAAAGGAGAAAAGAAAAAAAAAGAAAAAATAAATAAATAAATAAGTAAATAAATAAGAAGAAAAAAAAAAAAAAAAAAGAGAAAAAAGTAATAAATAAATAAACATATAAATAAAAGAAATTATTTTATTATTATTATTTAAACATTACATCATTAACCTCCTAGCAAATTCCTCTTCTTCTTCGCCCCCCCCCCCCCACCAAAGGAGAAAAGAAAAAAAAAAGAAAAAATAAATAAATAAATAAGTAAATAAATAAGAAGAAAAAAAAAAAAAAAGAGAAAAAAGTAATAAATAAATAAACATATAAAAAAAAGAAAAAAAAAATTGTTATGTCTCTCCTGTTGCCCCTCCTCCCCCCCCCATCCCCAACTAGATACAACCTAGCTCTCTTCTTCTCTCATTTTGTATGAGAAATAGGGTGCCCATGTGTCCCAGTATTTCTCTTCTTGCTCTTTCATTGCCAGAGTCAAATTTTCCATCTGTTGAGCCTCCCTTTTCCATAAGGCCGGGATACAGGCTCTCACCGCCGTAAGAAGGTGCTTCAATAAGGATCTTTTATATTTATCAACCGACATAGGGACATCATTTAATAGAAATGCTGCCGGGTTTTCCCCAAGAGACACACCTGTAATACTGCTTATTGCTTTTCCTCTATCATTCTCCAAAATTCTCAAATTTTCCCACATTCCCAAAAAATATGCAGCATCGTACCCTCGGCTTCCCCACACCGCCAACAGACATTTGGTACCTGCGGGAATATGCCATGTAACATACTTGGAGTTTTGTACCATCTAGTAAGGATCTTATATCCCCCTTCCTGGTATCTACATGCTATTGACGTTTTATGGACCGCTCTAAGAATTTTTTCCTTTTGCATTTGGGAAAACAAAACCTTCAGTTCTTTTTCCCAGGCTTGTATAAAGCCTAGATTTTCCGGGGCCTCTGAGCCTATAATTACTTCATAAAAATATGACAGGGAGTGTCGCAAATTTTCACCATCTAAACATATCTGCTCAAATCTTGACAACCCCCGAATTTCTGGGTACATCCTATTTTTAGAGCGGATATAGGATCCTAGTTGCATTGCCCTGAAGTAGTCCAACTCTGGGGTGAATTCATTTTCTATCTCCCCTCTTGTCATTAATCTACCCTCCCTTGAGAAATGTATAATCCTACTTATCCCTCTTTGTCTTAAATTGGCAAATCTATGGTCTAAAATTCCTGGCCCGAAATCTGGTGTGCCTATTACTGGTGACATAGGACTTGGTTCCTTGGATATCTTAGTTTTTTTAAAGATTTTTTTAATTATATTTAGAGTTGCCCCTATCAGTGGATGTTTCTTTACAGCCTTTAAAATATCCTCTCCAGTCATTCATGCCAAACCCTCCAGGGGGACATCACACATCATTTGTTCCATCTTTACCCATGGCTTCTTCTCTTTGGCACACCATTCCATTACTCTGACTAAGTGTGAGGATTCCTGGTATTTACATGGGTCTGGAAATCCAATACCTCCTTTTTCTTTAGGGAGAACCAAAATAGTTCTCCGTATTCTCGCAGGTTTTCCAGCCCATATAAACCTCAGGAATCCCGACCGAAGTTCTCTCATATAGCTTTGGGGAATCCTTATTGGCAAGGTTTGGAGCAGGTATAAAAGCCTAGGCATTACGTTCATTTTTATTATATTCGTCCTACCAAACCATGTAAAAACTTCTCTGTCCCATCTTTGTAAATCTTTTTTTATTTTTTTTAACATTGGAACATAGTTTAACTCAAATATCCTGCTTAGCACTTTGGGGATTTTAGTCCCCAAATAACTAATATAGGAATCTGTCCATCTAAAGTTGAATTGTGATGTTATTTGGTGGGTCAGTGAGTCATTCATTTCCAGCCCCATTGCCTCCGATTTGTTGTAGTTCACTTTAAAATTTGCTATGTCGCCAAATTGCTTTAACTCCCCCAGGAGAGGAGGCAGGGATATGACTGGAGAGGATATGAAAAAGATCAAGTCGTCGGCATAAGCCGCTAGCTTGTATTCCTCCGTTGCTGTTTTTATACCTCTAATATTACAATTTGCCCGTATTTTTCTTAGGAATGGCTCCATTGTGAGGATAAAAATAATAGGTGACAGTGGGCATCCCTGGCGTGTACCATTTTGAATTCGAAATGGCTCAGAGATTCTCTCATTCACCTTAACCCTTGCGGTCGGTACAGAATATAAGTTTTGGAACCATCTCAGCATTCCCTCCCCTAATCCAATATGTTGCAATGTGGTCCTCAGGAACAATCAGTCCACCCTATCGAATGCTTTTTCTGCATCTGCTGATATTAATGTAAGGGGTTTCTGGTCTCTCTGTGACCAATAGATAGCGTTTACCACTCTCTGTGTATTTTCCCTCCCTTCCCTTCCTGGCGTAAACCCTACTTGGTCGGGGTGGATCAATTCCGGAATATGTTCAACCAACCTACTCGCTAAGATTTTTGAAAAAATTTTTAAGTCCACATTTAGTAATGATATGGGTCGGTAACTAGCACACTGAGATGGGTCCTTCCCCTCTTTTGGAATCACTGCAATGTGCGCCAGCAGTGTTTCCTTCGGTATCCTCTGTCCTTCACGCAATGAGTTATAAGCTGCTATGAACCTTGGAGCCAGTTTTTCCCCAAATGCTTTATAATAGGCCAGGGTATACCCATCAGGACCAGGTGATTTCCCTAGGGGTAGGAGGTTCAGCACCCTCTTGAATTCTTCTACCATTATTGGTATGTCTAGGTTCTGCACTACCTCTTCTGTGAGTTTAGGCATTTCTGATGACCTCAGATATTCCCTGGCTATCTCTTCTTTCTTCTTATTTTTTTCTGGGGTACTAGCCCCTTCTAATTGATAAAGCCCCTCATAGTAACTCTTAAAAGCCTGAGCCATCTTCTCAGAGGAATTGACTACCTCTCCTTCTTGTGTTTTAATTCCCCTTATCTGTGCTTTTACGCTATTCTGTTTTAAAGCTTTCGCTAACATCCTACTCGGTTTATTCCCATACTCATAGACTGTTTGTCTATTCCTTTTTATCTTTGCTTTTGCCTGTTCTATGAGCAACGAGTTTAGTTCTCCCCGTAGGTTGTTTAATTTCTCTTCTGTCTTTTGTGCCTGGGATTTTTTATGAGCCATTTCTACTTCCCTAACATTTTTAAGTAAGGTTTCTATCTGTTCATTCAATTTCTTTTTCCTATGGGATCCTAATGAAATAAGAACTCCTCTCATCACACATTTATGTGTTTCCCATAGACTAAATGGTGCTATTTCTTCCGTCTCATTGATTTGGAAAAAAGAGTCCATTTCCTGGTTTAACATTTTTTCGTATTCTTTGTCTTTTAAGAGGGATTCGTTAACCTTCCACTGCCATTCTCGATGATCTACTTCTCCTAAATCCATTTCGCAGCTTGTCGGTGCATGATCGGACAATGTAAATGATCCTATATCCGCCTTTACCAATGATGTCATTCCAGTCTGTGATATTAAAATATAGTCGATACGGGTATATGTTTTATATTTCGCCGAGTAGAACGTATAGTCTCTATCTTGGGTGTGTAGTATCCTCCATGTATCTACCGTCTGCATTTCATTAAATAATAGTTTTTTTATTTTCCTCAATTTTATGTATGTCATGTGGGACGCACCTCTTGACGTATCCATAAGAGGGTCCAATGCAACATTTAGGTCTCCTCCTATTATCAGTAGGCCTTCTTTATGCTGCTGTATCAACTGGAGACTAACCTCCAGGTGGCTAACCTGATCGTCATTTGGAAGATACAGATTAACCAATGTGACCTTGCTGCCCTATTAGTCCCTTCACAATCAGAAGGCGGCCCTCCTCATCCCTTATTACATTCAATTCTTTCCAAGGTAACTGGTTGGCCACCAAAATAGATACTCCACTTGACTTGGAGTTCTGGGATGTCCCATGGTACACATTGGAAAATCTGTAATTCCCCAAATTTGGTATTCTGTTACCACTAAAGTGTGTCTCTTGTAGAAAAGCTATGTGTGTCCTTAATCTTCCCAATTCAGCGAGTAGTCTGAATTGTTTTTCCGGGATGTTCAATCCCTTGACATTATAAGAAGTAATTTTTATTTTAGTCATTCCTAAACTTTGCCAGGAGAGAAAACCTCTTCCCCACTGAAAAAGATCCCTTCCCCACTAAGGGCAAGGGGGGAGCAAGAGCTAGTTCCCCAATGGGGGGGGGGAGAGAGAGAGGGCAAAAAAAAAAAAAAAGGAGGGGGGAGGGGGAACCCCAGGAGAGAGAAGAGAAAAAATTAAAAAAAAAAAAATACTAATTTCCCTTACTTGATCTGTTCTCGGGGCAAACACCCCGGTGCGGTATCACCTATGCCGTTGTGCCCCCCCTCATAGAAACAGGAAAGAAATAAATAAATAACAAAAAAAAAAAAATTAATAAAAATAAAAAAAAAAGAATTTAAAAATAAATAAACGAAAAAAAAAAAACCACAGAAAAAGAAGGAAAATAAAAAAAAATAAAAAAACAAAAGTAAAAACGTCCCCGACTTATCCTCCACTCGGAGGAGGGACGCCTATTATAGGGGAAATATCCCCAAGCACGTCGGAGGATTGGAATAAACCCCAGCGGCTACACCTCTTTTAGCAGATACATAACATTAATTCCCCCAGGTTATTTTCACCATTATTTTCACCGTTACTAAAATTCCTTTAACATAATATTTCTAAATTAAGGCTTATGATTACAATCTATATCATTCCACCTTAACCATATGTTCTACAGCTACAATCCCTATTTACTTCCATATTCAAAAAAGTTTACACAATTAATATTGCATCTTCATTTCATGGTTGTTCCTCCCCAATTTAACCATATAGCATCTTCTATATTCAACTCCACCACCCCCCACCCCCCAATATCCCCCCCCCCCATTACGGTCTCATCTTCTTCACTTCTGGCTCTCCCCACCTCCTCCCTCCTTCAATTTTTTTTTTTATGAGGAGAGTCTCAAGGTCTCTCTTCAACCCTCCCCAATTTCCCAGACTTGGGACTGGCATGCATAGTGTGATTTGTATATACATACTAGGGCAAATTTAAACAGGAGCCACTAAACCTACCAGTATGTTTTTGGTGTGTGGGAGGAAACCATAGTATCTGGAGCAAACCCTAATTGTTCCACTGATAAATGCATGTTGTTGTAAGATTGCTTTTTTTCTATGTTTTTAGTGTATTTCTCTTTTATAGGAAAGGTATGGAAAAATATAATGGTGTTTATTTACTAAAACTGGTACAGCTCTGCAAAGCTTAATTGAACAAGCTGAAGTTAGAAGCAGTCTCCAGTTTCAGGCTGGGTTCACAATTCTCACAGATGTGGCTTGCAGCAGGGGGTCCGGTGCGTCCCTGTTCTCTGTTTCAGGGATGAATCTGCGCCAAATGTTGAATTGTCTGAATTCGGACCGGAAACTGAGCCAAAGACGCGCAGCACTCCTGTGCAAGCCGCTCCGCAGCCGCAACGGAGTTATGTGAACCGGCTCCATAGAGAGTCGGTCACAATCTCCTGTCATGCGAATTGTGGGATCGGATGTGGGAAACCCGCCTTAGTAAATCAAGCCCAATGTCTTGATAAGTTGGAGCGCATTATTCAACTTTAAGTGACTACATCATCTTTAATAAGAATTTAATACTAATAATGTCACTAGACAGAACAATTGTTACAGTTCATTTGTAATGAAAGGAAAGCATGGTTTGCTAAAATTAGGATGAAGTTACATTTAATAGTATTTTTGATATGATATGACATAGTTAAACACACTCTGAAAGGTGGTTACTTTCATTAATTATTTAATTACTTCCTTGTAATTGCCATTGTTTTCATAGAGCCCATTAATGTATAATTACCATTTGATAAGGTGTGTTATTAATCTAGACCGTTTTCATTACAGGAGGTCAAAATGGCACCAAGACCAGCTGTTATAAAATATTCCTTAATGAAAAACACATTGCATAGAACAAGATTTGTGCAGCAAGATCATTATAAGGGAGAAAACCTAAAGACTTTGGAGCTGTCACTCAATATTCTGCTGTAACAGTTCAGTGCTTTGAAGAGCAACATTTCACTTTGCACTTTTGTATCTATCTTTAAATTGAGAGTTATATTAAAGCAGCATATAGATGTACATTTTTTTCACTTTACCATGAAAGAATTTTCATACAGCGTGTACATATTATATTTGAGCAGTGCAAAAGTTTCCCAATATAGCTACATCAAAATTTTCCATCTGAAGCGTTGAAGATTTTTACAACATTATACAAGTGAGTTACAATAGCTCCTGTGACTGATATTGCGATGAACTGTAGGGGGTTGTAATATATGTGCATGTTAAGGTCTTTTACATTTTATTTTATTACTGGCAAGATCTTGCTGGGAGCAACTAAAAATGCAGACATTCTGAGTAGTGATGGTCTGTGTATGAGAACCCCATATTCTATCAGTTTGGCAACCAGGTCTCTAAAAGACTGCTATTAACAATGGTAATAAGATTGCATAAAGGTACATTCTAATGAAAATAAAAATGTAAATGCATATAGGGAGCTTAGCATACCTCCCCATACCTATTTAGTGTACCAGTGCCCCCCCCCCCCTCCCCATTGTCTTTTGTTGGTAATTTGGTGATATGAGAATCTCTTCTTGAGGTGCAAGAGAGCTATTCCCAAACTATTTAATAGTAAAGAGACTGTTCTCACTCAGTGCCCAATGTGTAAATCCAAAGTCCTCTGAGTGATGTTCGAGTAATGTTTGAGTAATGTTTGAAGTAAAGTCCTTTTCCATTTCATTAGGCACCTGTCTATAGGGCATGAGTGCAGTATACATCCTCTGACCATTTCGAGGATTCCTGTCTATTAGCTCTTCGTTTTAAGCCAAGAATCCCATATATGATTTGATTTTTCTGAGAACAATCTTAATTTAAGACGTGTAATTTTTTTGATGTTTTCAAAGAGAAATGCAAAAGGTATTGATAACTATCCAGTTTTATGAGTTACATTTATAGAAAATCTACATGTGGGAAACATTCTATGAAATTGTGCAAAGTAAATGGTATGCTCAGTGGGTAGTTGTGGGACCTTGCTTAGAGACTAATAGAAAACTGTAAGTGCAAATACACTTATAAAGCATTATATTATATAATGCTGATTTTCTTACATTAACCAGTGGAACTTAGAAACTACCATACTGGGCAACAGATTTTTTCAAAAGTTTTGCCTCCTGAAAAGCTTTTGGTGATTATGATAGACTTCTTCAAATAGGCTGCAAATATAATTTCAGAATGACTGTATCGCATAGGAATCTCTGATTTCCGAGTTTCTCTGAGCTAAGTTCTAAGATTGACAGCACTTCTTGCACAAAAAAATCTAGTCTAGGTATGACCAAACTGTACCAGTACCACAAAAGTTATATAATATGGCCTGAATGCTTGCCTGGGCATGCATAAGCCACACAAATCATCCTGTAACCAACATGCAAAAATTAAACGGTTACTATATATTTTGTGACAAGTTGGGGAATTTGTAGCCTCTTGGTAGCGCCAAACAGTGAGTTTACTACACGCCAGAAGTGTCTTACCAGGGCTTTTTCTGCCAATTTTTATTTAAAACAAAACAAAGGTTCACAAATGAAAGTCTTTCCATGATGGGGTTCTGACCATCAATACAAAAAAACATAGAATTCAGCCTCTTGGCTTTGCAGTTTGCGGTTTGCAGCTTCACTGCTCAGGCCTCTTGCCTTGGTCCTCCAGACCATCAAACACACAATCACAGTGAAAAGATGCTGTACCTTAGCTTGACTGTTTCTCCTGCAGCTTCCAGCGGCTACATCCTGACAGGCTCGGGCCTTTGTCTGTCCTAACCTAAACAGTATGGTGCAACATGCACCTCACAGCTCCCTTCACACACTGTCCCCTCGAGAGGGTGGGGCCACTGACCTCTAACTCTGTCACTAACCTAAACCCAGCACACATCTGTGCCATTAGTGTACTTGTTTCCTGGAAAACCTGGCCCCCGAACGCCATTTTAAATAGTGATATGGGCTTGACCTGCCACAGTATATAGGGAAGAAGTTGAAAAAAACTGAAGATTTCCCATTATTATACAGAGGGAAACAAAGTGTAGCCCTGCCTTCTACCATGCTAAATTAATAATTTATGTTCACTTCCAAAATTCCATGTTCACTTCCAAAATGAAGCTTTATTGAATTTACCAAGCTAAGTGAATTATGTCTTAGTTCAGTGACTGAGGTGAAATTGATATGACTTTAATCATCCAATCACATGCAAGCTGAAATCAATTTTCTAAAATGTGTTTGCACATGATTGGGTGTTCTTTGCAAGGATAATTTTCAATTTGTTTTACCTCAATTCACTGATATAAGTGAAAATGTACTTTGAAAGTAAACATGCTTTACTCTGGGTCAATGTCAGGGGCGTTGCTAGCGTCAGGCAGGGGATATGTGCATCTCCTGTAGGGTGCCAAAGGTCCCTGATACCATGATCTCCAGCCACTGCTGCAGCTGACATCTCTCACAGCCAGCTGCAACAGCCGGTCACAGAGCTGACACACAACTGTGGGGAGGAAGGAAATGTGCCATGCTGTATCTGTGGTCTGTTGAGGGAGGGTAGAGGATAACTGAGATTGGTGCTGGGGTGACAGGATTAGTGCTAAGAGGGGGGCTTATGGGGGGAGAGGATTGTACTAAGAAGGTGATGGGGGGGATTTGTGCTAAGAGAGGGGATTTGGTGAAAGAGGATTTGTGCTGGCAGAAGGGAATTTAAGGGGGGGAGAGAGAGGATTTGTGCTAGGAGCATGATGTTGGTTAGAGGATTTTGGAGAGAATGATTTGTGCTAGGAGGTGGACTTTGGGGAAGGGAGAGGTACGGTTTGGGAGAGGGAGAGGATTAAGTCCTGTGGGAAGGTAATTTGTGCTGGGAGGAGGAATTTAGGGAGGGGTAGAGGATTACTGCTGATGGATTAGGGGGTTAGAGGATTTGTTCCAGGGGAAGGATTTTTACTGGGGGAGGAAAAATGGAAGAATCTATTTATTTGTTATTTTGGTTCAGCCCACTGGCTGAATATAAAATTACCCATCTATGGCTAGCTTTTCAAGTCAAGTCTACTTACATTCATAAAAAAAACACTCAACCTGGTGCCTTCTCTGTGTGAAGAGAAGTTGTTACTCCTTTGTAGATTGGGCTTATTTTTAAATTATGCAGTCGTATTGGGTTAATAGCTTTTGGATGAAAGCTGGAGTGACCCAGTCCACAGTGCAGAAGACTTCTGAGATTTTGGATCCTCAGCTTTCCCAGATTTCTGCGAGGAGCCTTGGTAACTTTACTTTTCCGTTGGTGAATGGGCCAATACTCAAGATCTAAGTTTTTTTTTATCCTTGCAATTTAAGATGTGGATGGGGCTATGTATCTAAGCCAGGGGTCTCCAAACTTTTTACTTCGAGGGCCACACTGTAAATTTTACAGATATTCGAGGGCCGAAAAAAAATATATTTCTAAATGAATCCCCAGCCATGGAATAGAGTAGAAATTTAAAAAAGGCTGCTATCAGCGTGGCTGGATGGTGCACTTGTATCCTCCGCCCGCACCTAAATGCCAGAGCCTCGTGCACCAGGGCTAAACATCAAGTGTGCATGAGGCCTTACATCAGAGCCCCCTCCACACTTGTATCCCCATCTGAGCCCCCCACACTTGTGTCCCCATCAGAGCCCCCCACACTTGTGTCCCCATCAGAGCCCCCCACACTTGTGTCCCCATCAGAGCCCCTCCACACTTGTGTACCCCATCAAAGCCCCCCTCCACACTTGTGTCCCCCCATCAGAGCCCCCCCCTCCACACTTGTGTCCCCCATCAGAGCCCCCCCCTCCACACTTGTGTCCCCCATCAGAGTCCCCTCCACACTTGTGTCGCCATCAGAGCCCCCTCCACAATTGTGTCCCCATCAGAGCCCCCCTCCAGACTTGTGTCCCCCATCAGAGCCCCCTTCACACTTGTGTCCCCATCAGAGCCCCCCTCCACATTTGTGTCCCCATCAGAGCCCCCTCCACACTTGTGTCCCCATCAGAGCCCGCCCTCCACACTTGTGTCCCCATCAGAGCCCCCCTCCACACTTGTGTCCCCATCAGTGTCCCCCCTCCACACTTGTGTCCCCATCAGAGTCCCCTCCACACTTGTGTCGCCATCAGAGCCCCCTCCACAATTGTGTCCCCATCAGAGCCCCCCTCCAGACTTGTGTCCCCCATCAGAGCCCCCTTCACACTTGTGTCCCCATCAGAGCCCCCCTCCACACTTGTGTCCCCATCAGAGCCCCCCTCCACATTTGTGTCCCCATCAGAGCCCCCCTCCACACTTTTGTCCCCATCAGTGTCCCCCCTCCACACTTGTGTCCCCATCAGTGTCCCCCCTCCACACTTGTGTCCCCATCAGAGCCCCCTTCCCACTTGTGTCCCCATCAGTGTCCCCCCTCCACACTTGTGTCCCCATCAGAGCCCCCCTTCACACTTGTGTCCCCATCAGAGTCCCCCCTCCACACTTGTGTCCCCATCAGAGCCCCCCTCCACACTTGTGTCCCCATCAGAGCCCCCCCCTCCACACTTGTGTCCCCATCAGAGCCCCCCCTCCACACTTGTGTCCCCATCAGTGTCCCCCCTCCACACTTGTGTCCCCATCAGACTCCCCTCCACAATTGTGTCCCCATCAGAGCCCCCCTCCACACTTGTGTCCCCATCAGAGCCCCCCTTCACACTTGTGTCCCCATCAGAGCCCCCTCCACACTTGTGTCCCCATCAGAGCCCCCCTCAAAACTTGTGTCCCCATCAGAGCCCCCCTCCACACTTGTGTCCCCATAATAGCCCCCCCCTCCACACTTGTTTCCCCATCAGAGCCCCCCTACATTTGAGTCCTCTTTTTACAGCTCCCCACATACAGTTTTGTCCCCCCCCCCCTCTATACTTGTGTCACCAGCACATTCCTTTCCCCATCACTGCTATTTCCTCCGTAGATCAGAACGTTTATTACCTCCTTGTTGCTTCTCTGAAGTGCAGGCATTAGAGCAGACCTACTGCACTTCCCGAGTCCCGCCCAACTTTTCTTTTACACAGACACGCTGTTACAATATTACAATCTAACTGGGGGGGGAGGAGCTGGGAGGTGCAGCAGATCTGCACTGAAAGAACATAGGCTTTGTCGGCTATCTCGAGTCGCGGGACTTGCACTGCACACCTCCTCAATGCCTGTCAGAAGGCAGAGCAAGCCCCGCAGCTCAAGCAGAGTCCATCCCCGCAGTGAGTCTGATGACTGCAGCTGCGGGCCGGACAAAACGTTCTAGCGGGCCGGATGTGGCCCGCGGGCCGTACTTTGGAGACCCCTGATCTAAGCTATGCTGTAACACAAAATCTTAAATATTGGTATGCTATGCTGTTGGATTTGCCATTGTTTTGGGTCCAAACATCAATTATAAAGTCCACTAGGGGAGATGACCCAGTTGTTCATCATGATCTAGAATATGAAAATAATTTCACTCTTTCAGACAGCTCAAATATAGCTTTATTCTTCTATGCACATTTACAGAAACATCCTAGAGACCTTTCTTGTGTGGTTTATTACTCACTTACTTTGATCTACAGTGTGTGGTTTGGGTTATGATTAGGCATTAGTGGGATGCTGCTTCATACAAATTCTGGAAATATCAAAACATATATTTATGCCTCTGCTCTGCTTAATGTTACATCACACTATGAGGAAAACAAGGAGAAAATTACACTGCTGTCTCTGTGATTACAGAATGATATCAGAAACATAATTTATTAATCTGCTGCAATCACAGATCCATTGCTCATTTTTTTATGTGTAACCATGTGGAGAAAGTAGGACATCCCAAGGTCACTGCCAAGCACTCTGCTAACAGTTCATCACTTAGCCTAAAAATAGAAAACAAAGAACCTATGCCACTGCCATTAGACAAATTAATGCCAGTCAATCAATGACAAATTATTAGCATTCTTGAAACACTAAATAGTTTCTTAATTTGCAAAACTGCATGCTTTGTAATTTTCAGTTAGTTTCAGTATAGTATTAAAGAGCAATTCCAGGCAACAAGTTAAAGTAATCTGTGGGCTGCTGATGCTATCCAACAAGCACAGTATATGTGCTAAAAACAGAAAGTTTGCTTAGTTTGCCTATATATGAGCTCTGCGAGCTAAGCCTCCCCATCATATTAATTTTAAGTACCAGATCTTGAGTGGGGAATTGAGGCTCAGATCTTTACCAGTTGAATGACAGGTGAAACGCTTAAATTCAGATAGACATAGGGAGAGGGAGAAGTAAAAACAGGCATGCAGTTTGTCCCAAAAAGTGGGGGGGGGTTGTCATCAGTAAACGGTCCAGTCCTGTATGGGGAGCGTTGTATATGCTCGTTTACCGCTCACTTGTTCACCGCTGATGTGTAAAAGCTGGTGGAGAAGAGCTCAGAACGAGGCCTGGAACGCTGATGGTATAGAGGCGAGGATGGATGACGTCACTGGCATGCAACGCATTTCCTGAGCATGTGCACTGCGGGTGACATGACAGCCACGCTCCTTTATCAAGCTGACTAGTGGGACTATATAGAGCTGCCTTATAAGGTGTACAAGGGGGAGGGGCCGGTGCAGATATTCATTAATGGCACAGGAGAGATATTATATAATATACATTGATAATGGGCAATAATAAATAAGGTTATCAAACCAGGTACAAGATAAATAACATGATGTAACCACATAGAAAATTATAATCATTAAAAGCATTTTTTACACATAATTGTCATCTTGAAGTAGGACCATGCCCCGATATGCGTTGTCACGCCAACAGCCACCTACTTCCCTTTCTCTCTCCTCGGCTTGCGCTTCATCCACCACCCTGTGTTCCAAGCTCGGGCGCTTCTACCTGCCGGTCCCTGCAAGCAGCATTTCCAGCTGTCTATGGGCTCCTCTTCCTTCCACGGCCATTCCATTACTCATCACCGGAGCTTCGGTTTGATGCAATCGACCCTCCACCTGGCTCTGCATACATGAACTCTTCCCTCACATTGGAGTAGGCTTGGCACATGAGGAGCTCAGGTTACCCTTGCAGCATTGCTACTTATAGCTGGTTCACACTCCACCACCCAACAAGGTACTGTCACAGTGGTAATTATGTTGCATAGCTGGTGCATTCATGCAAGGAGATATTAATTGTTGATATTCATTAACTTCACAACATGTTAACAATAAACTGACTTATAATTTTATCTTACTGACTTCATCTGAGAATTTTTCCATATAAGGTGGTTCTGATCAGCGCTTTCAGTTGTGGCTACTTTTGTATGTTTGTGCCTCTTTCACACCTCTCCTGGTCTGCCTATCCACACAGCTGCTACTCGGTCTCCCATAGGATATCACACACTGGTCCCAGTGAAATCCTTGTCCCAGTCCCCTGGTGCCAGACTTATTATTGTTATTATATATAATATTAATTCTCTGGCACCATTTCTTGTCACTTTAAATACACAAAAAATCCAACTCGTTTCGGCTATCAGGCCTAATCATGGCCTAAACACGTTGGCTTTTTTGACTGTTGTTCACCTGCATTAATAAAACAATGTTTTAGTCAACTTCCATGGCACCAGCCATTCTCCCTTTTTTGCATGGATTGCACATGGAGATTTGCAGAGACTTCCCAGACTGAGTGCTGTGTTCTTGGGGCTGACCAGGCATTACACAGGAGGTAGTAGCTCCTGTTCCATTTATAAGCACTATGCCTGCACTTCGGCATTCTTGTTACTGCATATATGTTTTAGCCAAGGTCTCGCTATAAAACAGCACTATAGCCCTAAATTTATACTTGGGGAGATAAGTGTTCTCATCATTGGGCTGACATAAGCATACCTCCCAAGCACCCCAGATTCGCCAGGATTATCCCAGCATTTAATTTAAATCCCGACATCCTTGTGAATCAAGGTTCAATTCTGGAGTGGAGCCCTGTGCCAGCACTGAGGCAGCTTTCACAGTGTCTCAATTCTGGCCTTTCCTTTTAACCCCTGGTATAAAGAGTGTTCAGAGAAGCTTAGCCTAGTCAAGAGTCTCCTCCTGTTACTATTCAGCATGTCTTGAATATCTCATACCACCCTCTCCCATCCCAAGTTCTACAGACAAAAAACTACAAAAAGACATCACCTAAAAATTCAATTGGAGTGAATGGACTGTTGCTTGTGTGCCTGGTGGCCTCTGCACTGTTTTGGAAAGAACAAGTTAAATCAGTGGCTGGAATGGAGTGGTATTGCTACACTTGAATAAATGGGTATTGCCCTCACTAGACATAAGGTGGGCTTGAATTTAATTTTTACTCAATTCGGCCAGACAATTCATTTGAGTTTGAAAACCCTGCTGTAGCTCCCCCCTGAACCCCGGAGGCATGGTGGTATCCCCAGAGACAGGAAGGTAGGCTGACCTCACCTCAGAGCTGGATCATATGGCAAGGCTTGGAGAGTTTGTAAAGAATTGGGTGCCAGTCACTTTAGATGAAACAGAGTAGGTTAATTTACTCACAGTCCATGGGAAAGAGAGTTATGCCCCATACAGACAATCGGACTTTCCGACAACAAATGTTGGATGGAGGGGGTGTCACCGCTTCAGAAAGCTCAAACAATGGTAAACCTGTTCACCAGTTTAGAAGCCACAGGTGCTGGCAATGCATCTAGAAATAGATAGGAAGTATTTCTGGACAGCCGCACTCCGAGAAAATTGCCTTTTATTAAAAAAAACACAGGATCAAAAATATATGCCACAGCAGAATGGACAGAAGAGCGGACGCATTTCACACTACAAACAATACTTCCTATCTATTAACAAATGTTGGATGTGCGCTTGTTGTCGGAAAGTCTGACCGTGTGTATGCTTCATAGAACATTTGTTTTTGGACTTTCCGCAAACAAAATTTTGAGAGCAGGTTCAAATTCTGAGCGTGTGTACACAAGTCTGACGCACAACAGTCCACGCATGCTTGGAATCAAGCAGAAGAGCCGCACTGGCTATTGAACTTAATTTTTCTCGGCTCGACGTATGCCTTGTACGTCACCGCGTTCTTGACGTTCAGAATTTCCGACAACATTTGTGTGACAGTGTGTATGCAAGACAAGTTTGAGCCAACTCCGGTACTGTACAGGAAAGGGCCTTTAAGTGGAATCTGAGACTCCTGTGATCTAGGATCTTTCAGTAGATATTGTAGACAACACTGCATTCCTTCTCCAGGAGAGTCAACAGCCCTTTTGGGTCTCTAACCTGTTCCAGGTCAGAAGTGTCAACCAGCATCCTTGAGACTCCATTCTGTATCCAGACAAGAACAGCAGCAGGCCTAAACTCCAGGCCTCTTCAGAAAGGCAGGCTTAAAGATGCAGGCCTATCATATGTACCCTCCCTAGACCGTAGCCCTGGGGTAAGAGTGCTTGCTCCAGCTTACCCCAAATATTTATACCCTTTTCCATGATGCTCCACTGGAAAAAAAAACTTCTACTGGTTGGCTGAGAAAAGTATATGAATATTCATAATCCAAGACCACTGTGTGACCTCACACTAATGCCAGAGATGACAGTGCTACCTCCTGACAGAAGGAAGAACTGACAGTTGGACTTAGGGGAAGACTGAGCAACCACAGACTATACATTGACATTGGCTAACTGCAGCCATGCAAACTAAATGTAATGAGACACTCCTGCTAATGGCAGGGTGGCTACACTGCTCTAAATAGTTAATCTATTTTTATTCAACTGAATTTTCCCTCAAAGAGCACAATGAGAGTTGCTACTCCGGTGAAGTTTGCCAACAGCAAAATCTGTAATTTTATTGCAAAATAAATTTTGCTGAAATCACTCTGCTTATCTCTAGTAGTGACTGCATCAATCCTAGTTCTAGGGCCACATCTTTTGTATATGTATAGTCAAGTTGTCCCAAAAGTTGATTACATTAAAATCATAATGCTTACGTGGAACCAACAGGAAAGTATACACTTAAGGTGCATGTATACCCCAACAATGAACTTCTCTTATTTCCTCTTGATTGATTCTGCTAGGGAACCTTGTGAGGTGGTACTTTTCTGTGATTTCTGCCAGAACTCCTCTTTTTTATGGTTTGGATATCAGGAGAAGGGGGATCTGTGGTCCTAACATCTTCCTATCCGTGAGTGACGATGCTGTTTCCTCCACAAATACAGTACAGTGACTGAGTGTTTTTCACTCTAGGACATAAAGTGTACTACTAACAGAATAACAGGTAAAATAAAAGGAAAATTCATGAAGAAGAATAAAAAAATAAATGCTGCAATCGATATATTTTATCTGCAATATATTGCATTTTTGTTCTTGTGTTTAAATATGCCCTATTTGGAAAAGGTCTTGTTAATCCTGTGATTTTTCTATTTCTTTCTTTTTTTTTTCTTTTTGGAAAGTGTGGTATTCTTTGTCTCTTCAGTTTCAGTTTCTTATTTGAGGAAGTGGTTCTCTAGGCAATATTCCTATTGTTTTGAGGTCGAATAAGTGAGGATACTGTGACTTAAACGTAGACTGAATATATATTCAATGTGACTGTTGTCATGTTTGTATTTCATACAAAGAAAGCAGAAGAAGAGCCAAATAGTGTCAGACTATCAGAAGGTCTAGGATAATATTTATTTTTTTACTTCTAACTCAACAGTGAATTTCTATCTTGCACTTAAAGCTCAGTTTCATTTTTTTCAATTGTGTTTTACAAAATACAGTATATGTTAATTTGAATTATTTTTGCATCAGAATCAAACATATAATATGGTATAAGTGAATGATAGTGCACACAAATTTTTATTATTATTATACATGATTTATATAGTGCTAACAGTTTGCGCAACGCTTTTTGACATGAGGACAGACAGTACAGTTACAAAACAATTTAAAAGAAGAATCAGAAGACCCTGCTTGTTAGATCTTACAATTTAGGAGTAAAAAGGAAACCCAGGACCCATTAAATTAAGGGACATTTTATTATTTAACAAACATTTTTTTTTAATTCACTCTCCCTAAACCCCTAAACAAACCTGAAACCCCCACACCCAAATGATTACTTGCCTCTTCATGATACCCTGTTTCCCCGAAAATAAGACCTAGCGTGATTGTCGGTGAAGGCTGCAATATAAGCCCTACCCCCCAAATAAGCCCTACCCTGTTTCCCTGAAAATGAGCCCTACCCTGAAAATAAGACCTCCAAGGACTTTAACTAGGGCTTATTTGGGGGTAGGGCTTATAATGCAGCCATCACCGACAATCACGCTAGGTCTTATTTTCGGGGAAACAGGGTAGTAGCAGTCTCCTCTGTGGTTTACCCTCCAACCTACTTTGGTGTAGATGACAACTGCTCAGTGAGTCCCAATATACTTGAATCGGGCTGTACTCCAAGCATCTGGTGTTGGAAGCCTTTTTACTACAGGTAAGCCTTTTTATAGGCTTACCTGTAGTAAAAAGTGGTCTGTAAGGGTTTACAACCTTTTTAACTACTTGCCAACCAGGCACAAACACCCCCTTCCTGACCAAGCCATTTTCAGCTTTCAGCGCTGTCGCATTTTGAATGACAATTGCGCGGTCATTCAACGTTGTACCCAAATACATTTTTTATAATTTTCTCCCCACAGATAGAGCTTTATTTTGGTGGTATTTGATCACCTCTGCGGTTTTTATTTCTTGCGCTATAAACAAAAGAAGAGGGACAAGTTTGAAAAAACATAATATTTTTTACTTTTTATTATAATTAGTATCCAATTTTTTTTTTTTTTAAACACATTTTTTTCCTCAGTTTAGGCCGATACGTATTCTTCTACATATTTTTGGTAAAAAAAATCGCAATAAGCGTCTATTGATTGGTTTGCGCAAAAGTTATAGCGTCTTCAAAATAGGGGATAGATTTTTAGCATTTTTATTATTATTTTTTTTTTTTACTAGTAATGGCGGCGATCTGCGATTTTTATCATGACTGCGACATTGCGGCGGACATATTGGACACTTTTGACACATTTTTGGGACCATTCACATTTATACAGCGATCCGTGCTATAAAAATGCATTGATTACTGTATAAATGTGACTGGCAGGGAAGGGTTAACACTAGGGGGCGCTGCAGGGGTTAATATGTTTCCTATATGAGTGATTCTAACTGTGGGGGGAGGGGACTGACTGGGGGAGGGGACCGATCGGTGTCCCTATGTACAAGGGACACACCATCGGTTTCCTCTCCTCTGACAGGACGTGGATCGGTGTGTTAACACACACCGACCCACGTCCTACTCACTTACCGGGCAATCGCGGGTGCCTGGCGGTCATCGTGACCGCCGGGCACGCGCATCAGGTCCCCAGCTACGCGGCGGGCACGCGCGCGCCTCCCGCGGCGCGCGCGCCCCCTAGTGGCCAAAAAGCGAGCGCCGTCATATGACGGTGGCCCGCCACAGTAGCTGCACCGTCCCGCCGTCATTTGACAGTGGGCGATCAGCTACTGGTTAAAGTGATTGTAAAGACTCATTTTCTTTTTGTTTTAAATAACAAACATGTTATACTTGCCTCCTCTGTGGAGTTGGTTTTGCACAGAGCAGCCTGGATCCTCCTCTTCTCGGGTCCCTCATCGCTGCTCCTAGCCCTTCCCTCCTTTGAGTGCCCCTTAACCAGAAGCTCGCTACAGGGGGCACTCAAGCCGAGTCAGAGCTCTGTGTATTCATTCAGACACGGAGCCCCGACCTAGCCCCGCCCCTCCCTCCCCTGATAGGCTGACTGACTTTGATTGACATCTGCGAGAGCCAATGGCACCGCTGCTCTGTCTCAGCCAATCAGGAGGAGTGTCCTGGATGGCTGAGGGGATCGTGGTCATTTCTGGAGAGAGAAGGGGCACAGGTAAGTAATTAGGGGGGTGCTGGGGGGCTGCTACAAACAGAAGTTTTTTTTATCTTAATGTAGAGAATGCATTACGATAAAAAACCCTCTGCCTTTACAACTCCTTTAAAGTGGTTAGCATTTTTTTAATTTATAAAAAACCTTTATCACAAAAGGAAAAAAAAAACAGTTGCTTTTAAGTTTATTTTACCCCAACATTTCATTATCTTTTTATGAGCCTGTGTTACCATGTACTTGAATTAAAAAGTATCCTGTTCTCTTTGCATTGCTTCCGTTTGGGGTAAATAACTGGTAATCCTGCCAGTCTCCCTGCTTTCCTATTTCAAATTGACCACACTAGGCATGGAAGCACATCCTTCCTAGTGTAGTCAGTTCACTTATTTGCATTCTACTTGGGAACACAGTCTGCCTGTAATCCAACTGTCAGACTTGCGCTAGCACACCCCCCTGTGTACCTCTTCACTGGGAAGATCAGTATACTACTGTTTATTGTTTATCTGCCTACTGCTAATATGCTCCCCTTTCCCCTCACTGCTTTCCCCTTCACCTCCAACTCTATAAAGCCTAGTAAAAACTACTAGGTTTTCTTTCATTAATCCCAGCAGGGATGAACAAAAAAAAACTGACAGCTCAGAAGTAGTCGCTGTACTAACTATGTGATGCTAGTACACTCATCTCCCCTGCTGTGCTATTGTATTCTGACAGGGGGAATACCCCCCCCCCCCCCTGCCGATCTGTAGACCTTTTTCGACAGAAGCCAGCCAAAAGGCCAACTTCTGTCAGACTGGCTGCAGTGCACATGGGTCAAATGTCCACCAGATTCTATTGAACTGGCTGATGCCACCCGACATTTGGCCCATTTTTTACTAGGCTTGAAGTGGATATAAACCCTCATATATACCCAGTGAAGTGAACAGCTTCATATGATACACGGAGATTAAACAAATCTCCCTACATAAGGTTTACTCTTATATCTGCTGTCTTCAGCTTTATATACTGTTTAGAAAGTGCACATCTTGATAGGAGATTTTCTCTTCCTGGTTAACACTGCAGTGGAGCCTGGGCATACAGCCAAGACAGCTGATTGGTGGAAAGACACACACCCCCTCTCCTCATAGGTAGAGACTTTCAGCTCTGTTTGTTGAATCATTCAGCTCACTACTAATTCATTTATAGCATCCTCCCCAACACAAAACTCAGGCTGCTTTTATCATATGTGATGGAGGACTTGTCAGGAGTTATCAGGCTGATAACAGAAGAATGGAGCAGAGGACAGCTATGGGACTATACTTTGAAGAGAGATAACAAAACACTGCAGATATATGTGCCCCGCTCAAATTTCATGAATTAGGTTTACGTCCACTTTAAGCCTCTTATTTAGCTGAGTACAGAAGACATGTAATCACTTACTATAAAAAAGTATATGTATATATATATATATATATATATCATTCAAAGATTGTGTTACATTAATTGATGAGAGGGAAGAAGGGGTTGAGACCCCATCAGGAGCTTTTTTTTTGTCAGTTCAGCCCCAAGAGCCAAAGCTGCAGTGATTCAGCACCAAGAAGAGTATCTATTATTCCTGCACAGAAGGATCCAGCAGCCTACACAATGTGGGACATAATTAATTTGCAGCAAAGTGACAGAGTCTCTTCTAAAGCCCTAAATGGGCAAAGAGAATAAGGAATTGTTTTGCTAAAGGCAAATAGGCTGTTCATTTTGCAAAGGAATTCTTTCTTAGCTTGGTGAATAAGTTAAAGCTCTGCCAACTTTCATCATCAGACCATGTGTATACAGGACTTTTTTTATTTCCTTGCACGTGATTGGGTATGTTTCACACCAAGATGAGGGACAACTCTCTTAGGCCCCTTTCACACTGGGGCGGTGCGGGGCGGCGACGGTAAAGCAGCGCTATATTTAGCGCTGCTTTACCATCATTTTACCTGCGGTTTGCGGCCGCTAGCGGGGTGGTTTTAACCCCCGCTAGCGGCCGCAAAAGGGTTGAAAACCTCCGCAAAGCGCCGCTGCAGCGGCGGTTTGCGGGCGGTATCCCCGCGGTTTCCCATTGATTTCAATGGGAAGGAGCGGTATAGGAGCGGTAAATACACCGCTCCTTCACCGCTCCAAAGATGCTGCTAGCAGGACTTTTGTTGCGGTCCTGCTAGCGCACCGCTCCAGTGTGAAAGCCCGCCGGCTTTCACACTGGAGTGAATGGGGCCGGTTTTTTCAGGCGGTATACAGGCGCTATTTTTAGCGCTGTACCGCCTGAAAACCGCCCCCAGTGTGAAAGGGGCCTTAAAAGTAAAGTTAAAAAAAAGCCTGTTTGCCTTTAGTAAATCAACCCCTGTGTCTCTTCAAGTACTGTCACCCTGGGTTTGTTAAAATACCAGTTACTTGCTTTTGTATGACTATACAAGAATAAGTAAAATTGAGAGCCCCTGTGTCAACTAGGGATGAGCCGAACACCCTCCCGGTTCGGTTTGCACCTGCGAACGGACCGAAAGTTTGCACGAACGTTAGAACCCTATTAGTTACAATGGACGTGAACGTTCGCAATCTAAAGTGCTATTTATAACGGCCAATATGCATGTTATTGTCCTAAAAAAGGGTTTGGGGATCCAGGTCCTGCCTCAGAGGACATGTATCAATGCAAAAAGAAGTTTTAAAAACGGACGTTTTTTCTGGAGCAGTCATTTTAATGATGCATAAAGTGAAAAAAAAAAAGTGGAATATATCCTTAAAATATCGTACCTGGGGGTGTCTAAAGTATGCCTGTGAAGTGGCATGTGTTTCCCATGTTTAGAACTGTCCCTGCACAAAATTACATTTGTAAAGGAAAAAAAGCCATTTAACCACTTAAGCCCCGGTCCAATTTGCAGCCAAAGGACCAGGACCCTTTTTGCGATTCGGCACTGCGTCTCTTTAACTGACAATTGCGCGGTCGTGCGACGTGACTCCCAAACAAAATTGGCGTCCTTTTTTCCCCAAAAATAGAGCTTTCTTTTGCTGGTATTTGATCACCTCTGCGATTTTTATTTTTTGCGCTATAAACAAAAATAGAGCAACAATTTTGAAAAAAAAATGCAATATTTTTTACTTTTTGCTATAATAAATATCACCAAAAAATATATAAAAAAAAACTGTTTTTCCTCAGTTTAGAAGAATATACATTCTTCTACATATTTTTGGTAAAAAAAAACGCAATTAGTGATTATTGATTGGTTTGCGCAAAAGTTATAGCGTTTACAATATAGGGGATAGTTTTATAGCATTTTTATTAATATTTTTATTGTGACTGCGACATTATGGCAGACACATCAGAGATTTTTGACACATATTGGAGACCGTTGTCATTTATACAGCAATCAGTGCTATTTAAATGCACTGATTCCTGTGTAAATGACATGACTGAATATTAGGCAGATGCCTGTGTTGCACAAAATAAACTACACAACACCAGCAATGAGGGGGTAGATTCAGGTGTATGCTGTGCAGTGTGCAGGAGGCACACTGCACCCACTGTAACAGCGCTAGGTTAGGAATCAAAGCAAAGCAAAGCTGACACTGTCCCTGCCTATCCTGCTCTCTCCCTGAAGTTCTCGTTAGACTATGTTGTTTTCCAATATTTGATATATGTATGCATGCATTCAGCCAGCAATGCACTGCGACTGGCGCTGTGCATTGTGGGCTGTTCGTATCATCCATTGTTATAAAAAGAAAAAATATGTGTTTGGAGATACGGGACTGTCAAGGGTACATAGTCACAAAAAGATTGCATATATGATAAAAATGGTATTTTATTAACACACAAAAGATTTTAAAGGAAATATATTTAAATGACCTCGTGTACAACAGTACAAAATATATCAAAGTTCAGGGGTTTATGCATACAATCCCTAATAGAACTAAACATATCCATATACTAGAGACACGTAAGTCAAAGTACTTGTCCATTTGTTCTCGACATGTTTCGCCAGAGTGGCTTCTTCAGGAGACAAGGGTAAAGTACAAGTAGAAGATGAGAAGAGTTTATAAGGATGTTTCCTTGTTTCTAAAATATGCATATAAGGAAAAATAATGAGTAAATTCATTGTATAAAAAACACAATTAATTATTTATACATTTACAAAAATGCTGTACTATAAATGCCAATGCCATGTGCAAGACAGAATTCTCCCGAGTGTATGCCCGACCTCTTACCTCCAAATTAAGAGGATCAACACACTCCCAGGGGCATCAGATATGAAAAATTGTGGCAGATCCGCGGTAGGGCGTCCTACCCAGAACTTCCAGAGGGGGCTTATACCCAAAAGGCCCGAGCCAGGAACAGTGGCTAGGGAGCCGTAGGGGGAGAGTGAAATCCTATTGGTCTAGAATTGAGTTGTCATGGGGCCTGTAAAGTACAAAGTAGTACTTATTAGCTGTACGCATAAAATAAGAGATAATAATACATAGCCAGAATGGTAGAGGCAGTCTGATCAGGCCCCATTTTTCGACTGAACCTACCTCAATGGCACCTTATTGAAGAAAAACTTATAGGAGGCTCGGGTCTACCTTCGAAGAAGGAAGGGAGGGACATTATCTTCTAAATGTTCAAAGAAAAATAAATTTCTGTGAATAAAAAACAACAATAATAAATAGGAAAGTACTAATAAAGAATACATGTATATATTATCTCTGCTATACACCCCAATGGTTTCTAGCCCCCCTACCTTATGGTGGAGTGCGTAAGTCACCAGATCAGGGTATTGCAGAGATTTTCCCACCGATAGCAGCAGCTCCCAGTAGGGGGTAAAAATGCCCGCTGGGTCCTATAAGGTTTATATGAGTATAAATAGAAGTGCATTTAATAGGTAATTAATTGGAGGAATACCTCCATAGATAGAGGTTGTAGCCAATGTAGTTACCTAGAGTAGAGTCCCTCCACGTTTGCCGAGCCTCCAATTCACACCACAGCCTGACCTGCAGTCAGGCTGGGCTTAAATGGTCTCCCCCCGTGGCGCCAAATGCGTGGCGTGTGACGTCACGCCACGCCGGCGTCACGCGGACATAATGGCGGGAATCGATGCGGCGCCGACTGGATACTACGCGGCCGGAAGTAAACGTCACTTCCTGCCGGCCGCGGGACCGGAAGTAGATGTTATCCCCGGCGTGCTGCTGAGAGGCCAAGTGTGGACGTCCTCTGCTGACACTAATTGTCAGAGAGGAGTCCACAGAGGCAGAGTGGAAATGTGCAGACTAGGTCGAGCCGGCGCCGCAGAGCGGTCCCCGCTACCGGACGCATGATGGGAACTTAGGACCGCCACCTGAATGGGGGCGCGCACATAGCCCCACCATGCCTCCGGAGTAAACCCATACGGTTCCCCTAAGCCCAAAGCTCCGGCCCAATGGGTTCACCCCCAACCCCCCCAAAAAGGGGAGAGGAGAGGAAGTGTTGATGTTAATAAAACCTGGGGCAACGTAGTTAGCGCACATCTGTCAGAACAAGGAGGGAAAGGAAGAAATACATAAAGACATTGGGGCACCATGGCAAAAACATTTATCCAATACAGCATTCCTATGATTTATATACATGAAGTACATTAGGACATCCGTGTGCCACTAAATCGGGCCACAGCATTTTCTATTCAAACATGAACAAGCAAATAATAATAGTAATGAAAATACTTCACCCCTACGCAGAGGGGGGGGTCAGAGAAATGAAAAAGAGAAAGAAAATAAAACAAAAAACAAAAAGATGAGCATACTTCGGATCAAAAATGGGCAGGACCGAATATAGCACCCTAGAAAAAAAGCCAGTACAATAATACTGGCGGGGGTGCCTTTGCAACATCGGGGCCTGAAGTACAACCTCCATATAGCTGAAGAGGAGGGTAAGGATAAGGAATAACCAGTATTTTAAAGAAAGGGTTTGAAGCTAATTCCCTCATTGAGGCCCGGATACCGGGTCGCTTTTAAAAGGTAGATCCATCTTGTTTCAATTTGCAATAGTTTCCTATCTAGGTCACCCCCCCGTTCTTGTTGGGGCAGATGTTCAAGGCTGTAAAAGCCCACATAGTCAAGATTGAATTTATGATATAAGCCGACATGACGGCTGATTGGGGTCTCCATTTTATGTTTGGAAATAAGGGATACATGATCTCTTATACGGCAAAAGAGTGGGCGTTTTGTTTTCCCTACATAAAATGCTCCACATGAGCACTTCATCAAGTACACTGATCCCACAGATTGGCAGTTTGTTCGATATTTTGGGGTCCAGGTTTTGCCGTCCGGTAGATCTATGCTCCTGCCCTCTATAATAAAACGGCAAAAGCTACATTTACCGCAACGGTATGTCCCTGGAGTCTTTTTGGTAGATACTTGTTCATTTGTATGATGGCTACTTACAAGAGTATCTCGCAAGGAGCGCGATCTCTTATATGTAATTTCTGGATATGGTTTGATATGTTTGGAGATTTTTTGATCAGTGGATAGGAGATACCAAAATTTTTTATAGATGTTGCGTACCTTTTTATGTTGCCTATTGTACTTGGTGATAATTCGTGTACTATCCTGCGTTTTTACACGTCTGGGTTTATATAGCAGCAGCTGTCTATTGGTGCCCGCTACCTGATTATATGCCCTCCGAAGACATGTTTTACTGTACCCTCTCAATAAGAGACGATCACGCAAAAGGTTTGCCTCCCGCTGAAAATCAGCAAGGTGCGTACAGTTCCGTTTAATCCGTAAGAACTGACTATAAGGAATGCTCCTAATCAGTTTTTCGGGGTGTGAGCTACTCGCATGTAGCAAACTATTGCCTGCAGATGCTTTTCTGTAGAGAGTGGAGCACAAGGTTCCCTTCTCATCCACAAACAGTTCAACATCAAGGAAAGTTATCCTCTGTTGATCGTAATTAAAGGTGAACTTGAGATTATATTCATTGAACTGTAGTTCATCCAAAAATATCACCAAATCATCCCTTGATCCTGACCATATCATGAGGACGTCATCAATGTAACGACTCCACGATACGATCTTGCCAATAGATACAATTTTGTTCTCGTCTGAGAACAAGTCACGCTCCCACCCCCCCAGGTACAGGTTCGCATAGGAGGGCGCACATTTAGCTCCCATAGCGACACCCTGCACCTGGAGGTAGTGGGAGCGTTTAAATACAAATATGTTATGCATCAAGATGAAACTAAGTAGTTCCAAAACAAACTCATTGTACTTCCAAGAGTCTATATCTCTTTCCATCAAAAATTCACCTATCACTTCAACACCTTTCTTGTGAGGTATTGAGTTATAGAGAGCCTCTATGTCTATAGCCACCAGCCAAGCGTTGGGGGGTATTTGTAGACCATCTGTACTTTTAAGGAGTTCTATGGTGTCCTTAACATATGAAAATAAGCATTTGACGTGTGGATAAAGATACTCATCAACCAATTGGCTGGCTCTTTCTGTTAAAGATCCACAGCCTGAGATTATGGGGCGGCCTGGTGGGGATGTCAAACTCTTATGTACCTTTGGCAAGGCATAAAATGTCGGGGTAGTGAAAATGGTCATGTCCAGATATTCAAAGGTCTTGACATCTATGGTGCCATGCATACGTGCCTTCAATATGATTGCTCTATATTTGTTCATGTAATAATTGACATGAGAAGCTGGAACCTTTCTGTACCAGACCTTATTGGATATTATATCCAGACACATCCTTTCGTAGTTTTCTATATCCAGTATAACCAAGTTCCCGCCCTTATCGGAAGGTTTGATTATGATATTATTGTTTGATTTTAGATTATGTAAAGCTTCTTTCAATTCTTTAGGAAGATTGGTCTGTATTCCACCCTTCCAATTAGTGGATTCTATTTCCTTTGTGACTTGAATCACAAAGGCCCAGATGTTGGAATTACCCTGTAGAACAGGAAAAGACCTTGATTTGGGCTTATAAGTTTTAATAGTACCAAAAATGGGCCCACTGGACCCCGAGGGGCCTGGGAGGCGAGAGCAAAGGGGAGGAAAAGTAACTCCCGTCTGAGTGAGGAGGGGTGTGCAGTTGGTGAATGACCAACCCTCCTCCTCTGGATTGCTCTCGTCCCACAGGTCCATCAGGTCCTGTAGGGCTCGTAGGTCCTCAAAAGTGACCCCTTCCATGTTGGAGTTATTTTGTTCATTCAATGGGGCATCAGAAGATGTTTTGTCATAAATGACCTTATACATCAACCGACGTGCAAACAAATGAAGGTCTTTGACTAATTCAAATCTGTCCGCATCTTCATCCGGACAGAATGTGAGACCTAATTGCAGTACTTTAGCCTCATTGTCCGAAAGTGGATATGAGGATAAATTTATAATATCAAAACTGTCCCGACTCTCCGAAATAGGGGGGCCGGGACACGCTATTTTAAAGGCTGATTAGTTTTTTTCAAAGGTGTGACCAGAGGCAAACTACGTTTGCGATCGCCATGATTACTAGAGAAAATTGGGGCCGTTTTGGCTTCAATGTGTGGGCCTGAATTGAGGGGGCCTTGTTCAAGGCCCTGTGTGGGGAGACCCGCCACCAGGGAGATAGAATCAATGTTCCTGGTGGGGGTGGTTAGTGATACAAGAGAATGGTTCAATGTACTATTTGATAGAGTCGTATTCAGGGTAGTACTGTTCTTGCTCTGATGAGAGCGTATTTTCTTATCCTTACTGTTAATTTTGTCCTCAGATCTTGGTTGGCTTTGTGAACTAGTTACACTATCTTTCTTCCTTTTGCGAATCGCTCCCCCCTGTTGGGTTTTTTCCTTGCGTGCAGCAATGGGTACAAACGACGTTGAGGAAATGGATGATGTATCCAGATCCCCAAGGTCCAAATTGGGTATGTGTGAGCCCTGATTTGGGTTTCCCCGTCTAGGGGGGTGTTTGTTTGGTTGATTCCATTTGTATGCTTGTTCGTAAGTATAGGCCTTTTTGTCCCGTTGAAATTTATTTTCTTTAGATTTAATTATACTTGTCGCGTATTTGGTTAAATGGTCTCTAAGATTTTTCTCCTTGTCCCCAAAACTGGCATGAGATCCCAAATTGGCATGCTCAGCCTGCCATTTCAGGATTTCAAGATCCAGTTCAGCAATATCAGTGTCATATTGTTCGCTAAGAATCCGCATCATTTGCAGAGAGCATGTCTGCAGATTCTCTTCCCAAGTTTTTTTGGTATTTGGTTCTACTTTTTTGATGTTTGGAAAGATCTGTATACGAAGGCCCCAGGGTACTATCATATTAGATCTATACTTATCAAAGAATTCTTTATGCCAGAAGAGGCGAGTCTTTTTTTCAACCAGTCGCTGAAGACCGGAAAAGTATGCATTCACGTCCGTTTCACTAATGTCTTCCCTGGAACGAAAGAGGTTAACATCTGTCACAAAACCCCCCCAGGCTTGTCCACAGTATTCTGACATGCTTGCAGAAAAGAAAATGGTATCTAGTATTCCACTTACCCTATTTATCCCCTCCCTGGTAGATGTAAATTACCTAACATATAAGAGTGGACTCACAGGATAGGATGTGTGGATCGTATTCAGTTCGGTTCGGCCCATATATCCATGGCATGCTCATCATAAAAGATACACAAAATAAGATAAACAATTATTTACATATAAATGCTTTCATAGAGGTATCTAATGTTCCAATGTTCTTGAATCATTTCTATAAAAAGAAGCGCAACAACAAAAATAATAATAATAAACAGACAGACGGAAAACACATTCCAGTCCCTATAGGACTATAGAGGTGTTTAGGTCTGTAAGTTAGTTAATTTGTATGTGGAAAACAGGATAGCCAACGGGAGAAGTGTATCGTGGGTGTTTTGACCACCCTGGGTATAGAATTTTTGAAGTTCTCGTTAGACTATGTTGTTTTCCAATATTTGATATATGTATGTTGTACCATCATCCCACATTGTTATAAGAAAAAATATGTGTTTGGAGATACGGGACTGTCAAGGGTACATAGTCACAAAAAGATTGCATATATGATAAAAATGGTATTTTATTAACACACAAAAGATTTTAAAGGAAATATATTTAAATGACCTCGTGTACAACAGTACAAAATATATCAAAGTTCAGGGGTTTATGCATACAATCCCTAATAGAACTAAACATATCCATATACTAGAGACACGTAAGTCAAAGTACTTGTCCATTTGTTCTCGACATGTTTCGCCAGAGTGGCTTCTTCAGGAGACAAGGGTAAAGTACAAGTAGAAGATGAGAAGAGTTTATAAGGATGTTTCCTTGTTTCTAAAATATGCATATAAGGAAAAATAATGAGTAAATTCATTGTATAAAAGACACAATTAATTATTTATACATTTACAAAAATGCTGTACTATAAATGCCAATGCCATGTGCAAGACAGAATTCTCCCGAGTGTATGCCCGACCTCTTACCTCCAAATTAAGAGGATCAACACACTCCCAGGGGCATCAGATATGAAAAATTGTGGCAGATCCGCGGTAGGGCGTCCTACCCAGAACTTCCAGAGGGGGCTTATACCCAAAAGGCCCGAGCCAGGAACAGTGGCTAGGGAGCCGTAGGGGGAGAGTGAAATCCTATTGGTCTAGAATTGAGTTGTCATGGGGCCTGTAAAGTACAAAGTAGTACTTATTAGCTGTACGCATAAAATAAGAGATAATAATACATAGCCAGAATGGTAGAGCCTTGTGCTCCACTCTCTACAGAAAAGCATCTGCAGGCAATAGTTTGCTACATGCGAGTAGCTCACACCCCGAAAAACTGATTAGGAGCATTCCTTATAGTCAGTTCTTACGGATTAAACGGAACTGTACGCACCTTGCTGATTTTCAGCGGGAGGCAAACCTTTTGCGTGATCGTCTCTTATTGAGAGGGTACAGTAAAACATGTCTTCGGAGGGCATATAATCAGGTAGCGGGCACCAATAGACAGCTGCTGCTATATAAAACCAGACGTGTAAAAACGCAGGATAGTACACGAATTATCACCAAGTACAATAGGCAACATAAAAAGGTACGCAACATCTATAAAAAATTTTGGTATCTCCTATCCACTGATCAAAAAATCTCCAAACATATCAAACCATATCCAGAAATTACATATAAGAGATCGCGCTCCTTGCGAGATACTCTTGTAAGTAGCCATCATACAAATGAACAAGTATCTACCAAAAAGACTCCAGGGACATACCGTTGCGGTAAATGTAGCTTTTGCCGTTTTATTATAGAGGGCAGGAGCATAGACCTACCGGACGGCAAAACCTGGACCCCAAAATATCGAACAAATTGCCAATCTGTGGGATCAGTGTACTTGATGAAGTGCTCATGTGGAGCATTTTATGTAGGGAAAACAAAACGCCCACTCTTTTGCCGTATAAGAGATCATGTATCCCTTATTTCCAAACATAAAATGGAGACCCCAATCAGCCGTCATGTCGGCTTATATCATAAATTCAATCTTGACTATGTGGGCTTTTACAGCCTTGAACATCTGCCCCAACAAGAACGGGGGGGTGACCTAGATAGGAAACTATTGCAAATTGAAACAAGATGGATCTACCTTTTAAAAGCGACCCGGTATCCGGGCCTCAATGAGGGAATTAGCTTCAAACCCTTTCTTTAAAATACTGGTTATTCCTCATCCTTACCCTCCTCTTCAGCTACATGGAGGTTGTACTTCAGGCCCCGATGTTGCAAAGGCACCTCCGCCAGTATTATTGTACTGGCTTTTTTCTAGGGTGCTATATTCGGTCCTGCCCATTTTTGATCCGAAGTATGCTCATCTTTTTGTTTTTTGTTTTATTTTCTTTCTTTTTTTCATTTCTCTGACCCCCCCCTCTGCGTAGGGGTGAAGTAATTTCATTACTATTATTATTTGCTTGTTTATGTTTGAATAGAAAATGCTGTGGCCCGATTTAGTGGCACACGGATGTCCTAATGTACTTCATGTATATAAATCATAGGAATGCTGTATTGGATAAATGTTTTTGCCATGGTGCCCCAATGTCTTTATGTATTTCTTCCTTTCCCTCCTTGTTCTGACAGATGTGCGCTAATTACGTTGCCCCAGGTTTTATTAACATCCACACTTCCTCTCCTCTCCCCTTTTTGGGGGGGTTGGGGGTGAACCCATTGGGCCGGAGCTTTGGGCTTAGGGGAACCGTATGGGTTTACTCCGGAGGCATGGTGGGGCTATGTGCGCGCCCCCATTCAGGTGGCGGTCCTAAGTTCCCATCATGCGTCCGGTAGCGGGGACCGCTCTGCGGCGCCGGCTCGACCTAGTCTGCACATTTCCACTCTGCCTCTGTGGACTCCTCTCTGACAAGTAGTGTCAGCAGAGGACGTCCACATTTGGCCTCTCAGCAGCACGCCGGGGATAACATCTACTTCCGGTCCCGCGGCCGGCAGGAAGTGACGTTTACTTCCGGCCGCGTAGTATCCAGTCGGCGCCGCATCGATTCCCGCCATTATGTCCGCGTGACGCCGGCGTGGCGTGACGTCACACGCCACGCATTTGGCGCCACGGGGGGAGACCATTTAAGCCCAGCCTGACTGCAGGTCAGGCTGTGGTGTGAATTGGAGGCTCGGCAAACGTGGAGGGACTCTACTCTAGGTAACTACATTGGCTACAACCTCTATCTATGGAGGTATTCCTCCAATTAATTACCTATTAAATGCACTTCTATTTATACTCATATAAACCTTATAGGACCCAGCGGGCATTTTTACCCCCTACTGGGAGCTGCTGCTATCGGTGGGAAAATCTCTGCAATACCCTGATCTGGTGACTTACGCACTCCACCATAAGGTAGGGGGGCTAGAAACCATTGGGGTGTATAGCAGAGATAATATATACATGTATTCTTTATTAGTACTTTCCTATTTATTATTGTTGTTTTTTATTCACAGAAATTTATTTTTCTTTGAACATTTAGAAGATAATGTCCCTCCCTTCCTTCTTCGAAGGTAGACCCGAGCCTCCTATAAGTTTTTCTTCAATAAGGTGCCATTGAGGTAGGTTCAGTCGAAAAATGGGGCCTGATCAGACTGCCTCTACCATTCTGGCTATGTATTATTATCTCTTATTTTATGCGTACAGCTAATAAGTACTACTTTGTACTTTACAGGCCCCATGACAACTCAATTCTAGACCAATAGGATTTCACTCTCCCCCTACGGCTCCCTAGCCACTGTTCCTGGCTCGGGCCTTTTGGGTATAAGCCCCCTCTGGAAGTTCTGGGTAGGACGCCCTACCGCGGATCTGCCACAATTTTTCATATCTGATGCCCCTGGGAGTGTGTTGATCCTCTTAATTTGGAGGTAAGAGGTCGGGCATACACTCGGGAGAATTCTGTCTTGCACATGGCATTGGCATTTATAGTACAGCATTTTTGTAAATGTACAAATAATTAATTGTGTCTTTTATACAATGAATTTACTCATTATTTTTCCTTATATGCATATTTTAGAAACAAGGAAACATCCTTATAAACTCTTCTCATCTTCTACTTGTACTTTACCCTTGTCTCCTGAAGAAGCCACTCTGGCGAAACATGTCGAGAACAAATGGACAAGTACTTTGACTTACGTGTCTCTAGTATATGGATATGTTTAGTTCTATTAGGGATTGTATGCATAAACCCCTGAACTTTGATATATTTTGTACTGTTGTACACGAGGTCATTTAAATATATTTCCTTTAAAATCTTTTGTGTGTTAATAAAATACCATTTTTATCATATATGCAATCTTTTTGTGACTATGTACCCTTGACAGTCCCGTATCTCCAAACACATATTTTTTCTTATAACAATGTGGGATGATGGTACAACATACATATATCAAATATTGGAAAACAACATAGTCTAACGAGAACTTCAAAAATTCTATACCCAGGGTGGTCAAAACACCCACGATACACTTCTCCCGTTGGCTATCCTGTTTTCCACATACAAATTAACTAACTTACAGACCTAAACACCTCTATAGTCCTATAGGGACTGGAATGTGTTTTCCGTCTGTCTGTTTATTATTATTATTTTTGTTGTTGCGCTTCTTTTTATAGAAATGATTCAAGAACATTGGAACATTAGATACCTCTATGAAAGCATTTATATGTAAATAATTGTTTATCTTATTTTGTGTATCTTTTATGATGAGCATGCCATGGATATATGGGCCGAACCGAACTGAATACGATCCACACATCCTATCCTGTGAGTCCACTCTTATATGTTAGGTAATTTACATCTACCAGGGAGGGGATAAATAGGGTAAGTGGAATACTAGATACCATTTTCTTTTCTGCAAGCATGTCAGAATACTGTGGACAAGCCTGGGGGGGTTTTGTGACAGATGTTAACCTCTTTCGTTCCAGGGAAGACATTAGTGAAACGGACGTGAATGCATACTTTTCCGGTCTTCAGCGACTGGTTGAAAAAAAGACTCGCCTCTTCTGGCATAAAGAATTCTTTGATAAGTATAGATCTAATATGATAGTACCCTGGGGCCTTCGTATACAGATCTTTCCAAACATCAAAAAAGTAGAACCAAATACCAAAAAAACTTGGGAAGAGAATCTGCAGACATGCTCTCTGCAAATGATGCGGATTCTTAGCGAACAATATGACACTGATATTGCTGAACTGGATCTTGAAATCCTGAAATGGCAGGCTGAGCATGCCAATTTGGGATCTCATGCCAGTTTTGGGGACAAGGAGAAAAATCTTAGAGACCATTTAACCAAATACGCGACAAGTATAATTAAATCTAAAGAAAATAAATTTCAACGGGACAAAAAGGCCTATACTTATGAACAAGCATACAAATGGAATCAACCAAACAAACACCCCCCTAGACGGGGAAACCCAAATCAGGGCTCACACATACCCAATTTGGACCTTGGGGATCTGGATACATCATCCATTTCCTCAACGTCGTTTGTACCCATTGCTGTACGCAAGGAAAAAACCCAACAGGGGGGAGCGATTCGCAAAAGGAAGAAAGACAGTGTAACCAGTTCACAAAGCCAACCAAGATCTGAGGACAAAATTAACAGTAAGGATAAGAAAATACGCTCTCATCAGAGCAAGAACAGTACTACCCTGAATACGACTCTATCAAATAGTACATTGAACCATTCTCTTGTATCACTAACCACCCCCACCAGGAACATTGATTCTATCTCCCTGGTGGCGGGTCTCCCCACACAGGGCCTTGAACAAGGCCCCCTCAATTCAGGCCCACACACTGAAGCCAAAACGGCCCCAATCTTCTCTAGTAATCATGGCGATCGCAAACGTAGTTTGCCTCTGGTCACACCTTTGAAAAAAACAAATCAGCCTTTAAAATAGCGTGTCCCGGCCCCCCTATTTCGGAGAGTCGGGACAGTTTTGATATTATAAATTTATCCTCATATCCACTTTCGGACAATGAGGCTAAAGTACTGCAATTAGGTCTCACATTCTGTCCGGATGAAGATGCGGACAGATTTGAATTAGTCAAAGACCTTCATTTGTTTGCACGTCGGTTGATGTATAAGGTCATTTATGACAAAACATCTTCTGATGCCCCATTGAATGAACAAAATAACTCCAACATGGAAGGGGTCACTTTTGAGGACCTACGAGCCCTACAGGACCTGATGGACCTGTGGGACGAGAGCAATCCAGAGGAGGAGGGTTGGTCATTCACCAACTGCACACCCCTCCTCACTCAGACGGGAGTTGCTTTTCCTCCCCTTTGCTCTCGCCTCCCAGGCCCCTCGGGGTCCAGTGGGCCCATTTTTGGTACTATTAAAACTTATAAGCCCAAATCAAGGTCTTTTCCTGTTTTACAGGGTAATTCCAACATCTGGGCCTTTGTGATTCAAGTCACAAAGGAAATAGAATCCACTAATTGGAAGGGTGGAATACAGACCAATCTTCCTAAAGAATTGAAAGAAGCTCTACATAATCTAAAATCAAACAATAATATCATAATCAAACCGTCCGATAAGGGCGGGAACTTGGTTATACTGGATATAGAAAACTACGAAAGGATGTGTCTGGATATAATATCCAATAAGGTCTGGTACAGAAAGGTTCCAGCTTCTCATGTCAATTATTACATGAACAAATATAGAGCAATCATATTGAAGGCACGTATGCATGGCACCATAGATGTCAAGACCTTTGAATATCTGGACATGACCATTTTCACTACCCCGACATTTTATGCCTTGCCAAAGGTACATAAGAGTTTGACATCCCCACCAGGCCGCCCCATAATCTCAGGCTGTGGATCTTTAACAGAAAGAGCCAGCCAATTGGTTGATGAGTATCTTTATCCACACGTCAAATGCTTATTTTCATATGTTAAGGACACCATAGAACTCCTTAAAAGTACAGATGGTCTACAAATACCCCCCAACGCTTGGCTGGTGGCTATAGACATAGAGGCTCTCTATAACTCAATACCTCACAAGAAAGGTGTTGAAGTGATAGGTGAATTTTTGATGGAAAGAGATATAGACTCTTGGAAGTACAATGAGTTTGTTTTGGAACTACTTAGTTTCATCTTGATGCATAACATATTTGTATTTAAACGCTCCCACTACCTCCAGGTGCAGGGTGTCGCTATGGGAGCTAAATGTGCGCCCTCCTATGCGAACCTGTACCTGGGGGGGTGGGAGCGTGACTTGTTCTCAGACGAGAACAAAATTGAATCTATTGGCAAGATCGTATCGTGGAGTCGTTACATTGATGACGTCCTCATGATATGGTCAGGATCAAGGGATGATTTGGTGATATTTTTGGATGAACTACAGTTCAATGAATATAATCTCAAGTTCACCTTTAATTACGATCAACAGAGGATAACTTTCCTTGATGTTGAACTGTTTGTGGATGAGAAGGGAACTTTGTGCTCCACTCTCTACAGAAAAGCATCTGCAGGCAATAGTTTGCTACATGCGAGTAGCTCACACCCCGAAAAACTGATTAGGAGCATTCCTTATAGTCAGTTCTTACGGATTAAACGGAACTGTACGCACCTTGCTGATTTTCAGCGGGAGGCAAACCTTTTGCGTGATCGTCTCTTATTGAGAGGGTACAGTAAAACATGTCTTCGGAGGGCATATAATCAGGTAGCGGGCACCAATAGACAGCTGCTGCTATATAAACCCAGACGTGTAAAAACGCAGGATAGTACACGAATTATCACCAAGTACAATAGGCAACATAAAAAGGTACGCAACATCTATAAAAAATTTTGGTATCTCCTATCCACTGATCAAAAAATCTCCAAACATATCAAACCATATCCAGAAATTACATATAAGAGATCGCGCTCCTTGCGAGATACTCTTGTAAGTAGCCATCATACAAATGAACAAGTATCTACCAAAAAGACTCCAGGGACATACCGTTGCGGTAAATGTAGCTTTTGCCGTTTTATTATAGAGGGCAGGAGCATAGACCTACCGGACGGCAAAACCTGGACCCCAAAATATCGAACAAATTGCCAATCTGTGGGATCAGTGTACTTGATGAAGTGCTCATGTGGAGCATTTTATGTAGGGAAAACAAAACGCCCACTCTTTTGCCGTATAAGAGATCATGTATCCCTTATTTCCAAACATAAAATGGAGACCCCAATCAGCCGTCATGTCGGCTTATATCATAAATTCAATCTTGACTATGTGGGCTTTTACAGCCTTGAACATCTGCCCCAACAAGAACGGGGGGGTGACCTAGATAGGAAACTATTGCAAATTGAAACAAGATGGATCTACCTTTTAAAAGCGACCCGGTATCCGGGCCTCAATGAGGGAATTAGCTTCAAACCCTTTCTTTAAAATACTGGTTATTCCTCATCCTTACCCTCCTCTTCAGCTACATGGAGGTTGTACTTCAGGCCCCGATGTTGCAAAGGCACCTCCGCCAGTATTATTGTACTGGCTTTTTTCTAGGGTGCTATATTCGGTCCTGCCCATTTTTGATCCGAAGTATGCTCATCTTTTTGTTTTTTGTTTTATTTTCTTTCTTTTTTTCATTTCTCTGACCCCCCCCTCTGCGTAGGGGTGAAGTAATTTCATTACTATTATTATTTGCTTGTTTATGTTTGAATAGAAAATGCTGTGGCCCGATTTAGTGGCACACGGATGTCCTAATGTACTTCATGTATATAAATCATAGGAATGCTGTATTGGATAAATGTTTTTGCCATGGTGCCCCAATGTCTTTATGTATTTCTTCCTTTCCCTCCTTGTTCTGACAGATGTGCGCTAATTACGTTGCCCCAGGTTTTATTAACATCCACACTTCCTCTCCTCTCCCCTTTTTGGGGGGGTTGGGGGTGAACCCATTGGGCCGGAGCTTTGGGCTTAGGGGAACCGTATGGGTTTACTCCGGAGGCATGGTGGGGCTATGTGCGCGCCCCCATTCAGGTGGCGGTCCTAAGTTCCCATCATGCGTCCGGTAGCGGGGACCGCTCTGCGGCGCCGGCTCGACCTAGTCTGCACATTTCCACTCTGCCTCTGTGGACTCCTCTCTGACAAGTAGTGTCAGCAGAGGACGTCCACATTTGGCCTCTCAGCAGCACGCCGGGGATAACATCTACTTCCGGTCCCGCGGCCGGCAGGAAGTGACGTTTACTTCCGGCCGCGTAGTATCCAGTCGGCGCCGCATCGATTCCCGCCATTATGTCCGCGTGACGCCGGCGTGGCGTGACGTCACACGCCACGCATTTGGCGCCACGGGGGGAGACCATTTAAGCCCAGCCTGACTGCAGGTCAGGCTGTGGTGTGAATTGGAGGCTCGGCAAACGTGGAGGGACTCTACTCTAGGTAACTACATTGGCTACAACCTCTATCTATGGAGGTATTCCTCCAATTAATTACCTATTAAATGCACTTCTATTTATACTCATATAAACCTTATAGGACCCAGCGGGCATTTTTACCCCCTACTGGGAGCTGCTGCTATCGGTGGGAAAATCTCTGCAATACCCTGATCTGGTGACTTACGCACTCCACCATAAGGTAGGGGGGCTAGAAACCATTGGGGTGTATAGCAGAGATAATATATACATGTATTCTTTATTAGTACTTTCCTATTTATTATTGTTGTTTTTTATTCACAGAAATTTATTTTTCTTTGAACATTTAGAAGATAATGTCCCTCCCTTCCTTCTTCGAAGGTAGACCCGAGCCTCCTATAAGTTTTTCTTCAATAAGGTGCCATTGAGGTAGGTTCAGTCGAAAAATGGGGCCTGATCAGACTGCCTCTACCATTCTGGCTATGTATTATTATCTCTTATTTTATGCGTACAGCTAATAAGTACTACTTTGTACTTTACAGGCCCCATGACAACTCAATTCTAGACCAATAGGATTTCACTCTCCCCCTACGGCTCCCTAGCCACTGTTCCTGGCTCGGGCCTTTTGGGTATAAGCCCCCTCTGGAAGTTCTGGGTAGGACGCCCTACCGCGGATCTGCCACAATTTTTCATATCTGATGCCCCTGGGAGTGTGTTGATCCTCTTAATTTGGAGGTAAGAGGTCGGGCATACACTCGGGAGAATTCTGTCTTGCACATGGCATTGGCATTTATAGTACAGCATTTTTGTAAATGTATAAATAATTAATTGTGTCTTTTATACAATGAATTTACTCATTATTTTTCCTTATATGCATATTTTAGAAACAAGGAAACATCCTTATAAACTCTTCTCATCTTCTACTTGTACTTTACCCTTGTCTCCTGAAGAAGCCACTCTGGCGAAACATGTCGAGAACAAATGGACAAGTACTTTGACTTACGTGTCTCTAGTATATGGATATGTTTAGTTCTATTAGGGATTGTATGCATAAACCCCTGAACTTTGATATATTTTGTACTGTTGTACACGAGGTCATTTAAATATATTTCCTCTAAAACTGGAGAGTGCAAAATCTGGTGCAGGTGTGCATAGAAACCAATCAGCTTCAAGGTTTTATTGTCAAAGCTTAATTGAACAGGCTGAGGCTGGATTCACACCTATGCATTTTTTTGTGCTTTTTGCATTTTGCAGATTTGAGCATGTCAGAGCAGATTTCAGAGCATGTTCCATAGGAAACCATGTTAAATGGACTGTAGTGCAAATCTGCAAAATACAAAAAGCACTAAAAATACATAGGTGTGAATCCAGCCTAAACTTAGAAGCTGATTGGCTACCCTGCACAGCTGCACCAAATGCTGGGTGCTCCAGTTTTCAAAAATCAACCCCTGTATATCAAAATAAGTATAAATCACCTCTAAAACAACAAAAACTGGTTGAGATCTCAAATGCCTGCTTCCCAAAGAATGGTTAGTCACTTTTTTTATTTTAGCACATACATTTTTTATAGATTTTAAGCCATAAATGTATAATACTGGGACTTAGTAACCATTAATGCATCATTAGCAGATTTAAGAATAGATATCTGAAACTTCCTTGGAAATGTTTCTGACCTCTTGTCCTTATAATTGTCATTTCCCTTTCTTGTGAAAAAAAAAAAAGATGGGAATAGTTGAACATTAACATTTTTACTCAAGGGCACATAAAAATGAATTGACACTAAGTCTGCCCATTAGAAACAATAATGAATCAAGCTGTCTATCCCTTGACCCTTCTATGTGAAAGTCAGCTGCATTGTTGAGGTTGGGTTGAACATTTGTCCTTGTCATTTTCAACATTCCATTCCTCTTATCTTGACTGCCACAGCGACTGCATTTACAAATGTTGACTATCTCTGTGTGAGTAGGTGATGCTCACATAGTGGGCAATTATTGTAACAATGAGGCTGTGCAAAATTTAGATGGCATTCACAACAATAGCAGATGAGAATATCTTAAATACCCAAGATTCTATTCACTATCAACTGAATGTTAAAAGAACAATTTTAACAACAATACATGATCTTCTTTTAGCTTAACATTCATAAATAGTGTTTATAAGTTAGAAAAGCTAAAACAGGTCATTTGGAAGTGAGGCCGGGTTCACACTGGTACGACACAACAGTCGTACTACTTTGGATCCGACTTTGCCCTGCGACTTGAATTCCGACATGCATCTGACTTTAATGAACAGGGATCCGACTTTGATCCCCGACAATACCAGGCACTGTGTCTGTATGAATCTTTAGGGGGAACTCCACTCCAATTTTTTTTTCAAAACCGGCATGGTTTCCCCCACCAAGAGCATACCATGCCCTTTGGTCTGGTATGGATTTTAAGGGGAACCCCCACGCCCCAAAAAACGGCATTGGGGTTCCCCCCAAAATCCATACCAGACCCTTATTCAAGTACACAGCCTGGCTGGTCAGGAAAGGGGGTGGGGACAAGTGAGCGACCACCTTCCTGAACCATACCAGGCCGCATGCCCTCAACATGCCATGGCCTCAGCAGGGGGGCCCCGAAGCACCTTGTCCCCATGTTGATGAGGACAAGGGCCTCTTCCTGACAACCCTGGCTGTTGGTTGTCAGGGTGTGTGGGCAGGGGGGCTTATCGGAATCTGGAAGACCCCTTTAACAAGGGGCCCCCAGATCCCCGCCCCCAAACCTATCTGAATGAGTATGGGGTACATTGTACCCCTACCCATTCACCTAAAGAAAGTGTCAAAAATAAAACAGTACACATGTTTTTAAAGTAATTTATTAGGCAGCTCCGGCGTCTCTTCCGATCTGTTCTCCCCTCTTCGGCTCTTATGTGTCCTCCGCTGATGTCTTCTTCCTCTGTCGGTTCTTCTCCCCTCTCTGGTTCTCCCTCTGTCTGCTATCTTCTGCTGGGTCTCTTACACTATCTTTTTGCTCTTTTGCTCGCTCTTTTGCCTGGTCTTTTCCGCTGTTTTCTCCCTCTGTTCTTCCGATGTTGACTTATATTGGCATGGGCGGGGTCACCGGGTGATGTCATCCGGTGACCCTGTCCCTTATGACATCACCGCGGACATGCCCGGGGCATGATGGGGTGGTGACATCATAAGGGGCTGGGTCACCTGATGACATCACCCCGTGACCCCGCCCCAATATAAGTCGTTGCACACCGTGCACCCAGCATTAGAGCGGGAAAGAGCGTTGAGTCAACATCGGAAGAAGAACAGAGGGAGAAGACAGCGGAGAAGACCGGGCAAAAGAGCAAGAAGATAGCGGAGGAGGAGACCAGGCAGAAGACAGTGGACAGAAGCAGAAGACGTCAGCGGAGGACACAGAAGAGCCAGAGAGGGGAGAACAGATCGGAAGAGATGCCGGAACTGCCTAATAAATTACTTTAAAAAATGTGTACTGTGTTTTATTTTTGATGCTTTTTTAGGTGAATGGGTAGGGATAAAATGTACCCCATACTCATTCACATAGGGTGGGGGGCTGGGATCTGGGGCCCCCCCTTGTTAAAGGGGGCTTCCAGATTCCGATAAGCCCCAGCCCGTACACCCTGACAACCAACGGCCAGGGTTGTCAGGAAGAGGCCCTTGTCCTCATCAACATGGGGACAAGGTGCTTTGGGCCCCCCTGTCCCAAAGCACACACCCCCCATGTTGAGGGCATGTGGCCTGGTACAGTTCAGGAAGGGGGGGCGCTCGCTCATCCCCACCCCCCTTTCCTGATCTGCCAGGATGTGTGCTCGGAAAAGGGTCTGGTATGGATTTTGGGGGGACCCGAACAACGTTTTTTTGGCGTGGGGGTTCCCCTTAAAATGCAAACCAGACCGAAGGGTCTGGTATGCTCTTGGAGGGAGAACCCATGCCGTTTTTTTTTTATTTGGTGGGGAGTTCCCCTTCAAGATCATCAGAGTACAAGTCGCATGCCAAAGTCGGATCAGTAAAGACTGCGATCTGACTTTTATCCGACTTCAGTGATATTCAATGGGCTGAAGTAGGATCAAAGTCAGACCAAAGTAGTTCAGGGAGCATTTTCAAAGTCAGACCGACTTGTGTCGGACCAGTTAAGATGACTTCCATAGGGAAACATTGATTTTCACACATCATGCGACATGAGCTCCCAATGTCGGAGCGTTTGTTGTACCAGTGTGAACCTAAAGCTAAAACAGGTTTCTTTTGAACCAAAGCAATGTTCACAATTCAGATCTGACTCTACTGATTTGCCAAAAATGTTCCTTCTTTTCTGGTGCTAATGTTTTCCAGAAATGTTTTGTCCTATGCACTGTATTTTAACCGCTTCAGCACCGGGCCATTTTTCACCCTTCCTTACCAGAGCACTTTTTGCGATTCGGCACTGCGTCGCTTTAACTAACAATTGCGCGGTCGTGCAACGTTACACCCAAACAAAATTGACGTCCTTTTTTTCCCACAAATAGAGCTTTCTTTTGGTGGTATTTGATCACCTCTACGGTTTTCATTTTTTGCGCTATAAACAAAAGAACAGCGACAATTTTGAAAAAAAACACAATATTTTTTAACTTTTTGCTATAATAAATATCCCATTTTTTTCAGTTTAGGCCGATACGTATTCTTCTGCATATTTTTGGTTAAAAAAAACGCAATAAGCGTATATTGATCGGTGCGCAAAAGTTATTGCGTCTACAAAATAGGGGATAGATTTATTGCATTTTTTTTTTTTTTTTTTACTAGCAATGGCGGCTATCTGCGATTTTTTTTTTCGTGACTGCGACATTGCGGCGGACACTTCGGACACTTTTGACACATTTTTGGGACCATTCACATTTACACAGCGATCGTTGCTATAAAATTGCATTGATTACTGTGTAAATGTGACTGGCAGGGAAGGGGTTAACACTAGGGGGCGCTGCAGGGGTTAATGTGTTCCCTATAGGAGTGATTCTAACTGTGGCGGGAGGGGACTCACAAGGGGAGGAGACCGATCTGTGTTCCTCAGTACTGGGAACACATGATGGTCTCCTCGCCACTGACAGGACGTGGAGCTGTGTGTTTACACACACAGCTCCACGGTTCCGCGCGGTCCCGTTGTTTAAACGGGCAATCGCGGGTGCCCGGCGGACATCGCGGCCGCCGGGCACTCGCACCGGGTCCCGAGCGACACCGCGGGCGTGCGCCGCGGGCGCGCGCGCCCCCTAGGCGGCCGGGAATGGGAGGATGTCATATGACGCCCACCCAGGATGGGAGATCCACCTGCTGGGCGTCATATGACTATGGGCGGGTATTGAAGCGGTTAAAGATAAAATAATGAAAACCGTTAAAAAAATGTATTTTCCCAATGTTTACCAATGGTTGTTATAATTCAACTTTTATTACTCTAAATACAAATTTTGTTGTGGGATTTGACCTATGAATTACATTTTTTAAATGATGTGCCTGATACAAAGCACGGTAAAGGTATTTACAATTAAATATTTTTTTTTTTGTTATCCTTTAACTATTGTAAGGTGTTTAACCCAGCACTACAGAAGAAGAAAAAAACAATAAAAAACAATAACATCTCTGATTTCATGAGGTTTAAAGAGCACTTGCACCCCACAATTGCTTGTAAAACTACAAGTCTGCACTAATATGTACTAATATGTACGCTGTACGCACTTTTATCAAGAAATCAACTTAAGTATGATTATAGCACACATCTCATTTGTTGATTACTATACTGCATTAATGCATGTGGCATGGACATTTTGGATATATTTTAACATGCAACAAGCATGCATATTCCATCTGGTCATGAAGGTGTATACGTGTGTGTGTTTGTGTGTTTATGTGTATATATATATATATATATATATATATATATATATATATAAAAATAAAAACAATGTGTGTGTATATATATACACTCCTCACATTTTTGTAAATATTTTATTCTATCTTTTCATGTGACAACACTGAAGAAATGACACTTTGCTACAATGTAAAGTAGTGAGTGTACAGCTGTATAACAGTGTAAATTTGCTGTCCCCTCAAAATAACTCAACACACAGCCATTAATGTCTAAACTGCTGGTAACAAAAGTGAGTACAGTACACCCCTAAGTGAAAATGTCCAAATTGCACCAAATTAGACATTTTCCCTCCCCGGTGTCATGTGACTCGTTAGTGTTACAAGGTCTCAGGTGTGAATGGGGAGCAGGTGTGTTAAATTTGGTGTTATCGCTCTCACTCTCTCATACTGGTATACTATAATTGTCCCAGAGGAAATGGTGAGCTGAATATTATATGTGGAACATATGGATAGACATCCTTTGGGATTATATAGCAAATCATGTGTATCTCTAGCAAAAAAATGTTTCTAGTTTTGGATAGTGTAGGGAGGGATTTGTCTTCACACCAAGATATGAATGAGGAGGTTAAAGGAAATCTCACAAAGTGAGAGGAATTCCCCTGTCAGGAAGCTGTCCCTGGAACAACTGGGGACAGCGCTACAATGTTATATTTCCCCTCCCTTTTTTCCTGGTGACAATGGTCAAAATACAAATAGGGGGAAAATCTTCCCAAGAGGGTCAAAGCTCTTCATCACTCATTTTTTTTGAGATATTAACAGTGCTGCGCAAAAGTTTTAGGCACTATAGACAGTTTACTAAAATATTTGTTTTAGATGGTCATTTTATGTCTTCTGTATTAGTGTGTCAATAGAAACATATGCATGTTAAAGGGTAGCGTAAGTTAGAGCAAAAATATTAACAGAGTAATATATTTTAACGTCCTTAAAGAAAGACACTCAAATAGTAATAGATCACTGTCCAGTTAAAGTTGTGAGCTCTTTTTATAGGCTAATTAAGCAAATATAATATAGACAGTTCACTTTGCAAGGGTAGAGGCACTTTGCAAGATAATTTTCCCCAGAGACTAGTATATGAAGTAAAGCTCTGTGCAAGCAAAAATGCTGTGTTTTTTTTTTATTATTTCCTTGCACATGACTGGGTATTCTTTGCAAAGAGAAATTTCACCGCATTCGCTAAGCTCTGGGGAAAATTCTCCTGCAAACTGCAATTTCCCATGAAAAGTGAACAATCTATTTGCCATTAGTAAATCAACCCCAATGTGTAGACAGACCTAAACTGAATAACTGTAACTGTGTAGAATGAAATAAACTTATGAATGAACAACTATATTAAAACATGTGAAGTTTGTGGTAGATGTGGTAGTTTAACCCTTATCTCTCACAACATGGTAGTGTGAGCATAATAAAAAGATACACAATTAGTTACTGCACCATTAAGGTCTCTCTAAAGCAGCCAATTTACAGCACCATGATTGTATTTACAGATTTGCTGATTAAGTTATGCTACAAAAAGCACAGACAAATAGAAAAGGTAAAGACCATGGGGCAGTAGCCAGCCACAGAAAATAAGTGCAGCAGATAAGAAATATGTACCTTACATAGATCCTTTCAATGTTGAAAGATGCCAAGGATAGTTTTCAGTTTATAACTAACAAAAACAACTGGGACCTCGGTAGACCCATGTAAAGAATCAAGACGTTTTACCAGAATAGATGTCATGGACTTATGACCAAAGCCATTCCTCTCATGTGAAAAAAAAGCCAAAATACTCACCATGAAAACAGAAGGAATGAGTTGCAGAAAAATAAAAGAATAGGTTGCAGACAAATAAAAGAAGATGCTCTGGATCAATGAGTCAAAATTTGAACATTTTGGCTCTAAAAGAGGGTAGTTGATCCTCTGAAGGGTTACAGAACAGTACATGGATAAATGTATTCAGGCAACATTGGAAAATATTGACAGATCTCTTCAGGTTTGTAGGTTTGGGACTGCATTTCTGCAAATGGAGTTTTCATTTGATGGCACCTTCGCCAATGAGAGAATCTGCCTGCTAATGTACGGAAGAAAATTGCTACTATTAAAAGCAAAGGGTAGTTTTGCCAAATATTGATTTCAGTAACCAAAAAGATTATATATGGACCTGAGATTATTCAATGTTTATAATGGTACCAACACCCCAATAATAAACAATATATAAGTGAAAAGGAGAAAGGGATTTTAAAGTACCAGTGTATAATAAATAATAGTGTATAATAAAAGTAGATCATTTTAATTTAAATAATCATAAAATAGTATACAATCAAGCCTGATACAACAAGGCATAGTAAAACACAACACCCGCATGCTCATAATCCCCATATTGCATGTCTATTTATCTAAATAATGAGAACTGTCTTTTCGAAGTCCATTTTTAGCATGATCACAACATTATTGGAGAAAGATGAGCAATCGATTGTTTCATTGATTTCCAACGTATTCAGGAGTTAATAGTGGGTAAACAATCTAAAGCACACAATGCAAAATGAAACAATAAATATATACATATATCGATCATACAGTATCTACAAAATACAAAGCAAAATACAAATGTCTTATTTTCTCATGTGTACCTACAGACATAATTAAAAATATCATCCATGTGCAATCATGTGGAGATCATTTACAAGGCAGGAAGAAAATTAGGTGCTGCTAGACACCACAGGAGAACACAACCCCAAAGATCTAAAGCTATTTATTTTAAATTGATTGCTATTTGATTTTTTTAACAAGGGGGCCCCTAGATCCTCAAGTAAATGAGTACTCAATCACAAAGAAATGACAAGTGTAAATAAAAAAAATCCTCTGATCTAAATCACGTCGCCTCAATCACGTCGCCAATGATGTAGGTCCACATCAGTCATGATGAATGGCGGCTGGCAACACGTACAGAAAAAAAAATGGCCACCCACTGAACCTGAACGCTAAAGTAAACAAAGGGGCAGGGTCATCCAATGACATCACCAAGCATAGCGTTTGTGATCCAAAGCATGGCAAGGAGGCCATGTCGGGGTTATTTCTCTCTTATATGTCCCCAGCCCCCCCAAGGTGGTCCATCTGCAACATTATTGCTCACAGCACACAATGTGGACTTGCATGTAACATCCACCAATCACTGTATATATAACACAAAGGCTTCCCACCCCATCTCCCTGACTGCAAACATACACACCCAGTCCAAAAGAGACAAGAAATGGTTTGTATATACAATGAGATTTTAATTTTTAGAATTCTTCCTCTGTAGTTGAAGTATAAACATATTTACATAGACCATAAAAGAAAAGACATGCATTACTAGCTAGCATGTCATCCCCATCATAGATAATATATTTTTACATATTGCACATTACATGTTACCATTTTGGGATGATGCCATTTTGTTAAATAATGTCTCTTTTCCCAAATATTGGTTTCATTCTTATAGGGGAGTTTTAATGGTTTTTAAATGTATTTTTAATAAAGGCTCTGGCATTTTCAAGGCTAACGCAGTTCTCTTTTTCTTTGGATAGTTTTGGTAATGGTTGGAACCCGTTTCAAGTTTTAAATTCATTATGTGCCCTTGTAAATGACTTTCTCTGTCAGATTTAAAGGATGTATATGTCCATATAGAAGGGATGTAGCGTGTCTTCGTGCTTTGTCTAAAACCAATTCTCACAGACAGCAATAAACTTCTGACAGGTGATCTAAATCCTCTAACTCTACTGGAAAATGTATTGATATTGCTGTTTCTTATTTTGGGGGATTTTCCCCCACTTACTGTTTTCAAACCCAGGATGTGGAGAAACTTTCCTTGCTTATCTGTTTGATTTGACACATGTCAAATAAACAGGAAATTACAAAAAATCTCCCAAACGGAGTTCTACACCCTTCAACACTATTCGAATATAAACAAAAAAAAGGTTTTACTGGAGTTAGGCTTAGCTTTCTACAGTGGGGAAGTGATACATGATATAAAGTACATCTGAATCTGGGGGTGTGGTCTGAACATGGCAGAGTAGAGACACACGCTCACAGAGCTCTGACCATTATACTACCCGGAATGAAGAGGAAAGAAAAGCAAATGCAAAAACTACTAGCGTAACCCGAGATTCAACAGTACTTTCTGTGCATGCGGGCAGCAGTATCCCAGGGTCAAGTAGCGGAGATACGAGGTGTGGTGGCTTGTATGGAGCCCACAGGGTCGGCACACCCCACTTAGCCCTTGCTAAGCTATGCTTGCTTAGCTATGCCGGAAATCTCTTCGGGATCACAGGGCTGCCTGGGCGATCAGCAGCTGAAACTTCCAGAGCAGCGAGATGCCCTGCCTACCATAATGGGGGACTTGGACCTCAGAGCACTCCTGCAGGCTCTGCCAATGCAAGCAGACATGGAGGCGATGGTCTCCCATCTGGAGGAGGTACACCGCAGAGATCTAAAGCTAGTCTGGACGTTACAGCAGCTATCACACAGATTTACGACAGATGAAACATCTCTGGCTTCCCTGGAAAACCGCGTCTCCCAACTGGAACAGGTACAGACCTTACAAGCCTCCCATGCCTCTATCTTGCAACTTCACTTGGAAGAGCTTGAGGACCGGAGTCGCTGCAATAATTTACGGTTTAGGGGTATCCCTGAGGTAATATGACGCGAAGCATTACAGCCTATGGTTCTGGCAATATGCCAGCAGCTGGCTATTCCTGTTCCCTCCCATGACTTGGAATTTGAGAGATTGCATAGATCCCTGGGACCTCGCTCAGTAAACCTGAATAGACCCAGAGATGTTATATGCTGTTTCCATCGTTATGCCAACAAAGAGTTAATAAGTCGCAAGGCATGGCAGGCAGGGAAAATTGACCATGAGGGGGCCCCAGTGAAAATACTACTAGATGTATCCCAGGCTACTTAACGAAGAGCGATGCTGCGCCCACTTTTAGACAAGATCAGGAAGTCGGGGGGTACATACCGGTGGGGTTTCCCCATCTCAATAACTGTAAAGAAATATTCATCTTCATTGTTCTGTTGCACCCTGTCGACCTCCCAGAATTGTTCATCTTCTTGGAGATAGAGGCTTTTTCAATCCCAAATTGGCTGCAGCCTATAACGAGACCACTACGACAAGCTGCAACCCCTTCTATAGCAGCTGATTTTTCACCCCAGACAGTGGGGGGAAGCCGGCGGGGATTTTGTCTTACCTCCCAATCTGGAGGATATAAGACTTAACTTGGCCGGGGCTTTTTTTTTCGGATTCAAGCTATTTTTTTCAATTTTTCCCTTCTTATTTTTTTCTCGTATATAATTCGATGTTGTACAAATCATTTATTATGTTAGAGGTACACTCTATAAGGTTCCATAAATTGGATAGGCACCCTTAAAGTACTATATATAAATTGTTATGGGATATAGAACTAAGGGTAGGAGAGAGGGTGTGTGGGTAGATGCATATATATGTAGCTCTCCCCCCTTTCTTTTTTTTATCACTTATCACATAGTTCATGGGGTCTGTGCGGGGAGTGGACTATTGCTCTGAGACAAACATACTTGGGGGTTCTTCCTATGGAGCCCGAGTAGGAAGAAGGGAGAAGGGGGCGGGGGAAATAGGCTAAAGTAGAGAGAGAGGGGTAGGGAGAAAGGAAAATTTTTTCAGCTCACTATCCCATTATATTAAATATAAATCTCTCCCCTATGATAAACAGCCAATCAGTAGATCAACAGACCCCAGCTTCACTCATGTAGTGGTTCACCTCCCACATCAGTCTATCCCCATAGTGTGTGCATACAGGTGTTGGTGTTCAGCTGCGATTGGGAGGTTCCACAGCTGTCTCCTTGTAATCACATGTGGAGTGACTGCCTGGACCAGAGACAGACTAGCAGCCTTGGGCTGCGGGCAGTTGCCACGTGGACAACACCAGTGGGTCACCAATTTGGGCAAGTTTGGCAGCTGTGGCATACCACCTGGCTGTACCATCTGGAGAGATGTGTTGACCTTTATGATGATGCGGTTCTGGACGGCTATATGAGTGAGCCCTCTGCTGGGTAAATATGTATGAAAAAGTTAATATAACATTTTATGTTTTCACAAATCTTTAAATCTTTTAATATTTTTTCCTAAAAAAGGTTAAGAAATAGATACATCCTTATCTGTTATCATAATAGAGCCCTATATTGGTATCCTATCTCTGGAACTTCCATCAATATTTAGATCAGTAGGCATTCCCCTTATGGGTGAATGCCCTTTCAGCCTGCCAGCCCAAGGACCACAGTTTACGCAGACCTGATATGCACTATTCACCTAGCAATGACACTATGTAAACCATTGTGGCGTACATATAGGATATGCACTTTATAGGAAAGTTAAAGAAAATTAGCACTTTTTATGTTTCATAGGAACTTAGGAGGGACACAAGAATGGGGATTTTGGTGGTGATTTTTTTAGAGGAAGGGAGAAAGAGCAAAGGGGAAGAGGGTTCCCCCCAAGTAGGGGGAGGAAAAGGGGATAGAAAGAGAAAGAGAAAAAAGAAACTTGCTTTCCCCTCTTTTTTTTCTTCTCTTTTTTCTTTTTTGTTTTGTGTGTGTTGGTTTGAGAGAGATGATGGGGGAGGTAGACTGTGGAATTTAAAGGAGGGTTCCAGCCATGGAGCCTGAGAAAATAATCTCGGACTATGTGGATGATCTGTTATATCTGGGGTATTGTTTTGGTCCCTTCTCCTCCCATACCCCCACTAGAGTGTATTGATATATATGAGTTTGGAGGAAAATGGCATATATTGAGTGGGGTGGAGGAAGGGATGAGAGGGGAATGATTAGGGTAGCGGAGAGATGAGAGGGAGATACCCTTAGGTGGAAGGCTTTGAAAGAATATAATTTAGACCTGGGACAGGATGGTAATAAGATGTTGTGGGAACCCCTTGGCTAGCCCGTAGTTGTGTGATCATGGAACAGGCCCAAGGGAAGTAGGATGTAAGATGCTAGATACCAGATGCTCAGATAAGGTTATATAAGCAGGGGGGAGTTGATATATGTGTATATTGGTATAATGTATATAAAAATGGGGGTTTGCCCCCACCCCTCCCCTTTTTCTTTTTTCTTTTTGTTATATATAAAGATAGATTGATATATGCTGCTTTCTTTTGCTTTGTATGAATGCATACAAATAGGTTGGGTTGGTATAGTTGTACTATATTATGTGATTATATAAATAGCTGGGGGAATAGGGTATGGAGCTTAGCTCTTCGGCCAATTCAGACCACCTCCCCATGTAGACCTGCACCCACGCAAACCTGCACGTTCAGAGGTGGGTGCCTTCCTTAGGGTTTTTTTGTTTTTTTGGGGTCTCTTTTTTTTTTCTTTTTTTCCTTCTCAGAGGAGATGGACGGGCTGTGTGTGCATTCTTTAAATGCCAAAGGACTTAATGTCCCGGAAAAACAGAGGATGCTTCTTAATGATTTGAAGCACTCTTGCACAGATGTGACATTGGTGCAAGAAATTCATTTTAAGGTGGGCTGACTTCTTTTTCTCCAGAATAGAATTTCCCCCTGTGTATACCATGCTTCTAACCAAGAAGCAAAATCTAAAGGTGTTTCTATTTTGATCTCTAGTCATATATCCTGGTCTCTTATAGACAGACGTCTGGATATAAATGGCCGTTTTTTTTCAGGCAGGGGAAAGATCTCTTGTATTTTTCAGGCAGGGGAAAGAGATTATACCCTCACCAACTATACTCTCGTATAGATTTATTTATTCAACTACTCACCTCAGTATTAGATGTTTTCATAGGACACATAACGTCCGGTCACACTCTGGCGTTTGAATTATAGCCTATTGCAGACTCCCTAAATTCGGGAAGATGTGGCTAAAGAGCTTACAGCGTACTTTCAGATAAACAACACTCCGGGGAGTGACCTGGGCATGGTGTGGGAAGCACATAAGGCAGTAGTTTGGGGGCTCTTGATCAAACACGGATCCCGATTGAAGAAGGTGCAAGAAGCACAAATAACAAAACTGCTAGAGGATATCCAGGCCCTTGAATTGCAACATAAGAAGACACAGGTGCCTTCTTTGGGAAATGATCTGGCCCATTTGAGGCAGATCAAAGCTAAAGCAGCAATACAATCAGGCAGGAAGGTATCATACGAATTTGGAGATAAATGTAGCAAATTGCTGGCCGGGAAGATCAGGGAAAGGGCTATGGCTTCATGCATACCCCATATAAAAGGAAGTGATGGACAATTACTCTCGTTGCCAAAAGATATCGCTCAGACGTTTGGGGAATATTATTCCTCTCTATATAATCTGGCATCGTCTCCTTTACTCCCTTCCTCCTTAACGGAGGAATATCTCTCCTCAGCACGCCTTTCTCATCTACCCTCCCCGGTTCGTAATCTAGAAGCCCCTTTTACTATTGAGGAATTAAATATGGTGACAAAAAAGGGTTAAACCTGGGAAGGCACCAGGCCCTGATGAATTTACCATACAGTATTTTAAAAACCTCCTCCCACTGCTAGGTCTGCATATGATTAAAGTGTATAATGCTTTAGGTCAGACGACCGCATTTCCCCCGGATGCACTCTTGGCTCATATCTCAGTTACCCCAAAAGAAGGGAAAGACCTTTCGGAATGCGGCTAACTCGTTACTTAATGTGAGCGTAAAGCTTTTCACTAAATTATTTACCTCTCGCCTTCAATCACAGCTTTCCCAGCTGGTTCACTTAGATCAAGTGGGTTATATTCCCTCTTATAAAGCAAGAGACAATACCATTAAGGTACTTAACTTGGTCCACTATGCTAACAAAACAAACACCTCCTGCATCTTACTGACACAGAAAACGCTTTTGACAGAGTAAACTGACACTTTATGCTTAGGTCCTAAGGCATGTGGGCTTGGGAGACCATATGCTTCAGTGGATTGCCAAGGTGTACTCCACTCCACAGGCCTTGGTTAAAGTAAATGGAGTGTTTTCAAAACCTTTTAAGATCTCAGATATAAAGTACATCTATCTAATATTGAGAAATATGGATTGAAATAATTTTGTTGTAAACTGAGTTGTATTAAGAGACTAGAGTATATCATCACTCTTGTTTTTTCTTTTCGTTGTTAACCTCTACAACTTCATCATATATACAAGGGTCTGGAGCTAGATTTATTACTAAAAGTTATAGAGGTTTGTGTATTTAAGAATAAAAATTAAAAATAGCCTACACAATTTGGTGATAGAGCATGGGCTGCTATTTCTACAATGAAGAAGCAACAACATGGGTTATTACTGTGCTATGCTCTCATGTAACCAAGCTCACAATATTCGACTCGATAGCTCACATTTCTGACATTTACACCTGTAGTTTTGATTCTTTGTGAGCAGGAGATCATGGAAAGCTAATATAAAAACATATTTAAGTTCTAGTAGTACTTGAAATAGATTTAATGATGTTTTGATGTATACATATCTGTGTATTTTATGTGGTACTGTTTATATTTTCCTTTCTTTTCTTTAAATTCTGAGAACCTTTTTTTCATAAATTAAAGCTAAACTCTATGACGATTTCAAATCTATATTTTAGAAGTCTATATTATAAACTACATGAAACTCAGCTTTAAATTTAATGCTGCAAGAGCTACACTCAAACATGGAAGGCAATGACACTACCAATGTCCCAGTTATAAATATGTTACAAGTTTTAAATTTAATTGAAATGAAATTGCATGCTTTTAACACATCTGCTCTTAAAAAAAAAAAAAAGGAAAAAATATACCCGAATGTGTACTGTCACATGACATTTACAACACTTTGCTAAAAGATGCATGTTGTTCTCAAAGGCAATTTTCCTTTGAAAATATCCCATCATACAGGACACTGTGGGCACAACCATAATATATTTGTTAGTTTTGTCTGTTTAGGAGAATATTTAACTATTCCAAAGAGGATTTAAAGATAAGTACTACTGTAAACAGGATTGGAAAGGATCATACTAAACTGCAATCTGTGATTTTCTTGTGTGTTGGTGTTCATACTATGGTACATTATGCTGAAATAACGACACAGCTCTTAAGGTCATTTACAGACCAATATTTAAGAGCCAGATATCCTCCTATGTAGTATGTCATATGTCTGGCTCTGCTCAACATTACAGAAACATAGCAAGGCAAATGATTAACCTCCCATAAGACTTTGCTAAACCTAGGTACTATCCACACACATACAAGTTGACCTGATAAATGCAGCAAAGAGCAAGGCACTAGATGTAAACTGCAGTAACCCACCACTGGCGCTAATTAACCACTTAAGGACCGCCTCCTGCACATTTACATCCACAGAATGGCATGGCTGGGCACAACAACGTACAGGTACGTCGCTCTTAAAGAGCCCAGCCGTGGGTCACGCACGCGCACCACCGCCGGCGTGCTCGCGACCCGGTCCTGAGCTCCGTGACCGTGGGACCCACGGACCCGATCGCCGCCGGTGTCCCGGGATCGGGTCACAGATCCAGTCACAATAAAATTTATTGCAGTCACAATAAAAATCACTGCTCGCCGCCATTACTAGTAAAAAAAAAAAATATTAATAAAAATGCCATAAAAACTATCCCTTATTTTGTAGACGCTATAACTTTTGCGCAAACCAATCAATAAAGGCTTATTGCATTTTTTTTTACCAAAAATGTAGAAGAATACGTATTGGCCTAAACTGAGGGAAAAAAAAAAAATATATATTTTTTGGGGATATTTATTATAGCAAAAAGTAAAAAATATTGCATTTTTTTCAAAATTGTCGCTCTATTTTTGTTTATACTGTAGCGCAAAAAAAAAAAAAAACGCAGAGGTGATCAAATACCGCCAAAACAAAGCTCTATTTGTGGAAAAAAAAGGACGCCAATTTTGTTTGGGAGCCACGTCGCACAACCGCGCAATTGTCAGTTAAAAAAAAAAAGTTCCTTTAGCTGCAAATTGGTCCGGGGCTTAAGTGGTTAAAGCCACATAAGTACAACTGTACATGATGGATTTTGACTATTTCTATGGCTTCCACTCTTTTGCAGTAAGCACTGATAGCCTTCTATCAGTGGTTCATATTGGGCAATCATGCAATCCACCTGTTACCTTTATGCACTGAGCAGACAACTCTGGGACTAGGTAGTCTTTTGATTATCTCAGGTAACACTAGCTCATTCACATAAATGCTACCCAAGGATGGTTATATCGCTTGCAGGGTCCCCCTGGAGCCCCAGTGTAATCACCCTTTACATGCACACTCCTCGCTGTTCCATAGGCCAACATGCACAAGCCGCACCAAACTCTCCACCCAAGCCACTCCTCACCTTCACCCCTAAACAGTTGACAACAGCTACAAAGACATGGGGCAAACATGCATTTTTAGCCTAAAGGCACAAGGGCTCATGACACATGCAGTCCTGACATATGAGGACTCTCTTCCATGATGTAACCAATGCATGCACTCCAATGGGAAGTTTGGGAGAGAGATGCTAAGAGGAACTGAGTAAGATGCTTCTTAAAGACTGAAAATGTAGGATAAATTCATGAGAAGTGCATCTATATTACAATTTGGTTGGTGGATCTAAATGGATAACTGATTACAGTACGGATAGAACACTGATTTAATAGTATGAGAGTTTCTTTCATCTATAGACGTCTCAGTGATGAAATAATTCTACATAGGTGTCTAGAACAAAGTTGTCTGCTCTTATTTGAAACTTGAAAACCACTGGACTGATGTCTAAGGATAGCTTAGCACCATGGTCCCTAAGTAGCCTTTGGGCCTGAACCCTATTGCTTTCCAGATTAGCGCTGCTTGCTAAGGTGAAAACATCAGCAGGGCCAGTTGAGAATTACCCTATTAAGTGAATGACAATACAATGGAATCTATTTCCATAGCATTGGGAACTGTTGTGACTGCAAGACATTTTCTACATTTTCATCCTGTTCTGAAGAGAGTCAGTCCCTGTTATTTTTATTTTTTTTTAGTATACATGGATAGATTTATATTTCAGATATACAAACAGTTGATGAATGCCAGTTTTATAATAGTGTGGTTTTGTAACCACTGTTTAGAATACGCTAGAGAAATAACCATGATTACACAGAACTCCAGTCCTCTCCACTGGATCTACTGGACTGAAGTAAACTATGAGGCACCTTATTTACATTCAGACAGAAAATATTGTATAAATATGAATGTGATACTGTACCTTTTACTGTACCTTATTCAAGTTAATCTATCCTGTATTTTTCAGATGCGAGCAATGTAGATACTATCTGCATAGTACATCTTTACATTATAAGAACAGTAGGTCAATAAAACCTTTAAATGTTGAAATAAATACGGTCGGAAAATCCGATGAAAAGCTCCCATCGGACTGTTTCCATCGTAAATTCCGACCGTGTGTATGTGGCATTTGTGTCATTTTTTACACAGTTTGAGAAAAAAATGTGATAGCTGCTTTTTTATTGCATTTACCACAATATAACTCAGTCTTGCAAAAATAAGCAAAGGGGATATTGTAAAATGCAAACTTTAAAGTGGAAACTGATAATTTGAAACCTAGTTTTTCACCTGCTAATCTTTTTAGCACATTGCAAAGTGAAATTATAGGAAAAATCTCATGAGAAACACTCAGCATACTAGTTCTGACCTCTTCTTTTAAAAATGCTTGTTGCTTGCCTATCATACTGACCCATTGGCTTCAGTAATTGACATTTGAAAACATATGCATATCAGGAGTTCTGACTGTAAATGTCCCTTGCTGCATAACTATTCCAGGCCAATGACTCAGAAAGTAGTGAAGACTGAAGACTGAGACAGCTAGGCAATTAGCATCTTCATAAGTAGGTCAGCAATGGCAGCCTATGTATTTCTTTGATGACAAGTTGCTGTACAATATAACAGTGATTGGGGGCAGAACATGCAATTTTGAAATATGTGTGCTTATATGCATTTTCTGTCTTATATTTACTTTAACCTGTTGCCATCCGTGTATGACATATGTGTAGTGGCAAAGGGGTGGGCTTTAACAGCCACACGCAGAAAATATGTGCCACTGGGTGGCAGATGTTTCTGTGCTGAGAACACACTCACTGCACACCCCCCAGAACACAGACGTAGCTTTCAAAGACAGATTTCATTCCCCACTAATGGTTGGTATGCTGACAAAATGTATCACAGTTGAGTTGAGATGGTGTACAAGAACTTTCAAGAGATCCAACATGGGCAATTGAAAAACAGAATTAAAATGTATTGGGTCATGCCTTGAAGGAAAGTAGCATTACAAATTACCTTTTTTGAATATCCACATATTTCTATATTCCTGTATTGTACATTTTGTCCAAGATTTGTAAGGATCCTGTGTCACCTCAGGGAAAGCCCATAGTATTGGGCTGTGACTCTGTTTTCATTCCCAGCGCTCAGCCATTTACAGGTGCATTCATGGATGATTTTGAAAATACTTTTGTATTGTTTATTTTTGAAACGTTGTTTAGCCTGGTGGCACTATATTGATAATGGTTTTGGATAATGGTCTCTGGAAGTCCATGGTTTTCACATAACGTGGGAAATGATTTGATTGAGGTGGGAGACGTCAGTTCATGAAGTCTGGTTAAGCTGGATGCCAACCATGCTCGAAAGGATGCAGGGGAGATCCAGGCAGAGTAAAAGAGAGGGTTTTAAAAAAAATATTAAAGTGGGACATGTGGGGATTGTAAGCCATGGATTAGTTTAAATGTGTCCCAAGGGACAAAAAGATGTTTAGTAATTGGATTGGTAAGTTTTTTGCGATCTGACGGGCACAGCCATAAAGGGTTAGTCAGAGACAATGGATCACAATCCACAGATTCTAACACTGCACAAAGAGGGATTTCGGAGGTTGCATGGTGTTTTGGTAGTTGCGTTAATTGAGCCACATGATAATAGGTTGTAAAATTTATATATTTTTTTTTTTTTATTTACTTTTTTTTTTTTTTTTTTTTTGGGGAATCCGAGGCCGCCTCCCCCTCAGGGGTCCCCTGCCCCTCGGGGAGTAATATCTCCTTACTCTTTTTCTTTCTTCTCTCTTCTCTTTTCTCTGCTTTCCTATCTCTGACAGTCGCACCTAAAAAATAAGCTACAGGAGGGACTGGAGATGGGTAGGACTCGGAATAGATAAAGGAGAGTTCATCAAGTTATTTTAGGTAACAGTGACTTGAAAATCTTAACTAAACTGTTAGCTGTTCGTCTAGCGACTTTTCTATCGTCTCGGGCCTGAAGGTGAACTATTCTAAATCCACAGCTATGAATGTCTCCCTTCGGTCCGAGACGGTAGACCTACTAAAAAACTCCTTCAACTTTGTTTGGAGCGATTCCTCCATCAAATACTTGGGCATCAATCTAACACCCAAAACAGAATCCCTGTATGCTTCCAACTACCCCCCCATGTACAGGAAGCTGGAAGCAGATCTGACAGCCTGGTCATGGTTAGGGAGGCTGCACTCTATCAAAATGACACTACTCCCTAGGCTGTTGTATCTATTCCGCTCTCTTCCGATACCCATTAGAAAAGATCACATTACAGCGTTCCAAAGTAAAGTACTGAAATTTATCTGGGGTAAGGCGGGATATAGAATAGCTCAGAGAACGCTCTATTTACATAGGAAAAAGGGAGGCCTAGGTCTCCCTCATTTCTATAAATACTACCAGGCTGCTAGACTAGCTCAGTTGTCAGTCGTCTACACTAGATTCGAAAAACCGGATTTGGTGAGCATAGAAAGATTAGCTACGCCTGGCTTTACACTGGACTACCTTCTATGGCACCCTCCAAAGGATAGGCCTCCGATACTGGCCCCAACTCTGTCATCGGTTAGATAAGGGACGTACCGAATTGGTACTACTGCAGCAGGCCCCTTCTCCCGCATCATTGTATTCGCAAATTAGAACTACCTTTCTCGGAACCTCTTTAATAACTCCACTTGGAAAGATTTCCCCCTGGTGGGACAAGCCATGGACCAATTATCTATAATCTACATGTCACTTATCTCTTCGAACACCAAAGAAACTCATATGACAGCCTGGGAATCCGACTTTAACTTTCATTGGGAGTTAGACAAATGGCAAACTGCCTCCTTCACTTCCTTCAAAGGGATCCTCAATACTGCACTTATGGAAGCCAGCCTTAAGGTACTCATGCAGTGGTATTACACCCCTTCTAGACTAGCCTCCATTTTCCCGACAGCAGACCCCACGTGCTTTAGAGGTTGTAAACATGTTGGAATGGTGGAAATAACATTAATCTTGCCTATCCAAGATAAAGGAAGGGAAGACCACTGAGATAATACTTTCATTTGTTAGTCAAAATGCAAGAAACCAATGATTGGTCTCTTAAATGATCGAATACCATCGCTCTCCAAAAACTCTAGGAGACTGATCCACTTTATCTTGCTAGGAGCTAATCTCACTGTTGCTAAGGCTTGGAAAACTCCGACGGTTTTGTTCTCTGCAGCAAAAAGGAAGATCTCGTGGATAATGTCACAAGAAAAACTATCCAGTATTTTGCTAAATACCACTATAAACTTTGATATGGTTTGGGAACCCTGGGCCCAACATGTAGGGGTCACCTTAGTTCACCCCCCCCAACAAATGCAGCAAAAAGGAAGATCTCGTGGATTAGGTGTTGCTCTTCTCTTTCTTTCTTTCTCTTCTGCTCGCCCTGAGCTTTCCTGCCTTTCCTTTTCTGTCCCACTTTTCTTTTCTCGAACCGTTACGTTCTAAGACATGAGGTCCACAAATTTTGAAACTCAGGAAGAACCTACATACTTTGATATGATTACCGACTTTTAGCCCCGAGTCTCTGGTAAACATTCGTTTTCTATTATAGCACCAGACTTCGCTCTGGCTCGGTTGTTGGACTTAGACAGACGGGTGGGCTCGGGAGTCCCCCGTCCGGCACAGCATGTTCCCATTAGGGGTGCCGGATGGGGGGCGCTCCATCCTAACCCTTTTCTCCCTTCTTTATTTTATGAAGCATAGTCTACTTCTGTACTTAGGCCAGCAAGAAATTATATCAGTTCTCACAATTTATGATGCTTATGTGTCTTCCATCCTTTGTAATCTCTACACTCGTGATCTCATCTCACATGTTATTGTTCATTTGTTCTACTGTTTCCTGTTTGTATGCTTACTGCATTTTTCTGAAATAAAAATTTTTCGAAAGTAAATTTGTCCCAAGGAAAAAAAGATGTTTAGTAATTGGATTGGTAAGTTTTTTGCGATCTGACGGGCACAGCCATAAAGGGTTAGTCAGAGACAATGGATCAAAATCCACAGATTCTAACACTGCCCAAAGAGGGATTTCGGGGGTTGCATGGTGTTTTGGTAATTGCGCTAATTGAGCCGCATGATAATAGGTTGTAAAATTGGGGAATCCGAGGCCGCCTCTAAGTTTAGGGAGGTAGAGGGTGTGCTTCAGTAGTCAGGGTTTTGAAGAGCCCCAGACAAAGTCAGTTGTCTTGGGTTGTATTATTCTTAAAAAATATGCCTGGACTGGAAAGGGTAGGACTCTGAAAAGATAAAGGATTTTAGGTAGTATAGCCATCTTAATAATATTAATCCTACCTATCCAAGATGAAGGAAAGAAAGACCACTGAGATAATTTGTTAATTTGGCGTAGCATTGGGGGAAAGTTAGCTGCATAGAGTTCGTAAAGGTTAGTTGTAAGTGTGATATCTAGGTAAGGAAGGTGAGTAGAAGACCACGAAAAAGGGAGGAAAGTCTGTGCTTGTTGTAATTCTGAAGGAGAGAGAGAGATATGTTTAATGCTACAGATTTATGAGGGTTGATGGTTAGACCAGAAATATGAGCAAAACAGTCAGGTTTTCGAATAAGGTTAGGGGCTGAAATATGCGGGGAGGACATGAAGACTAGGATATCATCAGCAAATAGACAAAGTTTATGCTGGTGACCAGCAAGTTCAAACCCCCTTAATTGAAGGATCAGAGCGTATATCGATTGGGCAAGAGGTTCGATAAATAAAGCAAACAATAATGGGGATAGGGGGCATCCTTGATGTGTCCCTCTGCATATTTCAGATGGGTCAGATTTATATCCAGTATATTTGACATAGGCTCTCGGCTTATTATATAGTGACAAAATCCAACCAAGGAAGTGAGGACCAAATCCCCAACGCTGCAGGACATAGTGTAGGTAGGGCCATGTTACCGTATCAAAGGCTTTTTTAATATCAAGGGATAAAAAGCAGAGGGTAATTTGTTGTGATCTAGCGGCATGTTACAATAGAGTTGCCCTATGTATGTTATCCTCCGCTTGGCGTAATTGTATAAAACCAACTTGATCTTTATGAATTAAAGAAGCTATTACTGTGTTCAATCTGGATGCTAAAACTTTTGCCAAAAGTTTAATGTCAAGATTAAGCAATGAGATGGGCCAAAATCTGTGCAAACTTTTTATAATATGTGGCTGAAAAGCCATCAGGACCTGGACGCCTATTTGGTTTTAGAGCTTTAATAGCCAATAAGATTTTGTTGGTGGTAAATGGGTTTTCAAGATTATAATGATAAGTCGGAGATATAGCTGGTAATGTTATTTGAGAGAAAAAATAATTTGCCGTTGTCTGGTCTAAATAGCTTTCCATTTTATATAGGGAAGCAAGGTGTTTTTGGAAAGTATAAAGAATCTTTACAGGGTTACTTGAATATGTGTCTCGGGATAACTTCAATCTTATTGGTTTAGAAGGGCAATCTAGATTTTTAAGGGTACAGGCTAAGAGTGTATCAGGTTTATTAGCTCTAAGATAAAAGATGTGTCTTGACTTGCTCAAAATTTCATCAGCAGAATCTGCTAAAAAACAGATCAAGTTGTGCTTTATCAAGCTGCAGCAAATTTACAATATACAAGTTGTACACTCACTACTTTACATTGCAGCAAAGTGTAATTTATTCAGTGTTTTCACCTCAAAAGATATAATAACATATTTGCAAAAATGTGAGGGGTGTATTCACTTTTGTGAGATATATATTTTCACTCCTTACTATGGATGGATGGAGTTGCCAATGTCCTGACCTAGGTAATATAATAGTTCATAGACTAGTGAGAGAGAAAGTTAAGGATGAAACTCATTAAAGTGGAACTTCAGTCATTTTTTTCATCTTTCCATCTACTAAATCTTCTGCCATTGTTGTTTTAACTTTAGATAGTAAAACATTTTTTTTCTGCCAGTAAATACCTTATACAGCCCACTTCCTGTTTCTTGTCGGAAAAAAAAGCCAAGGCTTATGACATCATGCACAGCTCTCTCTCTCATTCTCCTGAGAGTTTGCCAGGAAGGGAGGGGGGATGAGTCATAAGGAGGACAATGAGAGCTGCAGAGCTGGAGGTGTGCCTGTGTAAATCCAGGAAGTGAACAGGAAGCTGCTTCAGCTGCCCACAATTAAAATGATTGCAGCCAGACTCAGTGGAAGCAGATTCCTGCAGCATATTTGGCAAGTACAGAATAACAGTATATATAAAATAATATGGTTGGAGGGAAGCTTCAGAATGGCATGATGTTTTTATTACAAATTGTGTGAGCAGGCTGTAGTTCCTTTTTAAGATATGTACAGCATTATACTATTTACATTTTATAATATCATTGTTAGGGGTGTTTTATGGCCTGCCCAGTCTTTGTGTGTCCAGAGGGTGGCTTTCTGTTGGGCTTTTATTTTTTGTGCTAAAAATAGGAAACTTGATATCTGCACTGCGATGGTTATAGCGACATAAAGTACAATCTTGTAAGAGTCACATAGTGGATTTGATATTTTTGAAAATATGATTTATTATGTGTTAAATTTTGAGATGAGATTTCAATTCTGTTTATATTCTAATTTCAGAATGGTCCATTTTTCACCCCTGAGGAAGAATATGAGTAGTAAAGTTTGAAACACATTGGGTTACCCAGTATAAGGACTATAATACATAAAGATTTAGCAGAATGTTAAAAGAACACAATCTCTGAGGGATAAAAAAAAACACAAACAAATGTACAGAGAAATTGTAATTAAACTAGGATAGTTAGTGAGATAAGGCAGAAATCAAGACAGTGCTCGATTGTTTCTGTCTCAATTGCACTAATATGGCTACAATCACCTCAAGCATTATTTATTCTTTAATAGATGTGTACTAGTACTGCAATCTAACTTTTATTTACCATGTCTTCCCTCTTCTTTTTTTTTTATTTTAACATTACTACTTCCCTCTTTTTATCTGGTAATAAAAAGAGGGAAGTCAATCAAGTTAATTAGTTAAGTATGTATGCTTACATGAATTATTTTGTTTTAACACTAACTTATCTAAGGTCAGTATACTGTTGTTAATAACATTTCTGCATTAACATTCTTTAGATTTACTTTCCGGAAAAAATAAAATCTTAGTGGCCACAGCCACAATGATAATGATTCCAGATATACTATGGACTCCAAGAGCAGTTAGGGGCTTCCTGTTCTTTTTTGTATGACTGCCTTCTGCCGTAAAAGTCATAGTGGGTGTTGAACTGAATATGTAAGTTTAACTAGCTACTGTACATGGACTGCATACAGTAGCTCATCTATATTCACAGAGAATGCATTGAAAATCACCTGTGTTTACTGGGTCACTTCAACATATTTGCAAAAAAAAATATTTTTTTTCTACAAATAATACTAATAGATGCACAAGGGTACAGGGCAATTCTTGACTTAGCCATGCAAATGTAAAACAGTAAAGTGTACCTAATGCCAACAATTTTTTCTTTCTTTTGTAAAGAGCATGAAAGGGTTAGAACTCCTATCAGGATTTCATTGCGATTTGTTTCCCTGTTGGGAAGATCTCTCTTTCTATTTGCCCTGGTGAAAAAAAAAAAATTACAGGACAGAAAAGAACCCACATTTTGGGTTTTCACCAGAATAAACTCTTCCAATGGGAATAGCTGTATGAGGGGAATGTTTCCCTTAATTAGAGAAATTCTGTCTCATTTCCTAGTGTGTCTACAGGACAGAAAGTGAAGGGATATTTCCCCAATGGGACACAGGTGCAAAAAAAAAAAGAAAGCCGGCAATTTCCAGAGGTTCCAAATTTTAGCTTTAGATTTATACTAAAGTATACATTTGCCTTCATGCTAGTCTAGTGCTGTATAAAGTAAAGGATTATAGGTAGAAATAGTGGAAAAATAACAAAATTAAATAAACAAAAGATAATAAATAATATATTTATAATATATTATAATATATATATATATATATATATATATATATATATATATATATATTATACACTGAAAAAGGCTCATGGGCTGTCTCATACCTATTTGGAGGCCGAAGTGCTGAGAGGGCTCCCCTTGCGGCTAAGCGCAAAACACCCCTTGAGGTGGTACAGGGAATGCAGTGCCCAAAGAAGCACGGGTTGCTAGCTGTAGTAGCCTACAGAGCTGATCACCGGATGGTATCAGGAACAAGCAGGATGCGTTGCAGGGCAGGTGTCCTTAACAGTTCCGGGTGTACTTAGCAGCAGGGCAAACAGGAAGCAGAACCAGAAGCCAGGCCAGGGGTCATACACGGTGGATCAGTCAGTAACAGAGGCAGGTAGTGGAAACTCCCAGATAGCAAGGATAACTTGCCACACATTTGTGGCAGTATTGAATTGTAAGTCTTGTGAACTAGCTGCACATCTTCCCTGGCAAGTTGTACACTTGCAGAACCCTTGACGCACAAGTTCTAGTTGACACTTTTCCAACTGTAGTAAATTTGCGTGGCAAGTCTCTAGCAAGAGTAAAGTTGCAGTGGTGAGTCTACAGCAAGAGCCCTGCAAGTCTCAGCAAGAGCCCAGCAAGACTACAACACGAGCCCCGCAAGTCTACAGCACAAGTTATGCAAGTCTCCATTTTTGTCAAGAAAAAAGAAGCAAGCAGCGCAAATCTATAATCCCACAATCTGGTGATAATGAACCCACTGCTATTAACCTAATCCCTTACTGTACTCGTGTGAAATACATTCAATCCAACAATAATATATAATGATAAAACCTGTGTCATTGCATAAAAAAATTCATCTATCATACAAAAATTATTTGTTTCTATGAAACAAACAATTAAAGTGCAAATGCTGTTAAAAAAAAAAAGTGCTTAGTGCAAGAAAATATTATTCATTAGTAAAGTGCATGCATTAAAAATTCATGTGTTCAAAATATTTGCAGTCAATTTTGCAATCCCAGGAAAAATCCACGATTATTATTATCACTTTCTTGGATTTTTTCCTGGGATTGCAAAATGGACTTTAAATATTTTGAACACATGAATTTTTCATGCATGCACTTTACTAATGAATAATATTTTCTTGCACTAAGCACTTTTTGTTAACTATGTCAGCACAGTTTTTTTCTTTTGCACTTTTTTTTTTTAACAGCATTTGCAATTGGTTTGTTTCATAGAAACATATAATTTATCATTATACATGATTTTTGGATTGAATGCATTTCACATGTGTACAGTAAGGGATTAGGTTACTAGCAGTGAGTTCACTATCACCAGATTGTGGGATTATAGATTTGCGCTTCTTGCTTCTTTTTTCTTACCAATTAACTGGTGATCATAGGCATGCGCAGGGGGTGTGCCTAGGCACACCCTAATCAACCCAAGTGCATTAGCATTATCGCTCCGTATTCAGGCAGGGAGATGGGAAATATCTCCCTCTCACCAGTTCTGCCATTCATGAAGTGCTACCGTACCTCTTTTTCACTGTACCGGCTTTACCAAAAGAGTGTGTGTCTGTATGTGTATGTATATGTAATATATATCACACACACGTGTGTTTGAACTTTGGGGTGCGCACCTTAATGCAATAGGCTGTACAAACCTATGATGGTGATTCACTGGTACTTAGGTGGCAGCAATCTTATTTAATCCATCTTCCAAAAATATCTTTGGCACCAGTTTTTCTTGTCGTTTGCCCAAGTGTCCGTTTTATTGGGTGTATTCACCAATAAGTGAAGAGAGGCGAATTGTCAAAAAAATTGCAAAATCTAAGCCAAAGTGGCTGAAGTAAAAAAAAAATTCTCATTGAAATACTTTTAGTTCAGCTTTTTTGGCCTATATTTTACCATTTCCCTAAAAAATTTACCTCAGTTCACTGAATAGTGCATTAAGACAAAACTGAACTTTATAAAAACATTTATTCAAATATTTGAAAAAATCAATACATAACACTGGATTACATTTTTTTTTTTTATTAGGCTGAACATTTAACAAAACATTAAAACGAACATTTATAATATGAAAAAGAACATTATCAAAAATAATAAAAAGTAAACAATAAAAAATAAAATAAAAAAAAACTGAAAACAAAAATTGCAGTAAAATGCCATACTATGTGAAACAGTGATAAAGTGCACTAATTCAAGAAGCTAAACAGCTAAAAGACAAATATGCATAAATGACTATCCCAAATAAAAAAAAAAAAAATACAATAATATGTGATAATATGTGTGATTTTTTACAGGTACATTTCTTCTATCCATATGTACACTCTACTCTGCTGGACTATCTGACATTGCTGTTTCATTTTTGGTAAATTTCTTCTATCACCATATCTTTAAACCTCTATTTTTAATGCTAGCTCTATAACAAACACACTGCGATAGCAACATTACTGGTGATTGATTCTCAACCCCGTTTGGCTTGAGTGATCAAGAGAGTTAATTAGCTTTTATGACCCCAGCCTGTGTCTGCGGCTGGTCTGATATTGGCCATCTCCTCTCCCATATTCAGGTGTCTCAAATCAGACCCTATAATGACCAATTGAGAAATGCATGCCTGCTCAGTCTCCCTATACATTTAACCACTTCAATACCAGGAACTTAGACACCTTCCCGCCCAGACCAATTTTCAGCTTTCAACGCTGTCGCACTTTGAATGACAATTGCGCGGCCATGCTACACTGTACCCAAACAGAATTTTTATCATTTTGTTCCCACAAATAGAGCTTTCTTTTGGTGGTATTTGATCACCTCTGCGATTTTTATCTTTTGCGCAACAAATAAAAAAAGACCGAAAATTTAGAAAAAAACGAGTTTTTCTTTGTTTCTGTTACATTTTTTTGTAAATAAGTATGTTTTCTTCTTCAATGATGGGCACTGATATGGCTGCACTGACTGACACTGATGGGCACCGATGAGGTGGCACCAATGAGGTGGTACTGATGAGGTGGCACTAACGGCAACTGATGATGGGCACTGATAGGTGACACTGATGGGCACTGATAGGTGGCACTGGTATGCAGCACTGATGGGCACTCATAGGTGGCACTGATGGGCACTCATAGGGGCACTGATGGGCACTCATAGGCGGCACTGATGGGCACTCATAGGTGGCACTGATGGACACTCCTAGACAACACTGATGGGCACTTATTGGTGGCACTGATGGGTACTTATGGGTGGCATTGATAGGTGGCATGGATGGGCACTGATAGGTGGGCACTGATAGGTGGCACTGCTGGACACTGATGGGTGGCACTGATGACACTGATGGGTGGCATTGCTGGGCATCACTGGTACATGATGGTGCCAGTCAGTGGCCATTTATGGGCACTGACTGGCACAGATTGGGCATCATTTGCACATGTCGATGGCCAGGGGGTACATACCTGGCCATCCACATGTTGCCTACTTCCCTGGTGGTCCTAGTGGAGTCCCTGGTGGTCCAGTGTGGGCATCTGAGGGGGGGCTGCGCTGATAAACAATCAGCGCAGACCCCCCCTGTCAGGAGAGCCGCCGATCGGCTCTCCTCTACTCGCGTCTGTCAGACGCGAGGGAGGAAAAGCCGATCACCGGCTTTTCCTGTTGACATTGGACACAGCTGATCACGTGGTAAAGAGCCTCTGCTGGAGATCAGTGTAGCTGTGTGTCAGACTGACACACCGCTCCCCCGATCACCGCGATGCGCGTCCCCATGGGCACGCGGCGGCATGTTATCCTGAAGGACGTGATATGACGCCCAGTCAGGATAACGAAACCACTGCCCGGCCGTCATTCTGCTATAGACCGGGCAGGAAGTGGTTAAAGCAGCCTATGAGGAGGCACAAACAGTTGCAAGCCGTAGACACCATGGCTTTTTCCTGTGTGGTTCTGTCACGAGTGATGTGCAGTTTCACCGCTGCAGTTTAACGAAAGCAGGATAACTACTGGATGAAGATATAACAAGAACTCTGCTTTACTCTGAAAGATGACAAGCAAACCATCACTTTACATTTATTTTATATGAAGTCAGATTCCCAATCTCTATCCACTAACATGCTCCTTCTTCTCTTCCTTCTCACATCAGTGTCTTTTATCCTCAAATTACCCTTACTCTACCCCTCCTCTCTACCATGCAGCATGCACATATCACCCTCACTTCTAGCCTCTCCCTACTACTGCACCCATCATCTCCTGCATTTGTTGCACCCTTGCACCCACATGCTGACATAAACACCAGAGCCATTAGATCTTGGCTTCCTCACCCTTCTTCTTATCCTAGTCTCAGGTGACATTTCTCCTAATCCTGGTCCGCCATTTTCCAACTGCCAACCACATACCCCTCCTCCTCTGGCAACCACCGCAATCTGCTCAGTTTAATTTCTATCCCCCTGCTTCCTCAAACCAGCCCCTGAATCTCATGCGCCCTTTGGAATGCCTGCTCCATCTGTAGCAAGCTAACATCTGTGCATGACCTTTTCATCTCTCATGGCTTTAACATACTCGCCATAACTTAAAAATGGCTTCTAAATTTTGACTCAGCTTCTCCTGCTGCCCTTTCTCATGTTGGACTCCATTGGACTCACTCCCCAGACCCAATGGACAGAAAGGAGGTGGATTTGGATTCTTTTTATCCCCACAAAGCACCTTCCAATTCCTTCCTATCCTTCCCTTTCTATCCCTCTCTTCTTTCGAGATGCACTGCATTTGTTCTGTTTCCTCCCATTTCTCTGAGGATTGCAGCAATTTATCGGCCTGCAGGACCAGTATCATGCTTTTTTGATGACTTTGCTGCCTGGATACACTACTTTCTCTCCTTGGTGACTTCAACATTACTGTCAATATTAACAACCCAGCTACAGCTAAACTTCTCAACTTAACCTCATTCTTTGACCTAACCCAATATACACATACTTCCACTCACTCCAATGGTAATACCCTCGGCCTTGTATTCTCCCATCTCTGCAATCCTGGCAACCTCACCAACACCCCCTTTCCTCTCTCTGATCACAACCTCATCAGTTTCACTGTATCCTTGACTCCAACTACTCATCCCTCCAAGCAGCAAATGATTACTTGTAGGAGCCTTCGCCACTTTAACCCTTCTCTTCTCTATTCTGCTACTGACCACCTATATAACATAATCTCTCCCCTGACCTGGCCACCTCTATCTACAACAGTTCACTCTCATCATCACTGGATGCACTTGATCCTCTAACCACATGCAGAATCAGGCCCGACTGCTACAGCCCTGGCTAACTGACAACACTAGAAATCTCAAGAGACATTGCCGTGCTCTTGAACGGCTGTGGCATAAAACGAAATGCCTGCAAGAATTCACCCTATATAAATATACAATTCCTGCATCCATGCTGCCAAACAAGCCTACTTTGTCTCTCCTATTAATACATTGTCACCCAGTCCCTGTCAGCTCTTCTCAACCTTTAACTCTCTGCTTCATCCCCCACCCCTCTACCCACTAACTCACTCAGTGCCCAAGAGATTGCCAATCACTTCAAAGACAAGATTGAAGCAATTTGTGAGGACATCTCCACTGTGCGTACATCTTCCCCACCCAACATACCTTCCCTAACAGCACATTCAACATTCTCCTTTTTTGAACTGGCTACTACTGAAGAGGTTACAAAACTTTTCTCAGATGCACACCTAACCAATTGTCCCTTGGATCCTGTTCCCTCACAACTACTATGGTCGCCCTCTTCTTCTATCCTATGCTCCCTCACTCACATCTTCAATCTCTCCCTCTCTAGTGGCACCTCTCCCTCCCCTCTAAAACATGCGCAGATCACTCCCATACTTAAAAAGCCCTCACTGGACCCCACCAACCTGAACTTCTTAAGACCCATCTCATTGCTCCCATTCACCTCTAAACTTCTAGAACGCTTGGTCTAGAACAGTCTTAGCTCTTACCTCAGTGAAAATAACTTTCTTGACCCCTTACAGTCTGGCTTTCACTTGCAGCACTCCGCGGAAACTGCGTTACTAAAACTCACTAACGATTTACTAACTGCTAAAACCAATGGCCACTACTCCATACTCCTACTACTTGACCTCTCTGCAGCCTTTGATACTGTTGACAACCCGCTCCTTCTCAATAAACTCCATTCCCTTGGCCTCCAAGATTCTGCTCTATCCTGGTTCTCTGCCTACCTATCACAGCGCTAATTCAGTGTTACCACAACTCTATCTCCTCCTCTCCATTGCCCCTTTTTGTGGGGGTCCCCCAAGGCTCTGTTCTAGGACCCCTTCTCTTGTCTATCTACACCTCCTCTCTTGGTCACTTGATAACCGCCCACAGCTTCCAATACCACTTATATACCGATGACACCCATATCTATCTGTCTACTCCTCACCTTACTCCTTCAGTCTCCTCTTGCATTACTAACTTACTAACTGACATATCAGCATGGATGTCGCACCACTTTCTTAAACTAAATATAAGCTAAACCGAGCTATTAATATTCCCCCGCCCATGCGCCATGACTTTTCCATCAAAATCAACAATGCAACTATCAGTCCCTCCTGTCACGCCAGGGTACTAGGTGCAATACTAGACTCTGACTTGTTCTTTCAGCCCCAAATCCAATCGTTGTCAAAAGTTTGTAGAATTCACCTCTGTAACATCTCTAAAATTCGCCCCTTTTTAACAAATGAAACCACCAAGCTCTTCATTCACTCCCTTGTTATCTCTCTCGCCTTGACTATTGCAACTCCCTTCTCATTGGCCTGCCTCTCCATAGGCTATCCCCTCTTCAGTCTATCATGAATGCTGCTGCCAGGCTTATCCATCTTACCCACCATTCAGCATCCTCCAACCCTCCCCTCCAATCCCTATATTGGCTCCCAATTGCCCAGAAAATTAAATTCAAAATACTAACCACAACATACAAACCATTCACAACTCTGCCCTGTGCTACATCACCAATCTTGTCTCCAAATATCACCCAAACCATCCTCTCCGCTCCTCCCAAGACCTCCTACTCTCGACCTCCATCATCTCCTCCTCCCATGCTTGTCTCCAGGATTTCCACAGAGCCTCTCCCATCCTCTCGAAATGCGATACCTCAACCTGTCTGGCAATTAGACATGTGCACACTGAAATATTTCGTTTCGGAATTTCGTTTTCGTCCGAAAAATTTAGTTACTCCCGAAATTTTTTTATTTATTTCGTTTTTCGTTAAAAATTGCATTCGTCCGAAAATTCAAATGAATTAAGGTCGATCTGTCATTGAAGGCTTATGGTGTCTGTCGAATGTTCAAAGAAGATTCGACGGAGCAGTTAAACTGTATGACTCTGTATAGTCCAGCTGCAATTCCACCCAATTCCAGCAGCAATCTTTCCTCTCTACGTCAAATTTTTCCTTTCTACGTCGAATTTTTCCTTTCTACGTCGAATCTTTCCTTTCTACGTCAAATCTTTCCTTTCTACGTCAAATCTTTTCTCTTTATGTAGAATAATCTTGGACTAATAGAGTTAAGTTTAGGCACATTCGACCACATGTTCAATGGACACAGATTGTTATTGTCAGCATCGAATCTCCTATCTATATCGAACTGTTGATACAACGAAAATAAAGCATTTGTTTATGTCGGATCTTTTGTTTTTCGGATTCTGCACTTTCGTTAAAACGATAACGAAAATACCTGAAATTCGGACGAAAACGAATGCACATGTCTACTGGCAATCCCCTACTCTTGCTACCTTCAGGCGATCCCTTCAGGGAAGCCTATCACGCCTCCAACTAATCTTTTACCACTTCCATCAGCTCATTCCCCACAGTTACAATCTTTTGTACCACCTGCCCCACCCTATTAGATTGTAAGATCTTCTGAGCAGGGCCCTCTTAATCCTCTTGTACTTTATTGTATTATAACTGTATTGTCTCCCTTTTATATTGTAAAGTGCTGTGTAAACTGTTGGCGCTATATAAATCCTGTATAATATAATAATAATATGTGAAACAGTGATAAAAGTCCAGGAATTAAAAGGAGGTATTCTTCTGATTTTACATAAAAAAAAACTATAAAATAAGTCCCACATAATAAAGTGCACGTGCATCAAAAAGTGATGAGATGTGAAGATCACATGCTCAAAACACAGTTCTTGAAAGTTGTGTAAACAATTGTTCCCACCATCCAGATATCCACCAGGAGTGTGCCCTAGCAGCTCACCTTAAACAAAGACCACAACAGGTCTAGTGGCGCTTTGGTATACAAATCCTTAATGGCAGTTCAGGTTCCTCCTTGCCTGCATCGAAATCCACAGCTGGTCTGACAAGGCTTTAATATATAGATCCTTTATGGAAAATCACATTCTACTCCACTCTCCTCTCCTAAAAGCGCCACTAGACCTGTTGTGGTCTTTGTTTAAGGTGAGCTGCTAGCATATAAACAAGGAAAAATAAAACATTCCAAATTGTGCTCCACCAATATGTCACTCCTTGATTTCTATCTCTCTGAACTCCATATCAGATCTCATGGATACCACTCACCTCTCTGCACACCACACCCCAGCACCAATTAAAGAAAAACCTTACACATAGCAGAGAGCAATGACGAAAATTCAGCCACAGTGACCCCCTGTGGTGGGATAACTATTATGCCCCGTACACACGGTCGGATATTCCGATGGAGAAAGTCAGATCGGATTATGTTGTCGGAAAATCCGATCGTGTGTGGGCTCTAGCGGGAGAGCAGGATCTAAAATTTTCCGACAACAAAATCCGATCTGACTTTTTCCGATCATGTATAGAGAATTCCAAACACACAAAGTGCCACGCATGCTCAGAAGAAATTTGGAGACAAAAGCTATTGGCTACTGGCCTCTACGCAGTCCCATTGTAAGTTTTGTATGTCACCTCGTTCGGAACGATCAGATTTTCTGACAACTTTGTACGACCGTGTGTGTGCAACACAAGTTTCGGACAAGATCCGTTGGAAAAAATCAGACGGATTTTGTGGTCGGAATGTCCGACCGTGTGTACAAGGCATTACACAACATAACTGAACCAGAACTTGCAGCAGACTTGCAGAATGTGTGCAAAGAAAGTTGATCTGGAGTCATGCAATGCAGACCTGCTGCAATTGTGCGACAAACTTGTGAAGCCTGGCAAGTCTAGCAAGAGTTTAGCAAGTCATTTTCAAACTTGCAGCACAATTACTTGCTATGTGGGCTGGAACAAGCTGAGGTCATACACGGCTAGGCAGATAATAGCAGAGTCGGTGAGCCAAGCCGAGGTCAAATACAGTGCATCAAAAAGAAGCAAAGTCAGTAGTTCAAGCCAGGGGGCTGACGATAATCCAGCAATTTGTGGGAGGAGCTGCTGTCCTTATATAGGCCAGTGAATGCTGGCAATTAGCATGCTCTGCGTGTGCTGATGCGCCGTCGAGCAGGCAAATGTGCAATTGCATGTCATTAGCTAATGCGCTTGCACAAAATAGCACGGCCATATTGGATATTCCTATATTTGTCAGGTCTTTTTAGAATTATTCCCTGATATGGGCATTGGGTTCAATCATCAGTATGCTAGTTAAATAAGTACATATTGCTTCTATGTTTTTTTTTTACACGTTTAAAAAAAAAAAATAAACTTCTCATTATCTGTCGTTCTAGAATTTGCGCTTGGATAACACCTGGCGTGTGCTACAGTTATACTAGGTGCTATATAGGTCATTTCTTACTGTAAGAACGGAACTGCTGGAGACCACTCTCCCAGCATGACATACTGGAAATGCTTAAGCAATGAAAACGCCTCCAACGTAATACAGAAGCCTGTTTACCTCCATGATATTGCATTTTATAGATGAGTTACTCTCCTAATGGTATAAAACGTGTTCACAACAATCATTTTCCCATTAGAAACTTGACAGCTTTATCATCCTACAGTCTGGCTGCTGCAAACGGAATAGAGACACCAATCTGAATTCACAAGAACATAACCTAGCAGCTGCTTCTACACCGCTAACTATATACAATCTCTCAGCTTTAACACCCCTTGTGTTCACTGGTGTGTGCAAAATATACACCGACATCATCAGCATAACCACTGCTCTCATAATGATGCTTCATTTTCAAAAGGAAATGCTCATCGGTGCCAGAATCTGTTCATTTCCACTCTGATACATGTATGCCAGTTTGTCAAATTACAGGCAGCATATATTAATAGCTGCATTACAGCCTGCAGCCTTTCATTCAACCAGCTGAAGCAAGTGCACAAAGTTACAGCCTTTCTAAATATAGGTTTATAGGTTATTTGGTCTTAAGCCCCATACACACGGTCGGATTTTCCGATGGATTCTGTCCTATCGGACAATGTTGTCGGAAATTCCGACCGTGTGTAGGCACCATCGGACAGTTTCCATCGGATTGTCCGACGGACAAAGTCCTATCTCCTGCTGGATAGATTTTTCGACAACAAAGTCCGATCACACCAAATCCGATCGTGTGTATCGAATTCCTGACGGACAAAGTGCCACGCATGCTCAGATCACATTACAAGACCAAAGCTATTGGCTACTAGCCTCTACGTAGTCCCGTCGTACGCAACAAACGTCACCACGTTCAGAATGATCGGATTTTCCGACAACTTTGTCCGACCGTGTGTACGCAAAACCAACATTGGACAAAGTACGACGGACATGATCCGATGGACCTGGTCCTCGGATAATCCGACCGTGTGTATGGGGCTTAACTCCACTTTCATGCTTCATAGTTGCAAACATTTCAGTCTTCTAAAAGAACAATACAGAAGGGTAGGTTGGGTGCAATCGCTTAGTTTTTTCCTGATGATGAGCTGCAGCTGTACCTGGACACTCTGAACTTCACACGGTACATCGGCTCCATGTAGTTGAGGCCAGTTTTTAGCAGCTGTTGCTCCTGGCTGCTGCACTGCTATATGGAATAGCATTATGTGTAAAGGCTTGTGTACTGTAACAAAACCAAAGAAGCTTTTTTTCTGTCTAGACAGGCTCCTGCTATAGCAATGTTTCTGAGATCCCCTGAAATAATGTTCAGATCTACAGCTCACAGAACATCAGTGTGATCAGCGAGCTGTGCTATAACTTCAACTATTTTAAGAAATAGCATTAAATAATAGAAAAAAACGATAAAAACGTCCCTATTTTATGTGAAACTTGTACTTTTTTTTTTTTTTTTCTGCACAGATGCGCAATTCTGGGTTCAACTGGAGATAAGCAGTGTACAGGGGGCAGCAGGGCACAGAGCACAGGAGGTCAGGAGGACACAAAATAGGGGGGGGGGAGCACATTACATGGGGGCAGGAGGGCACACAGCAGAACATGGGGCACATCAAGGGGCACACAGCAGAACATGGGGCACATCAAAGGGCACACAGCAGAACATTGGGAACATCATGTGGCATACAGCAGAAAATGGGAAACATCATGGGGACACAGTGGAAAATTGGGCACATCATGGGGCACACTGCAGAACATGGGGCACATCATGGGGCACATTAAGGGACACAGAGCACATTATGGGGCACACAGCAGAAAATAGGGCACATCAAGGGACACATAGCAGGGCACATGACACATTACAGGGCTAAAAGAAGGGAGGGAGGCACATTAAGGGACACACAGCAGGACATGAGGCTCACAGCAGAACACAGGGCACATTAAGGGGCACACAGCAGAACACAGGGCACATCAAGGGGCACACAGAACATGGGGCACATCAAGGGGCACACAGAACATGGGGCACATCAAGGGGCACACAGCAGAACATGGGGCACATCAAGGGGCACACAGCAGAACATGGGGCACATCAAGGGGCACACAGCAGAACATGGGGCACATCAAATGGCACACAGCAGAACATGGGGCACATCTTGGGGCATACAGCAGAACATGGGGCACAAGGAGCATACAACAGGGCACAGGGAACATTATGGGACTCACAGCAGGGCATTGGGCACACCATAGGGCTCACAGCTGAACATGGGGCACACAGCAGAACATGGGGCACATAATAAGGGCACACAACAGAACATGGGGCACACAGCATAAAATAGGGAACATTATGGGGCACACATCAGAAAATGGAGCACATCATAGGGCACACTGCAGAATATGGGGCACGTTAAGGGACACACAGCAGGGCACATGGCACATTACAGGGCTCACAGCAGGCCATGGGGCACATTACGGGACACAGCAGGGTATGGGGCTCAGAGCAGAACATGGGGCACATTAAGGGGCACACAGCAGGACACAGGGCACATTATGGGGCTCACAGAAGAATATGGGGCACATTAAGGGGCACATATCAGGACACAGGACACATTACGGGGCTCACAGCAAAACATTGGGCACATCACGGGGCACACAACAAAAAATGGAGAACATCATGGGGCACACAGCAGAACATGGGGCACACAGCAGGACACAGGGCACATTACGGGGCAAACATCGAAACATTGGGCACATTAAGGGGCACACAGCAGTACACAGTGCATATTTAGGGATACACACCAGGACACAGGGCACATTACGGTGCTCACAGCAGGGCATGGGGCACCTAACAGAGCTCACAGCAGGGCATGGGGCACATTACGGTGCTCACAGCAGGATATGGGGCTCACAGCAGGGAATGGGGCACATGGAAGGGCACATCACAAGCTCACAGCAGGACATGGGGCACACAGCAGGGCATGGGGCACATGGCAGGGCATATCACAGGCTCACAGAAGGGCATTAGGGACACAGCAGGGCATGAGGCACATGGCAGGGCACATCACAGGCTCACAGCAGGGCATGGGGGACATGACAGGGCACATCATAGGGTCACAGCAGGACACATCACAGGCTCACATCAGAGCATGGGGGACATGGCAGAGCATGGGGCACATGGCAGGGCACATCACAGGCCCACAGCAAGGCATGGGGGACATGACAGGGCACATCATAGGCTCACAACAGGACACATCACAGGCTCACAGCAGAGCATGGGGGGACATGGCAGAGCATGGGGCACATGGCAGGGCACATCACAGGCTCACAGCAGGGCATGGGGGACATGACAGGGCACATCATAGGCTCACAGCAGGACACATCACAGGCTCACAGCAGGACATGGGGGACACAGCAGGGCACATCACAGGCTCAGAGCAGGACATGGGGGACACAGTAGAGCATGGGGCCCATGGAAGGGCATATCACAGGTTTACAGCAGAGCATGGGGGACAGGACACATCACATGCTCACAGCAGGGCATGGGGCACACCGATAAACTGTAGTAGCAATTTCTTTCAAATGCAGAGTAGCGTGGAAAGCAGCTGTAATAAGTCTTCTCTCATAGCGCGCTGCTCCCCGCTGGCCCCTCCTCTCTTCTCGTATACCCCAGGTGATGTCACAAGCTGTTGGGGTGGATGGGAGGAGAGGAGGGACCGGCGGGGAGCAGCACGATATGAGAGAAGACTTATTACAGCTGCTTCCTGTGCTACTCTGCATGTGTTGTCTAAAGCCCCATACACACGCTCGGATTATCCGAGGACCAGGTCCGTCGGATCATGTCCGTCGTACTTTGTCCGATGTTGGTTTTGCGTACACACGGTCGGACAAAGTTGTCGGAAAATCCGATCATTCTGAACGTGGTGACGTTTGTTGCCTACGACGGGACTACGTAGAGGCTAGTAGCCAATAGCTTTGGTCTTGTAATGTGATCTGAGCATGCGTAGAACTTTGTCCGTCGGAATTCGCTACACACGATCGGATTTGGTGTGATCGGACTTTGTTGTCAAAAAATCTATCCAGCAGGAGATAGGACTTTGTCCGTCGGACAATCCGACGTACACTGTCCGATGGTGCATACACACGGTCGGATTTTTCGACAACATTGTCCGATCGGACAGAATCCATGCGAAAATCCGACCGTGTGTATGGGGCTTAAGACCCGATCTACCAGTCAGCTGCCTGTGATTGACGAGTAGATCACTGCGGAACCCCTGGGGAACCCCTGTTGAGAAACATTGTGCTATAGGTAAAAAAAAAAGGAAAACACAAGTAATTGTCATATAATTAAAAGGTAACAATTTTGTGGGGAAAAAAATGAAGAAAAAATAATATAGCGTATACAATTACTACACGTCATATTGTAATTGAATGTTAATAAAAATTATCTTTCCTTTTCAATCTCCAAATGCAATGCCATATGGCTACCTGTAGGTGTTCTGTACACATAATGTGTACAGAACGCCCCCCATGAAACATAATTTCCTGCTTGTGTGATTGGCTCACTGATTTTCCCAGAAGTTTGCCCTAAGATACAAGTCAGATCTCAGGCATCCCCTGCAACAAAAATTTATTTTTTGGTGAGATATTTCCAATAGGAAATCACATCAAAAGGGATGCAGGCCCAGCAGATTTCCTCATTAGAGCCCTGCAGGTGCATAGCTGATAATTATGAAACCACTCCCATTAGACTCACTTTCCCACATGGACACAGACAAACACACAGGGATTTCTTCAGAATAACAAAAGGTAGGAATCTGCAACAAAGTTTTCACCCAGGGGGGAATGTTTTTTTCTCAACAAAAGTGGAGTTATGCTTAAACAAATGTGACACTGTACTATTGTTATAAACACTATAAGTTTGTTATGTTTTCCTATTCACACTATATACAAAAAAAAACATATATATATATATTTCTTACCTTTTAGGCCCCTTTCACACGGACGGACCGTTCAGATCCGCCTGTCAGTTTTGACGGCGGATCTGAACGGGCGCTCCATGTTAGTCTATGGAGCGTTGGATGTCAGCGGAGACATGTCCGCTGACATCCGACCCGGTCCAATTTGCCAAAAGCAGACGTATGGCTCTACGTCCAGATCCGTCGCTGGCGGATCGGAACGGTGAGATCTGATGAAAACGGACACACTGTCCGTTTTCATCCGATCTCTCCATAGAGACCAGCGGCGCTCGCAAGCCCCTCCCCGCTCAGTGAGCAGAGAGAGGCTTGTCATCCGCCGGCTCAGCGGAGATCAACGGAGAGATCTCCTGCTGAGCCGGCGGACAGAGGCGGGCTCCGTGGAAGCGGAGTCCGCCTCGTGTGAAAAGGGCCTTAGATGTTTCTGAGGCTTGGCTACTGCAAGAATTTCTCACATAAGTCAGTTTGATCTGTCCCGATTGAAAGGCTGGGGATTGGGCTAATCCAGTTCTTATTAAGATACAATGTAGAAGCCCAGTTTTGAAACCTTTAACCTAGTACAATTGATTAGATTAGATGATGTCTGTCTACCATAATTAACTCTGTCTGTACTGTGCAAACACTCCCCAGCCCATAATATAGAACGCTAATGCTAATGTACACACGAGCGGATTTTCCATCTGAAAAATCTTGAATAGTTTTTCCGATGGAATTTCCGGTCAAGTTTGGCTTGCATAAACACGGTCACACAAAAGTTTGCTGAACTTCCGACCATCAAGAACGCGGTGACGTACAACACTACGACGAGCCGAGAAAATTAAGTTCAATGCTTCTGAGCATGTGTCGAATTGTTTCCCAGCATGCGTAGGAATTTTGCGCGTCGGAATTGGGACAGACGATCGGAATTTCGGATAGAAACTTTTTCCGGCCCAAAGAATCGAGAACCTGCTCTCAATCTTTTGGTGGCTGGAATTCCACCAGCAAAAGTCCGATGGAGCATACACACAGTCGCATTTTCCATTCAAAAGCTCTCATTTGACTTTTGCTGGCCGAATTTCCGATCGTGTGTACGCGGCATAAGGCTCGGTTCACATACATGGGAATCGGATGTGTTTTGAGCCACATCCGATTCGCATAACATGTGAACCAGACTGGCTTTCAATGGAGCCTGTTCACATTTATGTGGATCAGTTGGGGTGCAAATTAAAAAAGGATCCTGTGCGTTTTTCAGTCACAGTTCAGGCACAATTTCAGTGTCAAATTCGCACCCGAATTGCACCTGAACAACTTAATAGAAACTGCACCGGACACTGCACTAAAACTAGACCCGCATATATGTGAACCCAGTAGATTTTTTCTTTGCAGGAAGTTCCAGAATAAAAAGCATCTAAAAAAAGTTATATTTTTAATTTTTTTTTTAAGTTATGCTGTGTGTAGAATATGTATATGCTGCAGATTTACATAGAGGTCTGAGGATCTGGGGGTGGGGCCAGGAAGCAGGAAGTTATGAAGTGAAACTAAAAAAGGCTCACACACAGCTCACTGTTAGCTGGAAATAAACAAATGCTTTACAAGAAGATTTATCATTTCTTCCACAAAATCTACATGGTGATAGAAGTGAGATCACTGAAGCATCATGGCTCAGAACATACGTGGTATAAAACCCCTAATCTTTGCTAATGACATTGCTACAGTAACAACTGGCTGCAATTCAAAAGAGAATGGGAAGTGTACAGCACTTAGTCAAAATAGGTACAAGCTTACACTCGTCTGTTTTGCTGGTTCAGATGCAATAGATAAATATGAGTAATTTCATTTTTAAGACAATGAGGAAAGAGAGGATCCTGATGTCTTAATCAAGAAATTTGATGAGATATGCTTACCACAACATAATGTTATAATAGACAGACATGTATTTAACATGATGCCTCAGAAACCTGATGCAGGAATACAATCCTATGTAGCCACACATCAGAATATGTATGTTGTTTGAATATTCTGAAACGGCCACTAAGGAACTAAAAAAGAGGCAGAAGTGTTTGTGGTGCAACAGAACAAAAGGCAATGCAGCAACTGTGGTAGTGAACGTGCTACTGAGCGCAACAATTGTCCGACTTTTAACAAAAGGTGTAACTCATGCAACAAATGGAATCATTTTGCAAAATGTTGTAAAGGTGTGTGGATGACACAATCTAGTGACACTAAACAACAAAACGTGCACAGAATTAATGAAGTGGAAAGTGGTGATCACCAAAATAGTTTTCATTGTGAAATTGTGGACCTAATTGCAAATAAGGTAAAAATATTCACCACCCTCTCAACAGCATGCAACAAACATGTCAAGTTAAAAATTGACACTGGTGCCAAATGCAATGTCATGTCCCTATCCACATTGCACAGCATTGACCACAAATCTGAAAATTATTCTGTCAAATAAAGTGCACTTGGAAGTGCAGTCGCTGTAGATCAGGGGGACATGCAAGGAAAATAAAAAACAGCATTTTAGCTTGCACATGATTGGAAGATTAAATAAGCAGAGCTTCCCCTCATTTCAGATCTTCCCCTCAGATCTACAGCGACTGCACTTTCAAGTTCACTTGCAGTGAACTTGTACTGCAAAGTGGATTTTCCTTTAGTAAATCAACCCCAAAGTCTTGCAAGAGTTGGAAAGAATGACTAGACTGGGCATCATCGCACCAGTACAGGAGGTCTTTTTACCCTGGCTACCCCTTGGGTGTGGCAGCAGTAGCCAAGAGAGATGGCACTGTCCGCATATGCATTGATCCTGTGATCCTCAAACAGGCTCTCCTGAGGCCTTATCACCCATTAAAGACTGATACTTAGTATGAACAACAGATCACTCTCCTCACCCCTAACAGCACGGAGATCTGTCTGTTTACATTAACAGATCTCCATTCTGTCTCTGTGTGGATCAAAAGGGGCACCGACGTATAGCTACGATGGTTTGCCCAGGGGAGCCAACCTACCTCAGTATAACTGTGGCGGCTGGTCGGTAAGGGGTTAAATAGCATCTCAATCTGTGTCCTCTTCAATATTCATTCAGACTGGGAAATAAATGGGCAGCTCTATAAACCAATCTGGTTTAGTTGCATAGTGCAGGGCTTTGAACCTAGCACAAGCCTGCTGATTGGAGGAGAAAGAAAAAAGATGAAGTAAGCTTCCTCTCATTCACTATTGAGTTACATGCCTGACTAAGCTGGATTTGACTGCAGTGGAGGAAACAAAATTGTCATGACCTTACCAAAGGTGGCTGGATTACAAACCCTGTTGTACATAATTACACACTTTCTGGCATGTATTATTTTTTTAATTATTTCTTTTGTTTTACTCACCTTTACAGCAAATTCAACATTGTACTGTTGCAATCCACTGTTCAGGTAACACACAACAGGTCCTGTGCCGCAATCTTGGTCCTGTTTAGTTGGATGCCTCTTCTGGATGCAAGCAGCCACCTCCGATAATATACTGGACCTGGCCCTCCAGCCCACCCTTTGGACTGTCCCCCAGCTGCTCTGTGTGCCAATAGTGCAGTCTTCTGGACTCTTATTTATCCTAACTATCAGCAATTAATTTTTGTTTTATCGTCACTTAATTTGGTTTTTATTTTTGTCAAATAAACTTCTAATGCTAGTATCAAGCTTACCATTCCCCCTATATATATATACACAATGGAGCCCGCTGCTTTCCCCTACTTCCCCCTTTATGACTGGCACAGGCGCAGATTGTTCCACCTGTGTCCCTCCGTGGCAGCCCGGTGAGCTCCCAGGTGGGGGAGTTGGTCCCTTCACAAGACACTCCCCCCCTTGCACTGGCCCCGGCAGGGACTTGTTTCCCGTGGCCGTCGGGCTAGCGCGCATGCGCGCAAATCCTTTGCGCATGCGCAATGCGGGTGCTCTGACCCTGCGACGTCACGCGCCGGCGGAAGCCGGCGTCGATTGGGCGGCGCACGGTTGGGCGCTATTTATAACAGGCTTTTGCCTGTACTGTGACGATGCGGACCAGGGACCCCGGGACAGTATGTCCCAGCTAGCCCCCAGTAAGTAACTTACAACTTACCACCCTAATTTATCTAGATGCAGTACACCCTACTGTGGGGTACTGGCCCTTCAATGCTAATTCTGTTACCAATTTCTTCCTTTACAGGAGACACAGACACAAGGGGTTAAGCCTCACCAGGCTTCTACACCTGATCTGTGGTCTTCACAGTATACTGGGGTTTTATAGATTTCCATCATTACCCCCAGTGGGTTTACCTTCCCGGGACCCCCCTTTAATTACCACCACTGTGACAAGGTACATCTCGTTCGCCTTCTTTTTCTATTCAACTCACTCACACCAGTCACCCACTTTACTTATTTTTCTCACACTGCATCTCTTTGTCTTCCCCCTCTCTTTCCCCCTTTCTTCTCCCCCTCCCCCTCCCCCACTTGGCTTCCCAACATGCATTTGTCTGTTCTATCACTTTACTTTTATCTACACTCTGCATCAACCCTCGTTTCACCTTACTTGCATCCACTTATTATTCAATCACCTTACTTGTTTTTTTTTGTGTCCTCACCATGCACTGTGCCTACAAAAACCCCCCTCCCCCCCATTTCCCCTTTTTTTTTTTTTTTTTTTTTTTTTTTCCCCTTCCCCCTTTTTTTCACTTCTTTTCCCCTCCCTCCCCCTTTTTTCCGTTTTAATTATGATCTTCACTCACCTTTACACGTACCCCAGCTTTTTGCACCCCACCAATTTGTCATGATAAGCTCTATTATAAACACCATTGTACCTATCTACACAGACTCCGATCACCATATTTAATAGCCCCCCCGAGTTGCCCCGGGGGACCATTTATTAGGTGGCAGCACTCTGCGCTGGATGTCCGCTAAAGCACGGGTAAGCAGCCGTGCCCCTTTCCCCATCTTAATTTTTCAAGGTTTTTTTAATATGATGCTGCATGAAATGTCTCTAATTTTCTACCTGTTGATCATTATACTATACTGTGTTCTTTTGATCTAATCGCAGATAAATCTCCAGGATGAAGCGGCTAATGCCCGCGAAACTAGTCGGGGACAACTATATCTGTGATCAACTGTACTATTATGAATACACTGTAGTGACATACTGTGTATAGTAATTATGTTGTATATGTTTTTAAACAAACTATTAACTTTCTTTCGGCATCAATAAAATCTTTTTGTAATTTTATACACTTATTTGTTATATTATTTCATTGTACCGCGATAGTCCAATTTGCCCCCCATTCCTTTGGCAGCCTAGTTGGGGATTAGGCTTCCAATCTCTTTATTGCAGTCTTCTGGGAGATGGATGTAAGTATCCTAGGAGAGTACTGGAGTAGGTACACAGTATCGTGGCCTAGGCCAGAATGATGGCAGGGGACAGAGGGCAGGGCTAAAAACCAAAAAAAAAGAGAAAAAAAATCCCACAATGTTGCTTGGGGAAGAGGGAGTTAAAGCGGCACTGACTCCCTTTTGGGAGTTAAGTTCCACTTTAAAACTGATTCTACAAAACAAGTGCTGCACTAAATGTGAAAAAAACTCAAATCTTGTAAATGAATAAAACAAAGAGATATATATATATATATATATATATATATATATATATATATATATATATATGTGTACAAAGTGATAATTACATAATAGAATATACCATACGAAAGTGAAAAGTGCAAATAAATATGTGCAAAAGTCAGCATTAGTAGCTGTAATAGCGTGTATAGCTGTAAATATGAAACACCAAAAGTACAGTAAAAAGAAAGTCCTAGTCAGGAGAGCTGCAAACAGTCCATTCCACTTAGGATCATAGAGGACCACTGATGTCCGTTAAATGAGTCACCATCACACATGCATCCACCACCCATGGGAGAGAATAAATACTCTTACCAAAAGAATTGGACCCAGATGCCAGTAGCACTGAGTCAGACAGGCATAGAGGTAAATTATTTCCATGATGATGGTCACAGGAATGGTCCTCAAGAATCAGACACCATATCTCTCAGAGAAATCAGCCTTCTTAATTGCTCATGAAGATCTGATACTCATAAAGAAACAAGAGACCTTCACATAGAGTAAAACCGTGTCATATGAGGTTTATTTAAAAGGTAAAACACTTACATCAACTCTGAAGTGACAGGCATATCATCATAACATCTCTAAAGGGTAATCACCAAGACATTCAAGGGTACAATGACAGGGAAAAGACTCCAGCAGACCCGATGCGTTTTGTTCAATAGAACATCATCTAATCACTTAGTCCCAGCGCTAGGAATTAGGGCACAAAAAAGATTTGTCTTTAGTTTTGAAAATATTGTTTGCCACATTTCCAATTTCTTTTTTCTTTTTCTTTTAATTCTTATTTCTTTATTGTTTTTAGCAATACAAAACATCTTTAAAAAGTACAATACTATTTATACAAACATCATATCATGTTAACTTTTTTTTAATATTCCAAGGTATCCATTTTACCCCATCCCCAACCCTCCCTTCCCTCCCACACCGTTATTTTTGCCAGCCACTGATTTCTTTTGTTTACACTATACTTATATACTCACTGGGGAGGATTATTTTCTTATTTATTTGTTTACTCCTTCTCCTTTTCTTTTCCACATGCTATTTCATGGGGCCAGATTTTGCTAACTCCACTCCACTATACCTCCCTTATGGTGGGCATCCCATTTTCCTTAACCAAGGCTCTCACAATATTTTAAATTTGTTAAAATTCCCTCTTCTTATAAATACTACCCTTGTCGTGTTTATTGTGTTAATTTTGTGCAATCAATTTTCTGGCCTGGAACAGACACCTCCGTACTGCTACCATAGTGTTTGTTTGCCCATTACTTCCTTCCATACATCCTAATAAACAAGCTTTTGCCTCTAATTCCAACTTAATCCCAAAGGTTGTATTGATAGTATCCAGTACTGTGTTCCAATACCTATGTAATTTTGGGCATTTCCATACCATGTGTATGAGATCTCCTGTGTCCTGGCATCTAGGGCACTTATCATCTAGTTTCCTCCCATACATATGCAGCCTCTTTTGGGTGTAGTAGACTCTATGTACTAGACATAAATGCGACATTCTCTGTGATGGAGAGAGTGACACCAATGGCCCTTGCTCTAATATCTGTTTCCACTGATCAGCTGTTATAGCTCCTATATCTTTCTGCCATTTCCCTCTATTTTTCTCCACATTTTCTCTAGATATAGATCCACTACTGATCTGTAGATATAGCTCTGAGATAATGCCTTTGAGGGCTCCTCCCTTAATTATCCTTTGGAGATGTGGAACTTTTTGCCATACCACTGGTTGTATTTTGAATTGAGCTTGAAGGGCGTGTCTTATTTGTAAATACCTATAAAATAAGGTATGTGGTATCCCATATTCTCTGCTCAATTCTGGGAAGGATTTCAATGTATTGTCCTCATATAGTTGTATCCCCCTAGTTATGCCCAGTTTCTCCCATTCTCTAATCTTCCCCATAGCTTGAATTTCCTGCAGATATTTATAATCCCATAGGGGGAGTATTCCGTTAGGCCCTCATACCCCAGCTCTATCTTACCCACTTTCCACACTCTCATAATCATTTTCAGCGTTGGATATTTGACCGGGAAAGAGTCTGCCTCCAGAGTTTCTATTATGGTATTATGTGGGGCGCCTAGTAGCATCATTTTACTGCTAGCATTCTCTCCATCTCATCGCTCAAGTACTGTAATTGCGCTGCTAGGAAATAACTACGAGGGTGTGGAACAGCCATCCCTCCCTCATTTATCGGCAGTTGTAGTGTTAGAAGCCCTATCCTCACTCTCCCTTTCTTCCAAATCAACTCCCTAAAGAGGGTCTCTAGCTTTCTAAACCATTCTTTTGCTATCCATACTGGGGAATTATGGAGCACATAGAGTAATTGTGGCATCCAAATCATCTTGATAAGGTTACTTCGCCCTGCTACTGACAGTGGCAGTCGTCCCCAGATATCAGCTTTTCTTGAAAAAAAATTCTAAAAGAGGGCCTAAGTTGTTACTGATATATTGTAGTGGGTGCCGTGTTACCACGATTCCCAGGTAATCCATTTTTTCCACTACTTTTAACTGGGAAATACCCTCTAAGTTTATATTATCTAGTGGATCTACGGGTAAGAGTGCTGACTTTTCCCAGTTTATCACTAGGCCCGAAAATTGTCCATATAGCTCTACTAGCTGCACTGCGTTTTTCAAAGACATATTAGTGTCACCCAAAAAAAGCAGTACATCATCTGCATACAATGCATTTTTTTCCTCCCCTGCTTTCCTCTGGAATCCCTGAATATCCTGTGTGGCTCTGATTGCAATCGCCAATGGTTCTATTGTCAATGTGAAGAGGAGGGGGGGGGGCAGGGGGCAACCCTGTCTCGTCCCCCTCTCCAATCGAAGCATCTTTGAATATTCATTATTGATTTTTACTTTGGCCCTTGGGGAATTGTACAGTATTTTTACTAGTCTAATAAAAGAGGGTCCAAACCCGAATTTTTCAAAAAACAGCCAAAGGTAGTCCAATTCTAGGCTATCAAATGCCTTTGTTGCATCTAGGGACAGGATGGCTCTACTCCCAGCATTCTCCATTGGCATCTGCAGATTTAAATAGACCTTCTGATATTAGTACTTGTTGCTCTATTAGGGATAAACCCAGACTGATCCGGGTGTATACGTTTCTGGATGCATTTATTCATCCTGGCTGCCATCACCCTGGCCATGATCTTAATGTCTGAGCATAGTAGTGATATCCGTCTGTAGGACGCTGTATCCAGACGATTTTTTCCCTCTTTTTGGAGTACAATTATAGGGGCTTCTGTCATTGAGGCGGGCAGCTTCCCTTCTACTACTGCGCCATTTACTACCTTAAATAATTCTGGGAGCAGTACCTCACCATACTGTTTGTAGATTTCTACTGGTAGTCCATCTGGCCCAGGAGACTTCTGGTTTGCCACCCCCCTCACCGCTAATTGTAACTCCTCCAAGGTTATGGGGGCTTCCATAGCATCCCTGTCTTCCTCTTTTAGTACCGGTATTTCTATTCCCCCTAGGAAACCATTCATTGCCTCTACCACCTCTGTTGTTACTGTCCTCTTTGATTTATATAAATTCTCATAATAAGTCTCAAATGTCTCCAGTATTGTCAAAGTCTGGGAGGAAATCGCTCCACCCACCGTTCTAATTGCAGTGATGTTAGAAGGAGTTGAATTGGTTTTAGTCAGAAGAGCAAGCATATGACCTACACTCTCTCCCTCTGCAAAGGCCTTCTGTCTCTGAAAGAGGTGCTTATTCTCCACTTTCTTTATAACCAATATACTGTATTCCTGTTTCTCAAGCCATCTTCTTTGTTGCATAAGTGATGGTTCCTCTACATATAGTTTTTCTGCCTCTAGCACCTCTTTCCTGATCCTTTCTTCCCAGTCCCTGGGACTTCTCTTAATCTTGGCCACTTGTTGGATCAGTAATCCCCTCAGAAAAGCCTTCAGGGCGTTCCATATCACTTCCACTGGCACTGTCCATGCATTAAAGGATACAAACTCCTTTAGTTTTAAATTTATCTCCTCTGGCTTTTCTATCAATTCCAGCCAAAAGGGACTTATTTTCCAGTTATTCTGGGGACACTTTTTTCCTGTATTCATTGTGATCACCAGTGGAGAGTGATCCAACACCCCTCTTTGGTAGTATACAATTTTCATTATTAACTGCAGTATTTCCCTATTTCCCAGTGCCATATCTATTCTAGACAATGTAGAGTGTGTGCCCGAAAAACAGGAGTATTGCCGCACACCCGGATTTCCTACTCTCCACATATCACACCACCCAACTTCTTCCAAAAATTGGGATAGACGTCCCTCCCTCATTCCATCCACCCCAGCTCTTATTGGAAATCTATCTAATGTTCTATCAAGTACTTTGTTGAAGTCTCCTACCACCATTACTGGGATATCTTCCTTATCTGACAGAAACTCCATTAATCTATACAAGACCTCCATTTTAAAGGGTGGAGGGATATAAACATTTGCTAATACACCCCCCTTGAGTAGGAGGAAAAAATTGAGTGGTACTGGTATTGGTATTTCCTATTAGCTAATTTTACTGTTGTTTCCCTCGTTAAGTGGGTCTCTTGTAGACAAATTAGATCTACCCCATATAGGTCAAGTGTGGAGAAAATAGCAGCCCTTTTGGTCGGGTCGCCCATCCCAAGGACATTCCAGGAGGCTATATTAAATGTTTTATGCCGCATGGCTGGGTGGGAGAAAAAGTGAAAACCAAGAGGGTGTCAAGGGAGAAAACAACACACAGAAAAAAAGAAGGAAAAAAGGCCCAAAAAAAGGGCTTGAGAGGGAGAACTAGACGGAAAATACCCCTGTATATATACAGAGTAAACGGGAGAAAAAAAGGAAAACAATACTACTAAAAAAAAATGTAATACAACGGAAAAAATAAAAGTAAAAACTTTGCCCCTGATCTATCCGTGTATAACTTTTTTTAAGTGTATTTTTCAAATCGTGTGAGTATCTTCTAAATGCCTCAATGTTACTTTTTACTCCCCTTCTCCCTTGCGTTTGAAATGTGCTATTTGTGAATACATACCATATTATTCCCACCCACCTACCCTTGACCCTCCCCCCTACTCTGCCTGTCTAGGCTACCCGTAGGGGCTGTTCTTGTGACCCAATCCTGCCATTCCCCCCTTACACACCACACACTATTCATATATTCCTTACTCAACCTTTTATACTTCTTTCCACTCTTAACCCACCATGCCTCTCCTCCAAAAAAAAAAAAAGGGAAGATTTTTTCAAAACGTAATACTTTGCCACCAAACATTGTGTCTCTTACCCTTACCCAATGTGTTTTATCATCTCTGAGACAAAAAAAAAATTCCTTTACTCTTTTCTTTTTTTTCCCTCTTAACTTTTGTATGCAGCAAAGCTTATTAATCTTTCCTTCCAAACATTGTGATTCGTGCCCTTTCCCAATGTGTTTTATCATATCTGGGGGAAGAAAAAAAAAAAACCCAAAAACAAACCTCCAACCCTGCCCACCTCCCCCTAAATGTATTGATTCATTAATTCGTAAGCATGCCCATCAATCCCTCTCCCCCTTCTCCCTCTCCCCACAGCTTTCCAACCCTTCAATCTATAATTCCATTTTGTTGTCTTCCAGCCATTTGGCTGCATTTCCCGGTATATCAAAGAACATAGGGCCCTCCAAAGTCATTATCCGAAGACGTGCTGGGTACAGTAGTGCATATGTAATTTTGTTCTTTAGGAAACTGCGTTTGACTGTTTTAAAGTCTGTTCTATGTTTGCTTAATTCTGGGGAAAAGTCTGGATACAGCAAAATCCTTGCCCCATTGTAAAAGATATCCCCCATCTCTCTTGCTTTTTGCAATGCAGTTACCTTGTCATTGTAATTAAGCAGCTTCAAAATTAGGGGCCTAGGGTACCCGTCCTTTAGCGGGGCTTTGAATGGAAACCCTTTTAGTAGTTAAGTTCCATTTTAAAACTGATTCTACAAAACAAGTGCTGCACTAAATGTGAAAAAAAATTTAATCTTGTAAATGAATAAAACAAAGATATATATATATATATATATATATATATATATATATATATATATATATATATATATATATATATATATATATATATATATATATATATATATATATATATATATATATATATATATATATATATATATGTGTGTGTGTACAAAGTGATAATTACATAATCGAATATACCATACTAAAGTGCAAAGTGCAAATAAATATGTGCAAAAGTCAGCATTAGTAACTGTAAATATGAAACAGCAAAAGTGTGCAAAAAAGTCTGCGTGTATAGCTGTAAATATAAATAAGTACAATAAAAAGAAAGTCCTAGTCAGGAGAGCTGCAAACAGTCTATTCCACTTAGGATCATAGAGGACCACTGATGTCCGTTAAATGAGTCACCATCACACATGCATCCACCACCCATGGGAGAGAATAAATACTCTTGCCAAAAGAATTGGACCCAGATGCCAGTAGCACTGAGTCAGACAGGCATAGAGGTAAATTATTTCCATGATGATGGTCACAGGAATGGTCCTCAAGAATCAGACACCATATCTCTCAGAGAAATCAGCCTTCTTAATTGCTCATGAAGATCTGATACTCATAAAGAAACAAGAGACCTTCACATAGAGTAAAACCGTCTCATATGAGGTTTATTTAAAAGGTAAAACACTTACATCAACTCTGAAGTGACAGGCATATCATCATAACATCTCTAAAGGGTGATCACCAAGACATTCAAGGGTACAATGACAGGGAAAAGACTCCAGCAGACCCGACGCGTTTTGTTCAATAGAACATCATCTAATCACTTAGTCCCAGCGCTAGGAATTAGGGCACAAAAAAGATTTGTCTTTAGTTCAAAATATTGTTTGCCACATTTCCCATTTCTAACTATCTGAAATATTGATGTGTAACTGAGGCCTTGCTGTCTATGTATTTTGGGTTGTTTTTGTGTACCTAGTTTTTTAACTATAATTATATTTTTCTAACATTGGAGGGATTTGTGAATAACCCCCAACATGCATTCACTGTCAACCCTTAATAAGACCCATTTGCTGAAACAAATACACATTTATATATAGACCAGTCTCTACAACTTGGTTCTCTCATCCTTTCACTCCAAACAAGGATGACTTGACCATGAGAACAAGCTCCAATTTATCTGATGAGGTATCCGCTTTTATTTTGTATGGTGGGCTTCTTTTGCAAGAATATCTCAGCTATGTAAGGTATAGTTTTATTTACAATCTCAAGTACATGTTTTAGCTGGACTACTAGTCACTGCCTCATCCAAAAAAAAAAAAAAAAATCGTACAAGATTGCAGGTTGCCCTAATGCCGCGTACACACGAAGGGACTATCCCGCGGGATTATCCGCTGGACCGAAGTCCAGCGGATAATCCCCTCGTGTGTGGGCGCCGGCGGACTTTTTTTGGCCAAAGTACGGCGGACTAAAGTTTCAGGTTTTGTTCTCAAATTATCCGCTGGACTTGGCAGTCCAGCGGATAATCCGGTCGTGTGTAGTATGGTCCGGCGTACCAAAAAGGACGCATGCTCAGTAGCTATTATGTCACGGACTCGCTCGGTCTGGTAAAACTAGCCTTCGTTTTGAAGCTCGCACAATCGTCACGCTGTTGAAATTTTTTTTTTTTTTTTTTCTGACAGCGGGATTTGTATGGTATCGTACTTGAAGAATGATTTTGCCTTGCTGCTTGTATATTCACGCAGAGTACTCCCGAACGTTTTTTCTTCAGCATTCTTTAGTGAAGTTATATATATATATATATATATATATATATATATATATATATATATATTATATATATATATATATATAGATATAGATATAGATATAGATATCCAAATCACCAAATGAAAAATATATCTATATTTCTCAATAAGCGCCAAAAAATATATATCGATATCTACATATATATATATATATATATATATAAATATATATAGATATATAGATCTATACGTGTATAAAAATAAAATTATATATATATATATATATATATATATATATATATATATTATATATGTACATATATCTCTATATAGATATTTTTTATTATTTGTTGGTTATCAAAAGGATTAGTTATTACACATGATACAATTGTGGAGTCAGCAGAGCTTGCCCTTAATTCCGATGTTAAACCTCACCTTTCCAGCGACTGCACTTGCAGTTCCATTGAAGTTGCACTTTACACTTGTATTGTCAAATGAATGTTTAGACATGTACCTGCCTACTCCTAAAGAAACTATGTTTTTGAATAACAAGCACGTATATCATTATTTGATGAAAATTAAATGACCATTTATTCTGGTTAAAACAAACAAGGCAAAACAAAATAGGAAGGCAACACTGGAGCCACTTGTAGATTTTGTCAAGACTTTTTGCCCCAACGGCAGACACCAAGTTTGTGAAGCCAAAAATTAAGCTTGGGCACATTTCATACAATATAGGGAGCACAAGAAGATTGACCAGGAATCAGACAGACCAGGAACAGCAGCAGATGACATCTATGTCCCCAAGCTGTGGCACTACAACAGCCTGTGTCTTCTGTGAGACCAGACTGAAGCCAGGCAATCACTTCCGACTCTTCGCACCACGCTTCCCTGCACTCTTCCCTGCAGTCTTCCCTGCACGCTTCCTTGGAGGCTGACTTGTGGTAGGAGGAGGAGTAGGAGGAGGAGGAGGAGGAGGAGGAGGAGAAGGAAGACGAGGAGGAGGAGGAGGAGAAGTTGGTGTCGGGCCTTCATGGGTCAGGCGGGTGGATTCTCGTAATTCACCCCTCAAACCCCCCCTAATTGCCTCAGAAATTAGGCCCTCACACAGGTGCCGTTGGCCCCTCTCCATTTCCAGCAACCTGCTGGACACGTAGCTGGCATAGCCCTCTTCTGGAAGGGGGGGTTTGTCGAGAATCGCACTCGCCTTCCGAATCAGTTCCAGTGATTCCTCCTCCACAATGGTCATCCTCCTGGGCCTTCTTGGGGGTAAGGGCAGGGGTCGAGGTAGACTTCTTAATTGGGTCTGGCTGTCACTCTGGCTCGTGCTGGGCCCAGCCACCTCCTGGCTCTCGCTGGGCATGTCCTCCTCCTCCTCCATACCACTTGTCCCGGCATCATCCTGGGTCAGCTCATCCTGTGTGCAAATAAAAACAAAAATCAAACACCTGTTTTGTGGTTTCTGGCCTACTCAATCATCCAATTGTAAACTTAGGAACGAGCATCTAAATTTTCCAAAAGATCCAAAAGGCTATCATTTGGACCCCTGCATTTTCCAAGCAGATCACCAATGTTGTCTAACGCTTTTTTTTGCCACTACTGGATGTATGTATACACTATATATGTATCGATATGTTGCACCAACACTTTTTAGAAGTGTGCATAATTTTTGTCAGTTTTTTTCACAATTCTGAGTTCAGGGTGTTAATTGTTTCACATTTTAACGTTGACAGCATTAATATTCACACAATCACAATTTAGGCTACTAAATATATACCTGGCTCCAGCTGGGCGCATCAGCCTGCTCCAAGGTGGAGGGGTCTTCTCCTTCCGTGGAAGCCTCAGCTGGGGTGGAGGGAAGAGTGGAGGGAAGAGTGGAGGGAAGGGTGGAGGGAAGAGTCGACAGTGATTCCCTGGGTTCCATCTGGTCACCTATAAAAGTCAGTTGGTTGTAGTACCACAGCTTGGGTACATAAACATTCTCTGCTGCTGCTCCTGATCTGACTGATTCCTCAATCTTCTTGCGCTCCCGCTTGTACATGTGCCTTAAACTTGCAATTCTGGCTTCCACAAACTTGGTGTTTGCGTTGGGGACTTTAGTCTTCACAAAAGCCACAAGTGGCCCCAGTGTTGCCTTCCGGACATCCCTATTGCCATACAAAGGGTTCTTGAGCTGCCACAGGTTGGTATTTTTTCTGTACAGGGCAATGAATTCGGACATGAACTGCTGGTCCTTGAATGGATTCAACTGGGGTGATGACATGTTTGTTTCTGTTTTGTTAGTAATGGCAATACAAAAGACCAAAAAACACAAATGTTACTTAAAACGCACAACCAGTTTTTCTTAACAAACATTACACAACACACCCACACACAGGCAGCAACACATCCACACAGGCAGCAACCCCTACACACAGGCAGCAACCCCTACACACAGGCAGCAACCCCTACACACAGGCAGCAAACCCTACACACAGGCAGCAACCCCTACACACAGGCAGCAACCCCTACACACAGGCAGCAACCCCTACACACAGGCAGCAACACATCCACACAGGCAGCAACCCCTACACACAGGCAGCAACCCCTACACACAGGCAGCAACCCCTACACACAGGCAGCAACCCCTACACACAGGCAGCAACCCCTACACACAGGCAGCAACCCCTACACACAGGCAGCAACCCCTACACACAGGCAGCAACCCCTACACACAGGCAGCAACACACACATATCCTTAAAAAATGCTGGCCCAAAACCAAAAAAAAAACACAGTAATGCATCCTAGAAAACACTTACCTTCGTACAGAGCGCTCGCTACTTCCGTTCGGCAACACGTGGGCCCCTCAAACAGCCTTATATACACTGCGCACGCGTCGAAGTCCGCCTGCGTCCTCCGCGTCGCCCGCCCATGACGTTCCTCATGACGAGTATTCCCCGCCCCGCTTCCCCTCGTTGCATTGTTGGTGAATTAATTCATGAATATGGCGGACACATTCTCAGCCAGTAGCGCGGAGGAAAGCCAAGAAGCCAACACATCTGCATCCAGCAGCAGATATAAGGCCACCAATATGGCCTTTGAAGAGATGGTGGAGATGGTGGACATCCTCCAAAGGGAAGATTACGACGGGGAAAATGGCCCGTACCCTCGACCCAACTTGCGCCAGGACAAGATTCTCACTACAATCGTCAGCACCCTGGAGCAGAAATTCGGCGTACGAAGGGGCAAGGATCAACTGCGCAAACGATGGTCCGACATCAAATCCAGGGAGCACGATCAATACAGGAGAATTCGAAAAGCCATCAAAAAAGTAAGTCAAGCACGTGCGCTACTATGGTTATACTTGATATGTCTAATCTTGCGCAGATGTAATTACCATTCGTCCGTGAAACTTGCGCAGATGTTATTACCATTCGTTCGTGAAACTTGCGCAGATGTTATTACCATTCGTACCTGAAACTTGCGCAGATGTAATTACCATTCGTCCGTGAAACTTGCGCAGATGTTATTACCATTCGTCCGTGAAACTTGCGCAGATGTTATTACCATTCGTACCTGAAACTTGCGCATATTTGATGAAAGTTCCGTTTGTCTTCATAACGTTTATTGAGTTTACCTGGCTTTGGGTTGTTGGAGTTGTAAGGTTGTTTATTATTGTCACTATCTATACAATTACTGCTGTAGTAAGGGTTTTAGGGGTAACTTACACAGGGACTCCAGAGGCTGTTTTGGGGGGGGGGATAAATATGTTAAGCAGGGTCTCATGCTCACAATTCCCAAAAAATGCTCATCATCTCTAAATCCTGTAGGTGGTGACTTTTCAAAGAAGTACACTCACCTGTCCCTTGGATGGTGCAGCTACAATCTCTGATCTTGCAATCATGAAATTAATGTTTGCGGCTTCACTTCCCGGGTCACTATTGGGCATGCGCCAGTTGCGCAATGCAATAGGACTGGTCCGCGCGAGCTCGGGGACCCCTGTGTGTCCCAGCAGACAGCACGGTGGGACGGGATGTGGCGTATACTTCTGTGGGAGTCTAGGGCCGGATGTGTGTGCAAATACCTGCCTTACACAGGTATCTGCAACCCATCCCCCCTAAAACGTTCAAAATAAGACACCACAGGGGTGCAGGGATCCAATGAGCGGAAGTTCAAATTTAGGGTTGAAGGGCGCTTTAAGTATTGGAGTTTCATTAGATAGACATTTCAATTCTGTCTTCAAGTAGGATCTTCTAACAAACTGCTAATAATTGGCAAGACTTTTAAACAATGTTTACTAATCCTATTTTGGCACTCAAATATCAGTGTGATTCAAAAGTGTACCTTTTTGTGTTCCATTACCATAGGGGGCAAAAGACTCAGACGTCAGTCCGAACCTACGAGGACCTCCCGGCCTCACCAGACTAATTGGGCAGTTAGCCCAAGCCCACGCGTGGATGTGGCGGAACAGGTCGTTGAAGTCGATCAAATCTGCACCCCACCAAGTGAGTGTCTCAGAACACAGATTGAGCTAATAAATTAAGGTCTGCATGTTTTTGACACTTTTTTTCTTGTGTTTTCTCTACCCAACTTTTAGGTGATGCTGATCTGTTTGTGGAACGACAAGCTGCGGAGCCATTTACCACTGACAGTGCCCACAGGCTTATTGGGCAGATCATGGCCTGGAATCTGCAGCTGGAAAACATGCAGAAGGAGATGGCCACCATGCAGCAGGGAATGAAGGACATGATTGATGTTTTGGGGAGAATCTAAAGACCCCTTTTACATTTCTTAACATCAATCATGTCCTTCATTCCCCTTTTGAAGCGCTGTTTAACTAATTTTAGAGGCCAAATTTTAAATATGCACACGGTATGTCAACATGTGCTATGTGCCATCAGGGGATCTCAATGGACGCATTTTGTGTTTGCAACCCCTAATGCTAGTAGGTGAGAGGGAAGGGGTTTCACACACAAAACACGTCCATTGATTCCCCATGATGGAACATAGCACATGTTGACATTACCCATTTTCCAGTTAAATTAGTGTGCATATTCAAAATTTGGCTTCTTCTGTTCATGGGTTACCTGTTGAACTTTGTAAGTTCTGGACTTTTACATTGTGTAAATAATTTCAAATGCTAAGCCAAAATTTTAAAAAAATTTTAAACATGTTTTTATGTTTGTTTTAAAAAATCAATCCCAAAAAAAAAAAACAATATGTTGTGAGAAAAACACCAAAAAAAAAAATGTCAAAAAAAAAAAAAAAAAAAAAAAAAAAAAAAAATTCATTTAACAAAAAAAAAAAAAAAAAAAAAAAAATACCAAAAATACCAAAACAACCAAAAAAAAAAAAAAACAAAAAAAAAAGTTTTGGATGTGCACTATAATAAAAAAAATAATGTTTGCACAAATTCAAAAATGTGTGGCTTCTTCTTTTTAAATACTACCAGTTTGACAAAAACATGTTGTGGTTCATTGACAAAGGGGCTTATTTACTAAACGCTAAACAAGTTTGCCACTATTAAGATGTGCACTAGGACAACATATAAAACAGGCCAAATTAAAAGCCAAACAATACGAAACGACCAATATTTCAAACATAAATAACTGTATTTATTCATTGTAAATGAAAAAGATGGTTTAAGGGTCTGCTGCCATTTCAATGGCCCCCCTACCATTAAAATACTGTAAATAAAGGTCCCGCACTTGCTGGGCTGATTGTGGTGCGGAACCAAGAGGGCGATTATCCAGCCCTGTCATGTTGCCTTCCACTCCGGCCTCAGGGCCAATTGGTAAGGAGTATGTTCCTGAATGTTTCCGTAAATAATTGTGCATGACACAGCATGCAAGAATAATAGTATTGAGTTTGTACTCTGCCAGATGTAGCGATGTAAGGAGCAATCTGAAACGGTTGGCCATAATACCAAAGGCATTTTCCACCACCCTTCTTGCTCTGGCCAACCGATAATTAAAAATCCTCCTCTCAGGGGTGAGGGATCGTTGGGGAAATGGCCTCATCAGATGGTCACCCAGACCGAACGCCTCGTCGGCAATGAAGACGAACGGGAGTCCCTCCACATTATCTTCATCTGGTGGCAGCTCCAGCCCACCAGTTTGGAGACGATGACCGAACTCCGTGTGGTTGAAGACTCCTCCGTCCGACATCCGGCCGTTTTTCCCCACATCCACATACAGAAATTCATAGTGTGCCGACACCACCGCCATCAACACGATACTATGGAACCCCTTATAATTCCAATAGTATGACCCCGAATGGGGTGGGGGCACAATTCGCACGTGTTTGCCGTCAATCGCCCCTCCGCAGTTGGGAAAGTCCCAACGGGCAGCAAACTGGGAAGCCACAGTCTGCCATTCCTGTGGCGTGGAGGGACACTGTGAAGTCAAACAGAAAGATACAATTGAAATTATAAACCAGCCAAAACACCAAACTAAATGCAACAAATTAAAAAACAATTTGGAAGAACATATGTATTTATTTTGTAAATCCTTGAAATAAAGCCAAAAGATTAAGGATAAAAGGGACAAATCTCTGATTGATGACCCCTCTGATGGACCAGAGAAGATAATAATGGGGATGTGGGTGGGGAGTAAATAATGGTAAGGTCACACAATACACATGCAATTAATTAAAGGTGTGTGTGGGGGGGTGGGGATAATTACAAGCTGACCAAAAACACATGATATTAATTATAAGGGGGTGTGGGGGGGGTGGGGATAATTACAAGCTGACCAAAAACACATGATATTAATTATCAGGGGGTGTGGGGGGGGAGGGGATAATTACAAGCTGACCAAAAACACATGATATTAATTATCAGGGGGTGTGGGGGGGGAGGGGATAATTACAAGCTGACCAAAAACACATGATATTAATTATCAGGGGGTGTGGGGGGGTGGGGATAATTACAAGCTGACTAAAAACACATGATATTAATTATCAGGGGGTGTGTGGGGGGGTGGGGATAATTACAAGCTGACCAAAAACACATGATATTAATTATAAGGGGGTGTGGGGGGGGTGGGGATAATTACAAGCTGACCAAAAACACATGATATTAATTATCAGGGGGTGTGGGGATAATTACAAGCTGACTAAAAACACATGATATTAATTATCAGGGGGTGTGTGGGGGGTGGGGATAATTACAAGCTGACCAAAAACACATGATATTCATTATCAGGGGGTGTGGGGGGGTGGGGATAATTACAAGCTGACTAAAAACACATGATATTAATTATCAGGGGGTGTGTGGGGGGGTGGGGATAATTACAAGCTGACCAAAAACACATGATATTAATTATAAGGGGGTGTGGGGGGGGTGGGGATAATTACAAGCTGACCAAAAACACATGATATTAATTATCAGGGGGTGTGGGGATAATTACAAGCTGACTAAAAACACATGATATTAATTATCAGGGGGTGTGTGGGGGGGTGGGGATAATTACAAGCTGACCAAAAACACATGCAATCAATTTAAAAATGAGGGTCAAGGGGGGTGAAAGGGGGGGTGAGTAAAGCTGTACAATGGAGCTGGTAATATACATTTTTAACCAAAGAAAGTGACTAGGCTAGGGGTGTTTAGGGGGCCAAGCTTCCATGCTGGGGAGGTTGGTGCAAGCAAATATGCATGTGACCCACTAAATAATACATTCTTAAAACTATTTCGATAAGTCAAACATAAAATACTAGACAAAAAAACAAAATCCAAAAAAAAAAAGGAATAGGCGACATTCATAGAATAGTCCTATCATGGTAATTAGCTAATGATGACATTGATGCACTACATTAACAAACATACAAGACATAGGTAATTTTAAAAGAGAAGACTTACCTTAATGTATTCCTCCTGCAGGACGTGGATAATGGCAGAACAGGTCTCTGGAATAATGAGCCCCAGAGCCTGGGGGGAGATGCCTGTCGTGAACTTGAGGTCCTGCAAGCTTCTCCCCGTCGCCAAGTAACGCAACGTGGCGACTAGCCTCTGCTCCGCACTGATGGCTTGCCGCATGCAGGTATTCTGCCTGCTAATATAAGGGGACAGCGAAGCCAACAGACGGTGAAAAATGGGGTCCGTCATCCGGAGATAATTCCTGAAATCATCAGGATTATTCTCACGGATCTCACGGAGCAAAGGCATATGCGAGAATTGGTCACGCTGGCGCAACCAATTCTTGGTCCATGAACTCCTCCTCACCCTGTTCATGGACCGGGCTCGTGCCAAGGTGCTAACCGCAACACCGAGCCCCTGCACAGCACGAACTCGTTCCCGAGTACGTCCACACTCCATGGCTTCAAAACGGTCGGCTGATCAAACAAACAACTTAACAGAACGCACTGAAGAACAGCAAGGCCTATGAAGAACGACCTGAAAAACAGGAACGAGCGGACCAGAACGGCCTGAGAACAGGTAGGAACTGATCCACACGCACTGAAAGCCAGATACAAACCTCACAAGCACAAACTGAACGGCAGAAGCGAACGAATTAAGCAGAAGTCTGAGAAGCGCGAATCGTCTCTAACCAAACGTCAACTAACACGCGATATACACGAGATTAGCTGACGGGGCCCAAAGGGTGTCGTTTGGGATCTCGAGCTTCCTTTTTCTAGTCCCGTCGTACGTGCGTACGTCATCGCGTGAACCGCCGGACTTTTTGCGTGATCGTGTGTGGTCAAGTCCGTTCGCTTTTTAGTCCGGCGTACCTAGCGGGAAAGTCCAGCGGATTGTTCGCTGGACTTAGGTCCGCCGGCAAAAGTCCGTACGTGTGTACGCGGCATAACAGTACCTGTCTCATGTTTATGTGCATGGTGTTTTGATGCTGTAGAATAACATACAGTGTTTGGTATAATTATGTTTAACAGATTTTTTTTCCTGCTTTCCCAGCGACACATGCCACTTAGTCTCTGCTATTTTTTCATGCCCTCCTTGGTTTGTTGCCGTCATTCATGCTGAGCAGTCAATTTTGTTGCTATGAGCTTTGAATATGTGTCAAAGCTTAATATAGACACTCATTTGATGATTAATGAGGTGCAGAATTGTCCACCAGCATCTGGCTGATTACAGTGACAACACAGGGAGGAAGGGAGGCAAAGTGGAATGAATCTTGTATTGTAAAATGTAGAAGTCTGCAACTCTGCAGAGAAAAGCATAGAAAATACTCTGCTGCTTCTACTGCTGTATTTACTGGCAAAAAAAGCTCTCCTTCCCTCCCCTGTTAAGATAATGAATTCCATATTCTCCTCTTTAAAGGGAATCAGTAACCAATAACGGTACTTGAACATGCAACAGTTAGTGACACACACAAGGAAATATTTGTGCCAAGCCTGTCGGTGTTCTGATTAAAGCTATAGCCGAATCTGAATTTCACTCAGAGTGTGGCTATACTTAAAAAGAATTAGCATGTCTATGTATAGAGAAGTGCAGAGAGCTCCTACTCTGTAAAACTTGTAGCGTTTGCTCATAGTAAGACAGTCAGAAATGTAAATAACCACCAGAACCAACTGCTGATTTTTCTGATTACTGTATGTATTTCTTAGTACCTCAGCCTGTACTACATCATTGTCATCTCACGCAATAAGGATAGACCACCACTCTCGATGTAGGACCATAATCTGACCTACAAGGTTTTCTTCAAATGACCAATAACATGTACAAAATGCCTGAGCATGAATAATAATTCATTGGTGGGCCAGGAACATACAGCATTGGCATTGCCCTAATGGAAACAATAGTGATTAACTTAAAATCTATCACCCAGCTAATTGCCAACCTCCCACTCCCACCCCCATCAGCAAATGCAGCTTTCAGCGCTCTCACACTTTGAATGACAATTGTGCAGTCATGCAACACTGTACCCATATGACATTTTAATCATTTTTTTTCACACAAATAGAGCTTTCTCTATTATATAATCACTGCTATTTTTTTTATTTTTTGCTAAAAAAATTTAAAAAGACTGAAAATTTTAAACAGGTAATTTTTCTCCTTCATTGATGTGCACTGATGAGGCAGTACTGATAGGCTGCACTGATGAGTACTGATAGGTGGCACTGGTGAGCACTGATGAGGTGGCACTTATGGACACTGATAGGTGGCACTGAAAAGGTGGCACTGGTGGGCACTGATAGGTGGCTCTAATGGGCACTGATAGGCGGCACTGATGGGTGGCACTGATAGGCAGCACTGAAGGACACTGATAGGTGACACTAATAAGTGACACTGATGGGCACTGATGGGTGGCACTGATGGGCACTGATAGGCACTGGTAGGTGACACTGATAGGCAGCACTGACATGTGGCACTGATGGGCACTTATTGGCAGCACTGATGGGCACTGATATGTGGTATTGGTGGGTATTGAAAGATGGCACTGGTGGGCACTGGTAGGTGGAACTGGTGGGCACTGGCAGGTGGCATTGGTGGGCACTACATAGCAGCAGTGGCTTTCCGTGTTTGGGACCAATGTCCCTCTGACCTAAGCCACTAATCTGCATTTTTATTTCTCCTCACGGTGTCAGCGTGAGGGAAAGAAAGGCAGATTATGATCTTCTGTTTAAATCACATGATCAGCTGTCATTGGCTGACAGCTGATCATGTGGTAAGGGGCCAGGATCGGCCCCTTGCTCCAATCTGTGATCAGGCGAATCTCATTGACCGGTTGATCTACTGTATGTGAGTGCTTTTTACTCTTTTTTAATAATTGAAATAAAGGCAGAAATGGATTGGATTATTATTTTTTTCTCCTGATTTTGTTACCACTATACCATAAAGATCATCATTGCTGGGCAAATGGTCCATTTTAATATTTATCATGATACTACACCAATTGAAAAAATACACAGATCTTTGAGGGTGTAATTACCTGGGATATCAAAGCAATATATGACCTTACTTGGGGGACAATCGTTATTGTAATCTGCTTTCCAGTTTTGAGTGGAGACTAATTTTTTTCATATGTAAAAGATTTACACTAGGTTTGGATGAATATGAATTAAGAGAGTAACATCATCACTTTCTTGGGACTCATTTCCTGTTTAATTAGGTATTTGTAATTTTTGTTATATGTATTTGTATACATATATTGCTGTCTAAAATGATTTTATTTATATGGATTTCATAACTCGGTTATTTGATAGCAGCTATATATGTATTTTGCATTGGCTCAGCTTTATTTATTTTTTAGAGAGCTGGAGTGGAGTCTGCTGAAAAGTTTTGTGTGTCTCCATCTATTTACATCCTGTTGAAAAAAAAAAAAAAAAGGAGAGACAGACTGAGAGAGAGAGATACAAAACAACAAATCTCATAAACTTTAAAAAAAAAAATAGAATTATTCAGACAGGTTACCCTATTAGGGTCAATGAAGGTATGGTTTATTTTGGTGTATTCATTTACTTAAGAATTTCTCTCTGTGCTGAAATAAAATCTCATAACTTCTATAATTAGGTAATGACTTCACCATGTGCTGTTCCTATTGATAAATTCTTAGTGTAGCCCACATCAGTGATAATGTTACAGAATGATATTAGTAATGCTGGCCATACACTATACAAAAAAAAAAAAAAACGGCCAAATTTAGTCATTTTTCGGCCAGTTAATAGGCACAAAATCGATAATCATTGAGACGTTTTTGAGCCGAAAAAACGAAGGACAAGTTTAGAAATTTTCTGCAGAGCTAACAATACATTGAAAGGTTAATGTGTTTACCGTCCGAACTGTCTGCACTAGGTATATGTAAAAAAAAAAAATGCACTGATTTATGTCTGCTGAACGATTTATCGGTCATTACATGATGGCACAATCGTTTGCGCTCACGACCGAATGTTCGTTTAGTGTATGGCCAGCATTACTTAATTAACCCCCTCATTTTCACTTAAGTAATTCAAAAAGATGGCTGAGTTGGAAGAGCTGTCATCTTCCAAATTTGAAATATGATGCCCATGATAGCTTTTACTACACTTTACAAAATAGTATTGGAGTTTTTACAATTACAGTTATGTAACATACAGCATCTAAATGAATGTGGAGTAGTCAGAAAGATGACACTTTAATAAACGTACAAGAATGGACTGTACTTTACTGGAGATTATCGCTACTGCCATGCACATATCAGCAGAACTCTGACAGGCTCCACAAAGAATTCTAAAACTACTGATAAGCATTGTTTTGTGTCACATTTACATTATATTGACTGGGTCACTTTTTAAAGTGTATTTCCACTTTTGCTGTCAAGTTTGAGAAAACCCCATGTTTGTTGTGTGTTCCCAACATTTAAAAAAAATATCTCTTATTTTAACCGCTTAAGGGCCACCCCATGTACATATACTGCGACAGGCGGCCCTTAAGCGCAAAATCATGTACCTGTACGTAATCTTCTTCTTCGGCTCTGGAGTGCGCACGCACGCCGCTGTAGCCCCACTCCTGCTGTGATTGGACACAGCGGGCCTAATCAGTGAGTCCGGCGGATGCAATGTCGACCGTAAACCCGGTGATCATTCATAGAGAGCCAGAACGACGGTCTGCCTATGTAAACAAGGCAGACCGCCTTTCTGCCAGAGAGGAAAATTGAGAAATGGAGAGGGAAATGCGTTTCTGCTCAGTTTTTTAACACTGATCACTGTATTGGCGTAACTTGTCCCCAAAAAGTGTCACTTAGTGTTAGATTTGTCTGCCGTAATGTCGCAGTCCCCCTAAAAATCACTGATCACGCCATCACTAGTTAAAAAAAATTTAAAAAATAAAAAGTTCCTAAATCTATCTCATAGTTTGTAGACGCTATAACTTTTGTGCAAACCAATCAATATATGCCTATTGGGATTTTTTTTTTACCAAAAATATGTAGCAGAATACACATTGGCCTAAATGTATGAAGAAATTAGATTTTTACCTTTTTTTGGATATTTTTTATAGCAGAAAGTGTTCGAGGGTCACAAAAGTGCAAAAAAAAAACCTCAATAGGCAAGCCCACCATCCCAAATGCAAAGCACCCCCCTTGATTCCTAAATAATGGCTCAAAGCCAGCTAAAAAACGGGATCCCTGCAGCTCTTTCCTAAAACGGAGCAGTGTGTGTCTGTGTAAAACACATATAACATATATATCACACTATCCCGTAATGGAAAGATGCACAGGATAAGAACCACACTCTATAATATCTACAAAGCTACCCTGGTCATAAGTCCATCAGTCAGTGGGGCTGAAAGGACAACAGGATTAAATATGACCATATCATAATGCAGTGAAATATTTATACATCTGTATTCCATGTGAGTCTAATGAAGGTTATAATCAGTCCCGACTGCTTAATCCCGGTAAGTAGTCATTGAGAACAAGGACATATAACATCACTGGAAAAAAATGGCATAAAATGCACAATACTGATCCAATTTGCACAGATATTCATTCATTGAACATAGGAAATGACAACAGATTCAAGTGAAGTAAAGCATGGCAACGTGAAAGGATTCCCGCAGCGTGCAGGTAATTGAATTCACTTCCAATTAGGTAACACTTCTCAATGTTTCTTCATGTTAAATTTACTCACAGATCCAGCTGGTCACTGTACAGAGATCTCCACATACATTCAGGGGAATCAACCTGTCGGTGTGCTCCCACTACATACGGTTTTTACAGCTGGCAATGTCCTTGACTGTAAGATTCAGATTGTGCTGATCAGTATTTCTATTTCAGTATATAGTATAGTGATTCTCCAGAGTCCTTGAGAAGAGGTTGGATGGATTTCTCCGGTCAGATGGACTTCTTCGGTCTGTCCATCGATTGCTCGGGTTGAAAGTGGGTGGCTGAGCCAAGTGGGGAATGGGGGTGTCTGTCCCAGCGTTTAGATGTTTACATGTTTCGTTCCTATACACCCGGAACTTTGTCAGAATGCTGGGACATACACCCACGTTCCCTACTTGGCTTAGCCACCCACTTTCAGGGATATTTCAACCCGAGCATTCAATGCACAGACCGAAGAACTCCATCTGACTGGAGAAATCCATCCAACCTCCTATTAAGGACTCTGGAGAATCACTATACCATATACTGAAATAGAAATACTGATCAGCACAATCTGAATCTTACAGTCAAGGAAAAACTGTATATGTAATGGGAGAACACCGACAGGTCTATGAATACGGTTGTATAAATATTTGACTGCATTATGATATGCTCATGTTCAATCCTGTTGTTCTTTCAGCCCCACTGACTTGACGGACTTATGACCAGGGTAGCTTTGTAGATATTATAGAGTGTGGTTCTTATTCTGTGCATCTTTCCATTACGGGATAGTGTGATATATGTTATATGTGTTTTACACAGACACACACTGCTCCATTTTAGGAAAGAGCTGCAGGGATCCTGCTCTTTTAGTTGGGTTTGAGCCATTATTTAGGAATCAAGGGGGTGTTTTTTTTGTACTTTTTTGACCCTCGGTCATACGAGGGGAATTTTTGCCCTATGTAGTGTGTTTGGTTTTAAGAGGAATATTATTGGGGAGGGTTGGATTATATGGGGAGTCTTGGGTCATTGTGCTAATACATTGTTGTACATCACTTCTTTTAGCAATAAATTATTTTTGTTGTTTCACTCTTTAGGGTGTGTAGAAGTCTTTGTGTTTTTTATCTTTGGTTGTTGTTATATTTTTCTGTTTAACCAAATTCTCTAGATTAACATATCTGACTGGTAATGAAAATAAATCATCTGCTTTTAATATATTTGTTACAGAAATTATAGTTGTCCTACTTAAACAAAACTTAAATTTCTAATATATTTATTCCAGAAATGATAGTTGCCCTACTTAAGCAAAACTTCAGTTTCTTGTTCAATATTTTTATTGCATATAAAGAACAGGGTACATCATTGTACAATTTTGTTTTGTACATGCTGCCTTGCATTCAAAATACAATACATAACACGCTGAGCGCAAGATCAATAATAACATAAAGAAAAATACAAGTTGAAGCAAAATGTTGAGTTAATAAAAATAAAACAATTACAAATGGACAACCCCGACTCATGGGGACAATCATGCTTAACAGCTCCATAATACCAGAAAAATGAAGCAGCCTATCTGACTTACACGCAAAACTTCAATTTTAAAAGTCAACCTCTCATATTGAATATTTATGTATTACCTTACTTAATCAATTATCAAACTTTATATTCAGCTAATTATATTCGAACCTTTTGAACTCTTCAAAACTTATTTTTTACCTGGTCAAAATATACAATCTCCTGGATGGCAGAATTAAAGTATAACTAAAGTCAAAGGCTTTTTTTTTTGTTTTGGATAGAGTGCAGAGTGATTACAATGCTTGTCAGTTTTTATTGTTATCTCTGTTCCTAGTAGGCTGATTCACACTCTCTATTTGTCCTGTTTACCATTATCATTGAAAGTGAAAGTAAAAGAAAATCACAAATTTTGGGTTGTCCCCAGAAAAGCAATAGAGGGGAAATCTTCCCATAGGGAAACTAGTTCTGATGACCTGGGGGTCCCCAAGGAATTCCCCTAATTTTTAGAGAATTCCTCTCACTTTCTGTTTGTTAATGGGACAGGGAAATCTCTGCAATGGGACATTCCCTAGTCTATCCAATTTTTTTTTAAAAATAAGTTGTGCCTATAGTTTTACTGTAATGCCATTAAGATGACTATCCTCCCAAAACTTATTTACTTACTCTGTATACTCAATATCCCTGCCCTGACTTTTAAACTCAAACATGACATGATAACATCAAGCAGTTGCTGCAGATTTGTCGGTTGCACATCCATGATGCCAATCTCCTGTTCCACCACATCACAAATGTGCTGTGTGTGGAGGCCATTGGAGTACAGTGAACTCATTGTCATGTTCAAGAAACCAGTTTGAGATGATTTAAGCTTTGTGACATGGTGCATTATCCTGCTGGAAGGAGCCATCAGAAGATGGGTACACTGTAGTCATAAAGGGATGGACATGGTCAGCAACAATACTCAGGCTGTGGCGTTTAAACAATGCTCATTTGGTACTAAGGGGCCCAAAGTGTGCCAAGAAAATATCTCCCACACCATTACACTATCACCACCAGCCTAAACTGTTGATACAAGGCAGGATGGATCCATGCTTTCATGCTGTTTACGCCAAATTCTGACCATCCCATCTGAATGTTGCAGTTGAAATCGAGACTCATCAGGCCAGGCAATGTTTTTCCAATCTTCTATTGTCCAATTTTCGTGAGCCTGTGCGAATTGTAGCCTCAGTTTCCAGTTTTTAGCCAACAGGAGTGGCACCCGATGTGGTCCTCTGCTGCTGTACCCCATATGCTTCAAGGTTCAATGTGTTGTGCTTTCAGAAATGGTATTCTGCATACCTAGGTGCTAACGAGTGGTTATTTGAGTTACTGTTGCCTTTCTATTATCTCAAACCAATCTGTTCATTCTCCTCTGACCTCTGATATCAACATACCATTTTTGTCCATACAACTTCCACTCACTGGATATTTTCTCTTTTTCAGACCATTCTCTGTAATCCCTGGAGATGGTTGTGCATGAAAATCCCAGTAGATCAGAAGTTTCTGAAATAGTCAGACCAGCACTCCTGGCACCAACAACCTTAAAAGTAGCACGACTTCAAGGATTGGCAACAAATGTGATCCCCGGTCTTGTGTTTTAGGGGCTGTAATGTTGCAGGTGAAGTGCCTCATATCTGCTGGACCTGTCCTGTGCTAGGTAGATTTTGGACCAGGGTATTGAAACTTATACATACACAATTCATTGGTTCTCCTTCAATAGACCTTTGGCTTGTGCTTCTCCACCTCAAACTGCCCTCACTCACTAAATATTTATTTAAGCTAACAACATATGTGCTTTTAGCAGCTATCATCAACGTGTGGAAAAACACTTTGCATATTTCTAAGAAGTTGAACAATACATGGACTCATTCTCCAAATAATAGTTATGCCCCCCCCCCTAAAGGCTTAACTTGAAGCTTGTCGGCTCCGATGCCAAAGTTAACCTGGGGCCCCTTTACTACCACCTGACACTTCCACTGCGCACCAAGATACTTTTGGTGGACTTGTATCATTACTAATGGGTAGGGATGAGCCGAACACCCCCGGGTTCGGTTCGAACCAGAACCTTCGAACGGACCGAAAGTTCGCGCGAATTTTCGAACCCTATACGTTATAATGGACGCGAACGTTCGAAATCAAAAGTGCTAATTACAACGGCCAATATGCATGTTAATGTCATAAAACAGGTTTGGGGACCCGGGTCCTGCCCCAGGGGACATATATCAATGCAAAAAGAACTTTTAAAAACTAACGTTTTTTCGGGAGCAGTCATTTTAATGATGCATAAAGTGAAAAAAAAAAAGTGACATTTTCCTTTAAATATGGTACCTGGGGGGTGTCCAAAGTATGCCTGTGAAGTGGCATGTGTTTCCCGTGTTTAGAACTGTCCTTGCACAAAATGACATTTGTAAAGGAAAAAAAAGAAGCCATTTTAAAACCACTTGCGGCTTTAGGTTTGATCTTAAGAAGAATCTGAACAGGTACATTATGAAGTGTAGCTCCATCCCAAAAAAATCTATTTTTAAGCTTTTTGGAGAACATAGGGAGGGGTTATCACCCTGTAACATTTGCTGTCTTTGCACATCTGTTCAGAACATGTCACCTCACTTTCCGTCCCAATGACAAATGTTTTTGGAAAAGTGGGTTTTAATTGAAACAAGGATTGGTGATAAAGTATCAGTAGAGAGGAGATACCTTTTTCCCAAATTAAATCTAACAGGATAGAATTTCCCTTCCTAGGGGTAGATTTCCTCTCACTTCCTGTTTTCTCTTTCCATTTGCAAGTAGGAGTCGTTTGTAAGTTGGATGTTTGAAAGTAGGGGCCTGGCGTATATACTCTGCAGAAATTTGCCCTATTAGATGTTGGTGTAGCCACAAGACTGGTGGGCACAGGAATGGGCCCTGCTGTGAGTTAATAGATCAAGATTTGTAATTGCATGCACCTGTTGAACAGGGCAGAAAAATTGGGGGTGGTGGTGGTGGTGGTGGTGGACGGTTTTGCCACAAGACTGTAAGCTCTCACAGTTACTCTTGGTGGGCGCAGGAATGGGCCCTGCTGTGAGTTATTAGATCAAGATTTGTAATTGCAAGCACCTGATGAACAGGGCAGAAAAATTGGGCCTTTGGCGGTGGTGGTGGACGGTGTTGCCACAAGACTGTAGGCCCTCATAGTTTACTCTTGGTGGGCGCAGGAATGGGCCTGCTGTGAGTTATTAGATCAAGATTTGTAATTGCAAGCACCTGATGAACAGGGCAGAAAAATTGGGCCTTTGGCGGTGGTGGTGGACGGTGTTGCCACAAGACTGCAGGCCCTCATAGTTACTCTTGGTGGGCGGAGGAATGGGCCCTGCTGTGAACTATTAGATCAAGATTTGTAATTACCCGCCCCTGTTAAACAGGGGCTGAAAAATTGTGCCTTAGGCACTGGTGCTGGTGCCACAACACTGCAACCCCTCACAGAGACTGTACTTGGAGCACAGCAGTCACACGTGTTGCGAAGCATTTTTTTAAAAAATTGTAAGTACACGCCCCAGTTAAACAGGGGCTGAAAAAAATTGTGCCTTAGGCACTGGTGCTGGTGCCCACAACACTGCAACCCGGCCCTCACAGATACTGTACTTGGAGCACAGCAGTCACACGTGTTGCGAAGCATTTTTTTAAAAAATTGTAAGTACACGCCCCTGTTAAACAGGGGCTGAAAAATTGTGCCTTAGGCACTGGTGCTGGTGCCACAACACTGCAACACGGCCCTCACAGAGACTGTACTTGGAGCACAGCAGTCACACGTGTTGCGAAGCATTTTTTTAAAAAATTGTAAGTACACGCCCCTGTTAAACAGGGGCTGAAAAATTGTGCCTTAGGCACTGGTGCTGGTGCCACAACACTGCAACACGGCCCTCACAGAGACTGTACTTGGAGCACAGCAGTCACACGTGTTGCGAAGCATTTTTTTAAAAAATTGTAAGTACACGCCCCTGTTAAACAGGGGCTGAAAAATTGTGCCTTAGGCACTGGTGCTGGTGCCACAACACTGCAACCCGGCCCTCACAGATACTGTACTTGGAGCACAGCAGTCACACGTGTTGCGAAGCATTTTTTTAAAAAATTGTAAGTACACGCCCCTGTTAAACAGGGGCTGAAAAATTGTGCCTTAGGCACTGGTGCTGGTGCCACAACACTGCAACACGGCCCTCACAGAGACTGTACTTGGAGCACAGCAGTCACACGTGTTGCGAAGCATTTTTTTTTTAAAAATTGTAAGTTACACGCCCCTGTTAAACAGGGGCTGAAAATTTGTGCATTAGGCACTGGTGCTGGTGCCACAACACTGCAACACGGCCCTCACAGAGACTGTACTTGGAGCACAGCAGTCACACGTGTTGCGAAGCATTTTTTTAAAAAATTGTAAGTACACGCCCCTGTTAAACAGGGGCTGAAAAATTGTGCCTTAGGCACTGGTGCTGGTGCCACAACACTGCAACATGGCCCTCACAGAGACTGTACTTGGAGCACAGCAGTCACACGTGTTGCGAAGCATTTTTTTTAAAAATTGTAAGTACACGCCCCTGTTAAACAGGGGCTGAAAAATTGTGCCTTAGGCACTGGTGCTGTGGCATGGATCATTGAGGAGGAGGAAGAGGATAGTCAGTGAACATAAGAGGACAGTCACTCAGCATCAGCATAGGCAGTCTTGAAGGGATGTGACATTAAAAATTATTCGGTTATATCCGCCTCAGGTGCCTGGTAGCTGGTGGTGATCCAAGACTGATTCATTTTGATGAATGTCAGTCGATCAACCGAGGCGGTGGACAGGCGCACCCTATGATCAGTCACAAATCCTCCAGCAGCACTGAATGTGCGTTCGGAAAGAACGCTGGAGGCAGGACAGGCCAGTAGCTCAATTGCATACTGTGCAAGCTCTGGCCAGTGATCCATCCTCAGGACCCAGTAAGCCAGAGGATTTTCGGTGGGAAAGGTGTCCAAGTCTGACCTTGCCCCAAGGTATTCCTGCACCATGTATATCAGACGCTGGCGATGGTTGCTGGAACCGATCATACCTTGGGGCTGCGGACTAAAAAATTGTCTGAACGCATCGGTCAGACGTCCACCTTCCCCACCGCTCCTTCTGCCACTGACCGAAGCCTCAGCAACTCGTCGCCCAGGACCAGGAGTTTGTAGCCTCCCAGTTTCTGGGAACGCGTTTGCACAGACCTTTCTGCAAGGCCTCCCTGAGATGTCTCATCCTCTGCTCCCTCTGCGACGGCAAGATAAGGTCCGCAACCTTACCCTTGTACCGCGGATCAAGGAGAGTGGCCAGCCAGTAATGGTCCCTCTCCTTGATCCGAAGAACACGAGGATCCTTCCGCAGGCTTTGCAGGATCAGGGAGGCCATGCAGCGTAGGTTAGCTGAGGCATTCGGTCCGGAGTCTTCTGGGTCACTGAGGATGACATGATCGCCAGCCACCTCCTCCCAGCCACGTACAAGTCCACTGGCTTGTTGGGACTGTACATCATCCCTAAAAGACTGCTGCTGCTGATGCTGAGTGCCAGGCTCCACCTCCATGCTCACACAATCCTCCTCCTCCTCCTCCTCCTCCTCCTCCTCATCCTCTTCCTGTGTGATGGGTGGGACAGAAGGAACACTGTCCGGATAAAGGGGGCCTTGAGAGGCAAGGAAGTCCTCCTCTTCCTGCCTCTGTTCTGCCTCAAGTGCCCTGTCCATTATCCCACGCAGCGTATGCTCCAACAGGTGGACAAGAGGGACAGTGTCACTGATGCATGCACTGTCACTGCTCACCATCCTCGTGGCCTCCTCAAATGGTGAGAGGACAGTGCATGCATCCCTGATCATGCTCCACTGACGTGGGGAAAAAAAACCAAGCTCCCCTGACCCTGTCCTGGTGCCGTAGTCGCAAAGGTACTCATTGATGGCCCTCTGCTGCGTGTGCAGTCGCTGCAGCATGGCCAACGTTGAGTTCCACCTGGTGGGCATGTCAGATATTAGGCGGTTCTTGGGCAGGTTCAGCTCCTTTTGCAGCTCAGTCAGCCGAGCACTGGCATTATAAGATCGGCGGAAATGCACACAGACTTTCCTGGCCTGCCTCAGGACATCCTGTAAGCCTGGGAACCTGCCCAAGAACCGCTGCACCACCAGGTTGAGGACGTGAGCCATGCAGGGCACATGGGTGAGCTGCCCCTGTCGCAGGGCGGAGAGGAGGTTGGTGCCATTGTCAGAAACGACCATTCCTGGCTTAAGCTGACGTGGCGTCAACCACCTCTCGGCCTGCCCCTGCAGAGCTGCCAGAACCTCTGGCCCAGTGTGGCTCCTGTCCCCCAAACACACCAGCGCAAGCACGGCATGGCATCTTTTTGCCTGCGTACTTGCGTAGCCCCTTGTACGCCTACGGAGCACCGCTGGTTCCAAGGACAGAGCACTGGAGGAAGAAGAAGAGGAGGGGGTGGAGGAGAGAGGTGTGTCACAACCAGTAGCAGTAGTCGCGTTTTGGAGGCGTGGTGGCGGAACAACCTCCAACACTACTGCACCTTGTCCTGCATCCCTCCCAGCTGCCAATAGAGTGACCCAATGGGCCGTGAAAGAAAGGTACCGTCCCTGTCCATGCCTGCTGGACCATGAGTCAGCGGTAATATGCACCTTACCGCTGACCGCCCTGTCCAGCGAGGCATGGACATTGCCCTCCACATGCCGGTAGAGAGACGGAATCGCCTTCCGCGAGAAAAAGTGGCGTTTGGGAAACTGCCACTGAGGAACCGCACATTGAACAAACTCACGGAAGGGGGCCGAGTCTACCAACTGAAAAGGCAGCAGTTGAAGTGCTAGCAATTTAGCAAGGCTAGCATTCAACGCTGGGCATGTGGATGGCTGGGAGTGTACTTCTTTCTACGGTCCAGCAGCTGGGGCAGGGAAATTTGCCTGCTGCATTCGGACGTCGGTGTACTGCAAGTACTTGGTTGTGACACACCGAATTCTACACCTTCAGTCCTCTCAGAGCAGCTTTCAGAGAGGACTGAAGGTGTAGTGGGGATGGAGATCCCAGCTGAGGAGGAGCAAGGAGAGGTCCGCTTAGTTCTTTGGTGTGGGTCTTTTATGTGTGCCTGCCAACGAGCTGCATGGCAGGTCGCCATATGTCTGGTCATGCTTGTCGTGCCCAAGCGGCTGATGTTTTGGCCACGCGAGAGATACGCTTGAGACAAATATTGCAAATAGCAGTGGTGCGATCTGCTGCACTCGTCTCAAAAAAGGCCCACACCAAAGAACTTTTCTGATAACGTGCAGAGGCAGCGCCCTGCACAGGCGGAGCTCTGCGGTGTTGTACAGTTGCTGTGCTGGCCTCTACCTGGCCTCCAGGGGGCATCCTGCCTCGTTGGACATGTGACGCCGCATCCTCCTCCTCCTCGTCCTCCTCCTCATCCTCTCTCCCTTGAGGCACCCACGTGGAGTCAGTGACCTCATCATCCCCTCCCTCTTCACCACTAGAGCAAACCTGGCAGTAAGCTGCAGCTGGTGGAACTGTACTGCCAAATTCCTCAAGCTGGGTATCGTCATCCGAGCCTTCGAATCGTTGGGCATCCTCCTGGAGCATGTACCCAACACTGTGCTCAAAGAGTTCGGGGGACTCCTCAGGAGGACATGGTGGGTCTAGGGAAGGGGTGGCTGATGATGCTCTGTCAGTACCCTGAGCCTGGGTGAGAGAGGATGAGGAGGATGAGGAGGGCTTGGTCATCCATTCTACCAAGCCTTCAGCATGATGCGGCTCCACATGTCCAGCTGCCGAAAACAAAGACGCGCGTGTCCCATGGCCACGTGCTGATGACGATGCACGACCACGTCCACGTCCACGGCCACGTCCACTAGAAACAGAGCCTGCCTGCCCTGTGTTCTTGGCTCTGCACGCTCTGCCTCCCCTTGGCGGTCTTCCAGCCATTGTAGTCGGTAGTCCTGTGGGTGCTGCTGAGAAGAAAATATAGGAGCTCTGTGTGTGATGCCACTAACACACTAGAAGTCCTATGGGTGCTTCTGCAAAGAAAATAGAGGAGCTCTGTGTGATGCCACTAACACACTAGAAGTCCTATGGGTGCTTCTGCAAAGAAAATAGAGGAGCTCTGTGTGATGCCACTAACACACTAGAAGTCCTGTGGGTGCTTATGCAAAGAAAATAGAGGAGCTCTGTGTGATGCCACTAACACACTAGAAGTCCTGTGGGTGCTTATGCAAAGAAAATAGAGGAGCTCTGTGTGATGCCACTAACACACTAGAAGTCCTGTGGGTGCTGCTGAGAAGAATATATAGGAGCTCTGTGTGATCCACTAACACACTAGAAGTCCTATGGGTGCTTCTGCAAAGAAAATAGAGGAGCTCTGTGTGATGCCACTAAACACACTAGAAGTCCTGTGGGTGCTGCTGAGAAGAATATATAGGAGCTCTGTGTGATGCCACTAACACACTAGAAGTCCTATGGGTGCTTCTGCAAAGAAAATAGAGGAGCTCTGTGTGATGCCACTAACACACTAGAAGTCCTGTGGGTGCTTCTGCAAAGAAAATAGAGGAGCTCTGTGTGATGCCACTAACACACTAGAAGTCCTGTGGGTGCTTATGCAAAGAAAATAGAGGAGCTCTGTGTGATGCCACTAACACACTAGAAGTCCTGTGGGTGCTTATGCAAAGAAAATAGAGGAGCTCTGTGTGATGCCACTAACACACTAGAAGTCCTGTGGGTGCTTATGCAAAGAAAATAGAGGAGCTCTGTGTGATGCCACTAAACACACTAGAAGTCCTGTGGGTGCTGCTGAGAAGAATATATAGGAGCTCTGTGTGATGCCACTAACACACTAGAAGTCCTATGGGTGCTTCTGCAAAGAAAATAGAGGAGCTCTGTGTGATGCCACTAACACACTAGAAGTCCTGTGGGTGCTGCTGAGAAGAATATATAGGAGCTCTATGTGATGCCACTAACACACTAGAAGTCCTATGGGTGCTTCTGCAAAGAAAATAGAGGAGCTCTGTGTGATGCCACAAACACACTAGAAGTCCTGTGGGTGCTTCTGCAAAGAAAATAGAGGAGCTCTGTGTGATGCCACTAACACACTAGAAGTCCTGTGGGTGCTTATGCAAAGAAAATAGAGGAGCTCTGTGTGTGATGCCACTAACACACTAGAAGTCCTGTGGGTGCTTATGCAAAGAAAATAGAGGAGCTCTGTGTGATGCACTAACACACTAGAAGTCCTGTGGGTGCTTATGCAAAGAAAATAGAGGAGCTCTGTGTGATGCCACTAACACACTAGAAGTCCTGTGGGTGCTTCTGAGAAGAATATATAGGAGCTCTGTGTGATGCCACTAACACACTAGAAGTCCTATGGGTGCTTCTGCAAAGAAAATAGAGGAGCTCTGTGTGATGCCACTAACACACTAGAAGTCCTGTGGGTGCTTATGCAAAGAAAATAGAGGAGCTCTGTGTGATGCCACTAACACACTAGAAGTCCTGTGGGTGCTTATGCAAAGAAAATAGAGGAGCTCTGTGTGATGCCACTAACACACTAGAAGTCCTGTGGGTGCTTATGCAAAGAAAATAGAGGAGCTCTGTGTGATGCCACTAACACACTAGAAGTCCTGTGGGTGCTGCTGAGAAGAATAATAGGAGCTCTGTGTGATGCCACTAACACACTAGAAGTCCTGTGGGTGCTTCTGCAAAGAAAATAGAGGAGCTCTGTGTGATGCCACTAACAACACTAGAAGTCCTGTGGGTGCTTATGCAAAGAAAATAGAGGAGCTCTGTGTGATGCCACTAACACACTAGAAGTCCTGTGGGTGCTTATGCAAAGAAAATAGAGGAGCTCTGTGTGATGCCACTAACACACTAGAAGTCCTGTGGGGTGCTGCTGAGAAGAATATATAGGAGCTCTGTGTGATGCCACTAACACACTAGAAGTCCTGTGGGTGCTTCTGCAAAGAAAAATAGAGGAGCTCTGTGTGATGCCACTAACACACTAGAAGTCCTGTGGGTGCTGCTGAGAAGAATATATAGGAGCTCTGTGTGATGCACTAACACACTAGAAGTCCTATGGGTGCTTCTGCAAAGAAAATAGAGGAGCTCTGTGTGATGCCACTAACACACTAGAAGTCCTGTGGGTGCTGCTGAGAAGAATATATAGGAGCTCTGTGTGATGGCACTAACACACTTCAAGTCCTGTGGGTGCTTATGCAAAGAAAATATAGGAGCTCTGTGTGATGGGACTAACACACTTCAAGTCCTATAGGTGCTTCTGGGAAGAAAATATAGCTCTGTGTTTGTGATGGGACTAACACACTTCAAGTCCTATAGGTGCTTCTGGGAAGAAAATATAGCTCTGTGTGTGTAATGGGACTAACACACTTCAAGTCCTATAGGTGCTTCTGGGAACAAAATATAGCTCTGTGTGTGTAATGGGACTAACACACTTCAAGTCCTTAGGTGCTTCTGGGAACAAAATATAGCTCTGTGTGTGTGATGGGACTAACACACTTCAAGTCCTACAGGTGCTTCTGGGAAGAAAATATAGCTCTGTGTGTGTAATGGGACTAACACACTTCAAGTCCTATAGGTGCTTCAGGGAAGAAAATATAGCTCTGTGTGTGTGATGGGACTAACACACTTCAAGTCCTATAGGTGCTTCTGGGAAGAAAATATAGCTCTGTGTGTGTAATGGGACTAACACACTTCAAGTCCTATAGGTGCTTCTGGGAACAAAAATATAGCTCTGTGTGTGTGATGGGACTAACACACTTCAAGTCCTATAGGTGCTTCTGGGAACAAAATATAGCTCTGTGTGTGTAATGGGACTAACACACTTCAAGTCCTATAGTGCTTCTGGGAACAAAATATAGCTCTGTGTGTGTGATGGGACTAACACACTTCAAGTCCTATAGGTGCTTCTGGGAAGAAAATATAGCTCTGTGTGTGTGATGGGACTAACACACTTCAAGACCTATAGGTGCTTCTGGGAACAAAATATAGCTCTGTGTGTGTGATGGGACTAAACACACTTCAAGTCCTATAGGTGCTTCTGGGAACAAAGTATAGCTCTGTGTGTGTGATGGGACTAACACACTTCAAGTCCTATAGGTGCTTCTGGGAAGAAAATATATGCTCTGTGTGTGTAATGGGACTAACACACTTTCAAGTCCTATAGGTGCTTCTGGGAACAAAATATAGCTCTGTGAGTGTAATGGGACTAACACACTTCAAGTCCTATAGGTGCTTCTGGGAACAAAAATATAGCTCTGTGTGTGTGATGGGACTAACACACTTCAAGTCCTATAGGTGCTTCTGGGAAGAAAATATAGCTCTGTGTGTGTAATGGGACTAACACACTTCAAGTCCTATAGGTGCTTCTGGGAAGAAAATATAGCTCTGTGTGTGTGATGGACTAACACACTTCAAGTCCTATAGGTGCTTCTGGGAAGAAAATATAGCTCTGTGTGTGTAATGGGACTAACACACTTCAAGTCCTATAGGTGCTTCTGGGAACAAAATATAGCTCTGTGTGTGTAATGGGACTAACACACTTCAAGTCCTATAGGTGCTTCTGGGAAGAAAATATAGCTCTGTGTGTGTGATGGGACTAACACACTTCAAGTCCTATAGGTGCTTCTGGGAAGAAAATATAGCTCTGTGTGTGTAATGGGACTAACACACTTCAAGTCCTATAGGTGCTTCTGGGAACAAAATATAGCTCTGTGTGTGTAATGGGACTAACACACTTCAAGTCCTATAGGTGCTTCTGGGAAGAAAATATAGCTCTGTGTGTGTGATGGGACTAACACACTTCAAGTCCTATAGGGTGCTTCTGGGAAGAAAATATAGCTCTGTGTGTGTAATGGGACTAACACACTTCAAGTCCTATAGGTGCTTCTGGGAACAAAATATAGCTCTGTGTGTGTAATGGGACTAACACACTTCAAGTCCTTAGGTGCTTCTGGGAACAAAATATAGCTCTGTGTGTGTGATGGACTAACACACTTCAAGTCCTATAGGTGCTTCTGGGAAGAAAAATATAGCTCTGTGTGTGTAATGGGACTAACACACTTCAAGTCCTATAGGTGCTTCTGGGAAGAAAATATAGCTCTGTGTGTGTAATGGGACTAACACACTTCAAGTCCTATAGGTGCCTTCTGGGAAGAAAATATAGCTCTGTGTGTGTAATGGGACTAACACACTTCAAGTCCTATAGGTGCCTCTGGGAACAAAATATAGGAGCTCTGCCTGTATGCCACGAACACACTTCAAGTCCTATAGGTGCTTCTGGTAACAAAATATAGCTCTGTGTGTGTAATGCCACTAACACACTACAAGTCCTATAGGTGCTTCTGGGAAGAAAATATAGCTCTGTGTGTGTAATGGGACTAACACACTTCAAGTCCTATAGGTGCTTCTGGGAACAAAGTATAGCTCTGTGTGTGTAATGGGACTAACACACTTCAAGTCCTATAGGTGCTTCTGGGAAGAAAATATAGCTCTGTGTGTGTAATGGGACTAACACACTTCAAGTCCTATAGGTGCTTCTGGGAACAAAATATAGCTCTGTGTGTGTGATGGGACTAACACACTTCAAGTCCTATAGGTGCTTCTGGGAAGAAAATATAGCTCTGTGTGTGTAATGGGACTAACACACTTCAAGTCCTATAGGTGCTTCTGGGAACAAAATATAGCTCTGTGTGTGTGATGGGACTAACACACTTCAAGTCCTATAGGTTGCTTCTGGGAAGAAAATATAGCTCTGTGTGTGTAATGGGACTAACACACTTCAAGTCCTATAGGTGCTTCTGGGAAGAAAATATAGCTCTGTGTGTGTAATGGGACTAACACACTTCAAGTCCTATAGGTGCTTCTGGGAAGAAAAATATAGCTCTGTGTGTGTAATGGGACTAACACACTTCAAGTCCTATAGGTGCCTCTGGGAACAAAATATAGAGCTCTGCCTGCCTGCCACGAAACACACTACAAGTCCTATAGGTGCTTCTGGTAACAAAATATAGGAGCTCTGCCTGCCTGCCACTAACACACTACAAGTCCTATAGGTGCTTCTGGTAACAAAATATAGGAGCTCTGCCTGCCTGCCACGAACACACTACAAGTCCTATAGGTGCTTCTGGTAACAAAATATAGGAGCTCTGCCTGCCTGCCACTAACACACTACAAGTCCTATAGGTGCTTCTGGGTAACAAAATATAGGAGCTCTGCCTGCCTGCCACAAACACACTACAAGTCCTATAGGTGCTTCTGGTAACAAAAATATAGGAGCTCTGCCTGCCTGCCACGAACACACTACAAGTTCTATAGGTGCTTCTGGTTAACAAAATATAGGAGCTCTGCCTGCCTGCCACGAACACACTACAAGTCCTATAGGTGCTTTGGTAACAAAATATAGGAGCTCTGCCTGCCTGCCACGAGCACACTACAAGCCCCTCTATGTCAATCAATCTTTGTAACTGAATCTATCTAACTCAATCTCTGCAAGTGAATCTCTCTATCTATCTAAATGCAGCAGAGTGTCACAGAAACAGCCTGCTCAATCTGCGCCGGAACAGCATGTGACCGGCGCAGACGGCGTGGCGGCGTTTTATAGGGGGGGGCGTGTACTACAGCCCCTGAGCTGTAATTGGCTACAGGCGTCCTGCCTGTAGCCAATTATGGCTCTTCGAGTTTCCGGGGCTGTGATTGGCCAAGCATGCGGGGGTCACAGTGCATGCTTGGCCAATCATCAGCCAGCAATGCACTGCGTCGGCCGCGCCGGCCGCAATGCATTGCGGGGCCGCTCGCATCACACGAACGTGATGCGAGCGGCCAAAATAGTTCTGGGCTCGCCGAGCGAGCGAACGCCCGGTGCTCGATGCGAACGTGGGTTCGCATCGAGCACCGGGCCCATCCTTACTAATGGGAATTACTACTGAAGGTGTTAGCTTGCTAAAGCCCTGTGTACCAGAAACAAGTTACATTTTTCCTTGAGGCTTCACCACTTTTCATTTGTTGATCTAATGCAGCCTCTTTGCAGCCACTTCTGTCTACATACAAGCACTCCAGCTATTTCTAGCTGACATTTCTTAGGGTTAGGTAGATGACAGATGGGTAATTTTTGTAGTATAGATCACTTCTACAAATCACCTGGAACATTCGGCCTTTGCTACTCATATGCGGGTCCCCAATATCATAGACCAAAACTTGTTTGTATACCTCTTATGGGACTTTGTCAGCAACCAAATTTATAGAAAAAAAGAATTACATAAAAATATTTTTATTGATAACATCAGATAAAAATGGCCAATGGCAATGGCATCAACTTAAAAACACAATTGGGTTTATTTACTAAAGGCAAATCCACTCTGCACTACAAGTGACTCCCCTCTGCACTACAAATGACTATCCGTTCCCATTACCGAACTTTGGCTATGTTTGTTCTATTTACTTTTATTATTAAACAAGTGTGATTTAACTGTACTTCTGTCTCGGTCTGATTCTTTGTTTCACATTGTTTCACATTCATCACCAAACCCATACCTCCCAAAACAAACATCACACCATTGACCAGACCATGTGACCCACATCCTCCCACTCATCTCCGTAGACCACCTTCAGATCAAAGGAGGAGAGTAGGGAAAGTACACACCAGCAGAGCAGCAATCCAATTGTAGGGTTGCACTATAAAGTCCTCATAGACAACATTAAAAGTCTTACCCATAAACAAAGAGTAGGTTAGGAGCATTTCCCCACACTTCTGTGGATAGGGCTCTCCTCAGGGACAGCACCTTTGTCCTGTGAGGACAAAGACCACCCACAGGTAAATATACCCATAAAGGGAGGGACCTGTGCAGGTGTCTCCATTTGGTGCCTGCAATTGCAGGAACCTTGTGGCTTCCGCCGTCCTTGCCACCCTACTTGCATGCACACAGGCATGATTATGCATTTCCGGTCTTGGCCCAGCGTAGACGGCCAGAAACCAGAAGATGCTATCCTGGAGGGCAAACCACCAACACAGCACTTCCATATTGGCCCCTTAGGAGACAGAGACCCATTGGATCCACTTCTAAATGAAGAAGCGTGTTCATTCAGGAGGAAAAAAGAAAGGCCCATATAATCCATTCCTGTGTTGGGTGTAATTAAGTGCTCCCATCCCTAGGATGCCACAACAGCATCACCTATGGACATCAGAAGAAATCACATCTGAACCTGTTTACAAAAACAAAACAAAACAATATAAACGGAAACACGTAATATACAGTATTGACATTCCTCAGCCTAAACTGCTCTCTCCAAAGAGAGAAAAATTGAAAAATTACAAATATAGAGTTCACAATGTGGAATTTCAAATTAATTTTTGCCTAGCAAAGTTAACACAGGGCATCTTTTTACGACAATATTAGTTACTAAAAAATTGCACATTTCAGGATTAGTTGTAGTCGGTTTCCCCAATACTGCAACAGAACTTTTGCAGATAAAGAGGAAAGAGGTTTTTAATATTTTACTATGAGGTTTTTAGATTTATTAGAAAGAGGGAGATTTTTTGGGTTATATCTTCAAATTTTACTAACTTAATCTTGGTCTTTTTTTTTTTTGAAAAATTTTTTTGAAAAAGTTTTTATTGTTTTAGATTTTAATGCCGCGTACACACGAAGGGACTATCCCGCGGGATTATCCGCTGGACCGAAGTCCAGCGGATAATCCCCTCGTGTGTGGGCGCCGGCGGACTTTTTTTGGCCAAAGTACGGCGGACTAAAGTTTCAGGTTTTGTTCTCAAATTATCCGCTGGACTTGGCAGTCCAGCGGATAATCCGGTCGTGTGTAGTATGGTCCGGCGTACCAAAAAGGACGCATGCTCAGTAGCTATTATGTCACGGACTCGCTCGGTCTGGTAAAACTAGCCTTCGTTTTGAAGCTCGCACAATCGTCACGCTGCTGAATTTTTTTTTTTTTTTTTTTTCTGACAGCGGGATTTGTATGTTATCGTACTTGAAGAATGATTTTGCCTTGCTGCTTGTATATTCACGCAGAGTACTCCCGAACGTTTTTTCTTCAGCATTCTTTAGTGAAGTTATATATTTGTATATATATATATATATATATATCTATATCTATATCTCTATCTCTATATATATATATATATATATATATATATATATATATATATATATATATATATATATATATATATATAGATATAGATATAGATATAGATATAGATATCCAAATCACCAAATGAAAAATATATCTATATTTCTCAATAAGCCCAAAAAAATATATATCGATATCTACATATATATATATATATATTAATATATATAGATATATAGATCTATACGTGTATAAAAATATATTATATATATATATATATATATATATATATATATATATATATATATATATATATATATATATATATATATATATATTATATATGTACATATATCTCTATATAGATATTTTTTATTATTTGTTGGTTATCAAAAGGATTAGTTATTACACATGATACAATTGTGGAGTCAGCAGAGCTTGCCCTTAATTCAGATCTTAACCCTCACCTTTCCAGCGACTGCACTTGCAGTTCCATTGAAGTTGCACTTTACACTTGTATTGTCAAATGAATGTTTAGACATGTACCTGCCTACTCCTAAAGAAACTATGTTTTTGAATAACAAGCACGTATATCATTATTTGATGAAAATTAAATGACCATTTATTCTGGTTAAAACAAACAAGGCAAAACAAAATAGGAAGGCAACACTGGAGCCACTTGTAGATTTTGTGAAGACTTTTTGCCCCAACGGCAGACACCAAGTTTGTGAAGCCAAAAATTAAGCTTGGGCACATTTCATCCAATATAGGGAGCACAAGAAGATTGACCAGGAATCAGACAGACCAGGAACAGCAGCAGATGACATCTATGTCCCCAAGCTGTGGCACTACAACAGCCTGTGTCTTCTGTGAGACCAGACTGAAGCCAGGCAATCACTTCCGACTCTTCCCACCACGCTGCCCTGCACTCTTCCCTGCAGTCTTCCCTGCACGCTTCCTTGGAGGCTGACTTGTGGTAGGAGGAGGAGTAGGAGGAGGAGGAGGAGGAGAAGAAGGAAGACGAGGAGGAGGAGGAGGAGAAGTTGGTGTCGGGCCTTCATGGGTCAGGCGGGTGGATTCTCGTAATTCACCCCTCAAACCCCCCCTAATTGCCTCAGAAATGAGGCCCTCACACAGGTGCCGTTGGCCCCTCTCCATTTCCAGCAACCTGCTGGACAAGTAGCTGGCATAGGCCTCTTCTGGAAGGGGGGGTTTGTCGAGAATCGCACTCGCCTTCCGAATCAGTTGGAGTGATTCCTCCTCAACAATGGTCATCCTCCTGGGCCTTCTTGGGGGTAAGGGCAGGGGTGGAGGTAGACTTCTTAATTGGGTCTGGCTGTCACTCTGGCTCGTGCTGGGCCCAGCCACCTCCTGGCTCTCGCTGGTCATGTCCTCCTCCTCCATACCACTTGTCCCGGCATCATCCTGGGTCAGCTCATCCTGTGTGCAAATAAAAACAAAAATCAAACACCTGTTTTGTGGTTTCTGGCCTCCTCAATCATCCAATTGTAAACTTAGGAACGAGCATCTAAATTTTCCAAAAGATCCAAAAGGCTATCATTTGGACCCCTGCATTTTCCAAGCAGATCACCAATGTTGTCTAACGCTTTTTTTGCCACTACTGGATGTATGTATACACTATATATGTATCGATATGTTGCACCAACACTTTTTAGAAGTGTGCTGAATTTTTGTCAGTTTTTTTCACAATTCTGAGTTCAGGGTGTTAATTGTTTCACATTTTAACGTTTACAGCATTAATATTCACACAATCACAATTTAGGCTACTAAATATATACCTGGCTCCAGCTGGGGGCGCATCAGCCTGCTCCAAGGTGGAGGGGTCTTCTCCTTCCGTGGAAGCCTCAGCTGGGGTGGAGGGAAGAGTGGAGGGAAGAGTGGAGGGAAGGGTGGAGGGAAGAGTGGACAGTGATTGCCTGGGTTCCATCTGGTCACCTATAAAAGTCAGTTGGTTGTAGTACCACAGCTTGGGTACATAAACATTCTCTGCTGCTGCTCCTGATCTGACTGATTCCTCAATCTTCTTGCGCTCCCGCTTGTACATGTGCCTTAAACTTGCAATTCTGGCTTCCACAAACTTGGTGTTTGCGTTGGGGACTTGAGTCTTCACAAAAGCCACAAGTGGCCCCAGTGTTGCCTTCCGGACATCCCTATTGCCATATAAAGGGTTCTTGAGCTGCCACAGGTTGGTATTTTTTCTGTACAGGGCAATGAATTCGGACATGAACTGCTGGTCCTTGAATGGATTCAACTGGGGTGCTGACATGTTTGTTTCTGTTTTGTTAGTAATGGCAATACAAAAGACCAAAAACACAAATGTTACTTAAAACGCACAACCAGTTTTTCATACCAAACATTACACAACACACCCACACACAGGCAGCAACCCCTACACACAGGCAGCAACCCCTACACACAGGCAGCAACCCCTACACACAGGCAGCAACCCCTACACACAGGCAGCAACCCCTACACACAGGCAGCAACCCCTACACACAGGCAGCAACACATCCACACAGGCAGCAACCCCTACACACAGGCAGCAACCCCTACACACAGGCAGCAACCCCTACACACAGGCAGCAACCCCTACACACAGGTAGCAACACATCCACACAGGCAGCAACCCCTACACACAGGCAGCAACCCCTACACACAGGCAGCAACACATCCACACAGGCAGCAACCCCTACACACAGGCAGCAACCCCTACACACAGGCAGCAACCCTACACACAGGCAGCAACCCCTACACACAGGCAGCAACACACACATATCCTTAAAAAATGCTGGCCCAAAACCCAAAAAAAAAACACAGTAATGCATCCTAGAAAACACTTACCTTCGTACAGAGCGCTCGCTACTTCCGTTCGGGAACACGTGGGCCCCTCAAACAGCCTTATATACACTGCGCACGCGTCGAAGTCCGCCTGCGTCCTCCGCGTCGCCCGCCCATGACGTTCATCCTGACGATTATTCCCCGCCCCGCTTCCCCTCGTTGCATTGTTGGTGAATAAATTCATGAATATGGCGGACACATTCTCAGCCAGTAGCGCGGAGGAAAGCCAAGAAGCCAACACATCTGCATCCAGCAGCAGATATAAGGCCACCAATATGGCCTTTGAAGAGATGGTGGAGATGGTGGACATCCTCCAAAGGGAAGATTACGACGGGGAAAATGGCCCGTACCCTCGACCCAACTTGCGCAAGGACAAGATTCTCACTACAATCGTCAGCACCCTGGAGCAGAAATTCGGCGTACGAAGGGGCAAGGATCAACTGCGCAAGCGATGGTCCGACATCAAATCCAGGGAGCACGATCAGTACAGGAGAATTCGAAAAGCCATCAAAAAAAGTAAGTCAAGCACGTGCGCTACTATGGTTATACTTGATATGTCTAATCTTGCGCAGATGTAATTACCATTCGTACGTGAAACTTGCGCAGATGTAATTACCATTCGTACGTGAAACTTGCGCAGATGTAATTACCATTCGTACCGTGAAACTTGCGCAGATGTAATTACCATTCGTACCTGAAACTTGCGCAGATGTAATTACCATTCGTACGTGAAACTTGCGCAGATGTAATTACCATTCGTCCGTGAAACTTGCGCAGATGTAATTACCATTCGTACCTGAAACTTGCGCAGATGTAATTACCATTCGTCCGTGAAACTTGCGCAGATGTAATTACCATTCGTACGTGAAACTTGCGCAGATGTAATTACCATTCGTACCTGAAACTTGCGCAGATGTAATTACCATTCGTACCTGAAACTTGCGCAGATGTAATTACCATTCGTCCGTGAAACTTGCGCAGATGTAATTACCATTCGTACGTGAAACTTGCGCAGATGTAATTACCATTCGTACGTGAAACTTGCGCAGATGTAATTACCATTCGTCCGTGAAACTTGCGCAGATGTAATTACCATTCGTACCTGAAACTTGCGCAGATGTAATTACCATTCGTCCGTGAAACTTGCGCAGATGTAATTACCATTCGTACGTGAAACTTGCGCAGATGTAATTACCATTCGTACGTGAAACTTGCGCAGATGTAATTACCATTCGTACGTGAAACTTGCGCAGATGTAATTACCATTCGTACGTGAAACTTGCGCAGATGTAATTACCATTCGTACCTGAAACTTGCGCAGATGTAATTACCATTCGTACGTGAAACTTGCGCATATTTGATGAAAGTTCCGTTTGTCTTCATAACGTTTATTGAGTTTACCTGGCTTTGGGTTGTTGGAGTTGTAAGGTTGTTTATTATTGTCACTATCTATACAATTACTGCTGTAGTAAGGGTTTTAGGGGTAACTTACACAGGGACTCCAGAGGCTGTTTTGGGGGGGGGGGGGATAAATATGTTAAGCAGGGTCTCATGCTCACAATTCCCAAAAAATGCTCATCATCTATAAATACTGTAGGTGGTGACTTTTCAAAGAAGTACACTCACCTGTCCCTTGGATGGTGCAGCTACAATCTCTGATCTTGCAATCATGAAATTAATGTTTGCGGCTTCACTTCCCGGGTCACTATTGGGCATGCGCCAGTTGCGCAATGCAATAGGACTGGTCCGCGCGAGCTCGGGGACCCCTGTGTGTCCCAGCAGACAGCACGGTGGGACGGGATGTGGCGTATACTTCTGTGGGAGTCTAGGGCCGGATGTGTGTGCAAATACCTGCCTTACACAGGTATCTGCAACCCATCCCCCCTAAAAGGTTCAAAATAAGACACCACAGGGGTGCAGGGATCCAATGAGCGGAAGTTCAAATTTACGGTTGAAGGGCGGTTTAAGTATTGGAGTTTCATTAGATAGACATTTCAATTCTGTCTTCAAGTAGGATCTTCTAACAAACTGCTAATAATTGGCAAGACTTTTAAACAATGTTTACTAATCCTATTTTGGCACTCAAATATCAGTGTGATTCAAAGTGTACCTTTTTGTGTTCCATTACCATAGGGGGCAAAAGACTCAGACGTCAGTCCGAACCTACGAGGACCTCCCGGCATCACCAGACTAATTGGGCAGTTAGCCCAAGCCCGCGCGTGGATGTGGCGGAACAGGTCGTTGAAGTGGATCAAATCTGCACCCCACCAAGTGAGTGTCTCAGAACACAGATTGAGCTAATTAATTAAGGTCTGCATGTTTTTGACACTTTTTTTCTTGTGTTTTATCTACCCAACTTTTAGGTGATGCTGATCTGTTTGTGGAAGGACAAGCTGCGGAGCCATTTTCCACTGACAGTGCCCACAGGCTTATTGGCCAGATCATGGCCTGGAATCTGCAGCTGGAAAATATGCAGAAGGAGATGGCCACCATGCAGCAGGGAATGAAGGACATGATTGATGTTTTGGGGAGAATCTAAAGACCCCTTTTACATTTCTTAACATCAATCATGTCCTTCATTCCCCTTTTGATGCGCTGTTTTACTAATTTTAGAGGCCAAATTTTTAATATGCACACGGTATGTCAACATGTGCTATGTGCCATCAGGGGATCTCAATGGACGCATTTGGTGTTTGCAACCCCTAATGCTAGTAGGTGAGAGGGAAGGGGTTTCACACACAAAACACGTCCATTGATTCCCCATGATGGAACATAGCACATGTTGACATTACCCATTTTCCAGTTAAATTAGTGTGCATATTCAAAATTTGGCTTCTACTGTTCATGGGTTACCTGTTGAACTTTGTAAGTTCTGGACTTTTACATTGTGTAAATAATTTCAAATGCTAAGCCTAAATTTTTTAACATTTTTAAAGATGTTTTTATGTTTGTTTTAAAAAATCAATCACAAAAAAAAAAAAAAATATGTTGTGAGAAAAACACCAAAAAAATGTAAAAAAGATAACATAAAAAAAAAAAAAAAAATGTTGTTAAAAAAAAAAAAAAAAAAAAAAATTAACCAAAAATACCAAAAAAAAAAAAAAAAAAAAACCAAAAAAACCAAAAAAAAAAAAGTTTTGGATGTGCACTATAATAAAAAAAATAATGTTTGCACAAATTAAAAAATGTGTGGCTTCTTCTTTTTAAATACTACCAGTTTGACAAAAACATGTTGTGGTTCATTGACAAAGGGGCTTATTTACTAAACGCTAAACAAGTTTGCCACTATTAAGATGTGCACTAGGACAACATATAAAACAGGCCAAATTAAAAGCAAAACAATACGAAACTACCAATATTTCAAACATAAATAACTGTATTTATTCTTTGTAAATCAAATAGATGGTTTAAGGGTCTGCTGCCATTTCAATGGCCCCCCTACCATTAAAATACTGTAAATAAAGGTCCCGCACTTGCTGGGCTGATTGTGGTGCCGAACCAAGAGGGCGATTATCCAGCCCTGTCATGTTGCCTTCCACTCCGGCCTCAGGGCCAATTGGTAAGGAGTATGTTCCTGAATGTTTGCGTAAATAATTGTGCATGACACAGCATGCAAGAATAATAGTATTGATTTTTTACTCTGCCAGATGTAGGGATGTAAGGAGCAATCTGAAACGGTTGGCCATAATACCAAAGGCATTTTCCACCACCCTTCTTGCTCTGGCCAACCGATAATTAAAAATCCTCCTCTCAGGGGTGAGGGATCGTTGGGGAAATGGCCTCATCAGATGGTCACCCAGACCGAACGCCTCGTCGGCAATGAAGACGAAGGGGAGTCCCTCCACATTATCTTCATCTGGTGGCAGCTCCAGCCCACCAGTCTGGAGACGATGACCGAACTCTGTGTGGTTGAAGACTCCTCCGTCCGACATCCAGCCGTTTTTCCCCACATCCACATACAGAAAGTCATATTGTGCCGACACCACCGCCATCAACACGATACTATGGAACCCCTTATAATTCCAATAGTATGACCCCGAATGGGGTGGGGGCACAATTCGCACATGTTTGCCGTCAATCGCCCCTCCGCAGTTGGGAAAGTCCCAACGGGCAGCAAACTGGGAAGCCACAGTCTGCCATTCCTGTGGCGTGGAGGGACACTGTGAAGTCAAACAGAAAGATACAATTTAAATTATAAACCAGGCAAAACACCAAACTAAATGCAACAAATTAACAAACAATTTGGAAGAACATATGTATTTATTTTGTAAATCCTTGAAATAAAGCCAAAAGATTAAGGATAAAAGGGACAAATCTCTGATTGATGACCCCTCTGATGGACCAGAGAAGATAATAATGGGGATGTGGGTGGGGAGTAAATAATTGTAAGGTCACACAATACACATGCAATTAATTAAAGGTGTGTGTGGGGGGGGGGGGGGGATAATTACAAGCTGACCAAAACCACATGCTATTAATTATCAGGGGGTGTGGGGGTGTGGGGGTGGGGATAATTACAAGCTGACCAAAACCACATGCTATTAATTATCAGGGGGTGTGGGGGTGGGTGGGGGGGGGGGATAATTACAAGCTGACCAAAACCACATGCTATTAATTATCAGGGGGTGTGGGGGTGGTGTGGGGTGGGGATAATTACAAGCTGACCAAAACCACATGCTATTAATTATCAGGGGGTGTGGGGGTGTGGGGGTGGGGGTGGGATAATTACAAGCTGACCAAAACCACATGCTATTAATTATCAGGGGGTGTGGGGATGTGGGGGGGGGGATAATTACAAGCTGACCAAAACCACATGCTATTAATTATCAGGGGGTGTGGGGTGTGGGGGTGGGGATAATTACAAGCTGACCAAAACCACATGCTATTAATTATCAGGGGGTGTGGGGGGGGGGGTGGGGATAATTACAAGCTGACCAAAACCACATGCTATTAATTATCAGGGGTGTGGGGGTGTGGGGGTGGGGATAATTACAAGCTGACCAAAACCACATGCTATTAATTATCAGGGGGGTGTGGGGGTGGGGATAATTACAAGCTGACCAAAACCACATGCTATTAATTATCAGGGGGTGTGGGGTGTGGGGGTGGGGATAATTACAAGCTGACCAAAACCACATGCTATTAATTATCAGGGGGTGTGGGGGGGGGGGGGGTGGGGATAATTACAAGCTGACCAAAACCACATGCTATTAATTATCAGGGGGTGTGGGGTGGGTGGGGGGGGGGATAATTACAAGCTGACCAAAACCACATGCTATTAATTATCAGGGGGTGTGGGGTGTGGGGGTGGGGATAATTACAAGCTGACCAAAACCACATGCTATTAATTATCAGGGGGTGTGGGGGTGGGGGGGGGGGATAATTACAAGCTGACCAAAACCACATGCTATTAATTATCAGGGGGTGTGGGGGTGGGGATAATTACAAGCTGACCAAAACCACATGCAATCAATTTAAAATTGAGGGTCAAGGGGGGTGAAAGGGGTGAAAGGGGGGGTGAGTAAAGCTGTACAATGGAGCTGGTAATATACATTTTTAACCAAAGAAAGTGACTAGGCTAGGGGTGTTTAGGGGGCCAAGCTTCCATGCTGGGGAGGTTGGTGCAAGCAAATATGCATGTGACCCACTAAATAATACATTCTTAAAGCTATTTCGATAAGTCAACCATAAAATACTAGACAAAAAAACAAAATAAAAAAAAAAAAGGAATAGGGGACATTCATAGAATAGTCCTATCATGGTAATTAGCTAATGATGACATTGATGCACTACATTAGCAAACATACAAGACATAGGTAATTTTAAAAGAGAAGACTTACCTTAATGTATTCCTCCTGCAGGACGTGGATAATGGCAGAACAGGTCTCTGGAATAATGAGCCCCAGAGCCTGGGGGGAGATGCCTGTCGTGAACTTGAGGTCCTGCAAGCTTCTCCCCGTCGCCAAGTAACGCAACGTGGCGACTAGCCTCTGCTCCGCACTGATGGCTTGCCGCATGCAGGTATTCTGCCTGGTAATATAAGGGGACAGCGAAGCCAACAGACGGTGAAAAATGGGGTCCGTCATCCGGAGATAATTCCTGAAATCATCAGGATTATTCTCACGGATCTCACGGAGCAAAGGCATATGCGAGAATTGGTCACGCTGGCGCAACCAATTCTTGGTCCATGAACTCCTCCTCACCCTGTTCATGGACCGGGCTCGTGCCAAGGTGTTAACCGCAACACCGAGCCCCTGCACAGCACGAACTCGTTCCCGAGTACGTCCACACTCCATGGCTTCAAAACGGTCGGCTGATCAAACAAACAACTTAACAGAACGCACTGAAGAACAGCAAGGCCTATGAAGAACGACCTGAAAAACAGGAACGAGCGGACCAGAACGGCCTGAGAACAGGTAGGAACTGATCCACACGCACTGAAAGCCAGATACAAACCTCACAAGCACAAACTGAACGGCAGAAGCGAACGAATTAAGCAGAAGTCTGAGAAGCGCGAATCGTCTCTAACCAAACGTCAACTAACACGCGATACACACGAGATTAGCTGACGGGGCCCAAAGGGTGTCGTTTGGGATCTCGAGCTTCCTTTTTCTAGTCCCGTCGTACGTGCTGTACGTCATCGCGTGAACCGCCGGACTTTTTGCGTGATCGTGTGTGGTCAAGTCCGTTCGCTTTTTAGTCCAGCGTACCTAGCGGGAAAGTCCAGCGGATTGTCCGCTGGACTTAGGTCCGCCGGGAAAAGTCCGTACGTGTGTACGAGGCATTAGTGGGTTCTAGCGACATGTCTTTCCAGAGTTTGACCAATTTGCATGGAATATTGGTGCTTGTACATCCATCTCCTGAGCTCTTGTCGGGTCTTCCCTACATAGCAGGACCCACATTCACACCAGAGAAGGTATACCTTCTCACACCTTTTGTGTTGCAGTTTATACAGTGTCTCAGCTCGAACCAATATCCTTTGGTAGCCCAAAATATTTTTGTTTGGGCATATATTGACAATATGGGCAGTTCCCACATGTGAATGTAAAAAAAGTAGCTTTCTGGCAAAAAGATGCAAGTCTTTTATTGTGTCAAATTTATCTATTGCTTGGTTGGGGCAAAAAGATAGCCCTAGGGACATTAAGTACCCTGGCCTCATCGGGTGAAAGACAATGTGAAGATAAATTTACTATATATAATCCATAATTTTGTGTTTGCTGAAATAAGGTTTGATCCCCTTCCCAATTTTTGGGGAATTCTGTGTGGGGTCTAAAAAACCATCATCAGGAGATTGTATATTTTGACCAGGTAAAAAATAAGTTTTGAAGAGTTCAAAAGGTTCGAATATAATTAGCTGAATATAAAGTTTGATAATTGATTAAGTAAGGTAATACATAAATATTCAATATGAGAGGTTGACTTTTAAAATTGAAGTTTTGCGTGTAAGTCAGATAGGCTGCTTCATTTTTCTGGTATTATGGAGCTGTTAAGCATGATTGTCCCCATGAGTCGGGGTTGTCCATTTGTAATTGTTTTATTTTTATTAACTCAACATTTTGCTTCAACTTGTATTTTTCTTTATGTTATTATTGATCTTGCGCTCAGCGTGTTATGTATTGTATTTTGAATGCAAGGCAGCATGTACAAAACAAAATTGTACAATGATGTACCCTGTTCTTTATATGCAATAAAAATATTGAACAAGAAACTGAAGTTTTGCTTAAGTAGGGCAACTATCATTTCTGGAATAAATATATTAGAAATTTAAGTTTTGTTTAAGTAGGACAACTATAATTTCTGTAACAAATATATTAAAAGCAGATGATTTATTTTCATTACCAGTCAGATATGTTAATCTAGAGAATTTGGTTAAACAGAAAAATATAACAACAACCAAAGATAAAAAACACAAAGACTTCTACACACCCTAAAGAGTGAAACAACAAAAATAATTTATTGCTAAAAGAAGTGATGTACAACAATGTATTAGCACAATGACCCAAGACTCCCCATATAATCCAACCCTCCCCAAAAATATTCCTCTTAAAACCAAACACACTACATAGGGCAAAAATTCCCCTCGTATGACCGAGGGTCAAAAAAGTACAAAAAAAACACCCCCTTGATTCCTAAATAATGGCTCAAACCCAACTAAAAGAGCAGGATCCCTGCAGCTCTTTCCTAAAATGGAGCAGTGTGTGTCTGTGTAAAACACATATAACATATATCACACTATCCCGTAATGGAAAGATGCACAGAATAAGAACCACACTCTATAATATCTACAAAGCTACCCTGGTCATAAGTTCGTCAAGTCAGTGGGGCTGAAAGAACAACAGGATTGAACATGAGCATATCATAATGCAGTCAAATATTTATACAACCGTATTCATAGACCTGTCGGTGTTCTCCCATTACATATACAGTTTTTCCTTGACTGTAAGATTCAGATTGTGCTGATCAGTATTTCTATTTCAGTATATGGTATAGTGATTCTCCAGAGTCCTTAATAGGAGGTTGGATGGATTTCTCCAGTCAGATGGAGTTCTTCGGTCTGTGCATTGAATGCTCGGGTTGAAATATCCCTGAAAGTGGGTGGCTAAGCCAAGTAGGGAACGTGGGTGTATGTCCCAGCATTCTGACAAAGTTCCGGGTGTATAGGAACGAAACATGTAAACATCTAAACGCTGGGACAGACACCCCCATTCCCCACTTGGCTCAGCCACCCACTTTCAACCCGAGCAATCGATGGACAGACCGAAGAAGTCCATCTGACCGGAGAAATCCATCCAACCTCTTCTCAAGGACTCTGGAGAATCACTATACTATATACTGAAATAGAAATACTGATCAGCACAATCTGAATCTTACAGTCAAGGACATTGCCAGCTGTAAAAACCGTATGTAGTGGGAGCACACCGACAGGTTGATTCCCCTGAATGTATGTGGAGATCTCTGTACAGTGACCAGCTGGATCTGTGAGTAAATTTAACATGAAGAAACATTGAGAAGTGTTACCTAATTGGAAGTGAATTCAATTACCTGCACGCTGCGGGAATCCTTTCACGTTGCCATGCTTTACTTCACTTGAATCTGTTGTCATTTCCTATGTTCAATGAATGAATATCTGTGCAGATTGGATCAGTATTGTGCATTTTATGCCATTTTTTTCCAGTGATGTTATATGTCCTTGTTCTCAATGACTACTTACCGGGATTAAGCAGTCGGGACTGATTATAACCTTCATTAGACTCACATGGAATACAGATGTATAAATATTTCACTGCATTATGATATGGTCATATTTAATCCTGTTGTCCTTTCAGCCCCACTGACTGATGGACTTATGACCAGGGTAGCTTTGTAGATATTATAGAGTGTGGTTCTTATCCTGTGCATCTTTCCATTACGGGATAGTGTGATATATATGTTATATGTGTTTTACACAGACACACACTGCTCCGTTTTAGGAAAGAGCTGCAGGGATCCCGTTTTTTAGCTGGCTTTGAGCCATTATTTAGGAATCAAGGGGGGCGCTTTGCATTTGGGATGGTGGGCTTGCCTATTGAGGTTTTTTTTTTGCACTTTTGTGACCCTCGAACACTTTCTGCTATAAAAAATATCCAAAAAAAGGTAAAAATCTAATTTCTTCATACATTTAGGCCAATGTGTATTCTGCTACATATTTTTGGTAAAAAAAAAATCCCAATAGGCATATATTGATTGGTTTGCACAAAAGTTATAGCGTCTACAAACTATGAGATAGATTTAGGAACTTTTTATTTTTTAAATTTTTTTTAACTAGTGATGGCGTGATCAGTGATTTTTAGGGGGACTGCGACATTACGGCAGACAAATCTAACACTAAGTGACACTTTTTGGGGACAAGTTACGCCAATACAGTGATCAGTGTTAAAAAACTGAGCAGAAACGCATTTCCCTCTCCATTTCTCAATTTTCCTCTCTGGCAGAAAGGCGGTCTGCCTTGTTTACATAGGCAGACCGTCGTTCTGGCTCTCTATGAATGATCACCGGGTTTACGGTCGACATTGCATCCGCCGGACTCACTGATTAGGCCCGCTGTGTCCAATCACAGCAGGAGTGGGGCTACAGCGGCGTGCGTGCGCACTCCAGAGCCGAAGAAGAAGATTACGTACAGGTACATGATTTTGCGCTTAAGGGCCGCCTGTCGCAGTATATGTACATGGGGTGGCCCTTAAGCGGTTAAAATAAGAGATATTTTTTTTAAATGTTGGGAACACACAACAAACATAGTGGGGTTTTCTCAAACTTGACAGCAAAAGTGGAAATACACTTTAAAAAGTGACCCAGTCAATATAATGTAAATGTGACACAAAACAATGCTTATCAGTAGTTTTAGAATTCTTTGTGGAGCCTGTCAGAGTTCTGCTGATATGTGCATGGCAGTAGCGATAATCTCCAGTAAAGTACAGTCCATTCTTGTACGTTTATTAAAGTGTCATCTTTCTGACTACTCCACATTCATTTAGATGCTGTATGTTACATAACTGTAATTGTAAAAACTCCAATACTATTTTGTAAAGTGTAGTAAAAGCTATCATGGGCATCATATTTCAAATTTGGAAGATGACAGCTCTTCCAACTCAGCCATCTTTTTGAATTACTTAAGTGAAAAAGAGGGGGTTAATCAAGTAATGCTGGCCATACACTAAACGAACATTCGGCCGTGAGCGCAAACGATTGTGCCATCATGTAATGACCGATAAATTGTTCAGCGGACATAAATCAATGCATTTTTTTTTTTTTTTTACATATACCTAGTGCAGACAGTTCGGACGGTAAACACATTAACCTTTCAATGTATCGTTAGCTCTGCAGAAAATTTATAAACTTGTCCTTCGTTTTTTTGGCTCAATGATTATTGATTTTGTGCCTATTAACTGGCCGAAAAATGACAAAATTTGGCCTTTTTTTTTTTTTGTATAGTGTATGGCCAGCATTACTAATATCATTCTGTAACATTATCACTGATGTGGGCTATACTAAGAATTTATCAATAGGAACAACACATGGTGAAGTCATTACCTAATTATAGAAGTTATGAGATTTTATTTCAGCACAGAGAGAAATTCTTAAGTAAATGAATACACCAAAATAAACCATACCTTCATTGACCCTAATAGGGTAACCTGTCTGAATAATTCTATTTTTTTTTTTAAAGTTTATGAGATTTGTTGTTTTGTATCTCTCTCAGTCTGTCTCTCCTTTTTTTTTTTTTTCAACAGGATGTAAATAGATGGAGACACACAAAACTTTTCAGCAGACTCCACTCCAGCTCTCTAAAAAATAAATAAAGCTGAGCCAATGCAAAATACATATATAGCTGCTATCAAATAACCGAGTTATGAAATCCATATAAATAAAATCATTTTAGACAGCAATATATGTATACAAATACATATAACAAAAATTACAAATACCTAATTAAACAGGAAATGAGTCCCAAGAAAGTGATGATGTTACTCTCTTAATTCATATTCATCCAAACCTAGTGTAAATCTTTTACATATGAAAAAAATTAGTCTCCACTCAAAACTGGAAAGCAGATTACAATAACGATTGTCCCCCAAGTAAGGTCATATATTGCTTTGATATCCCAGGTAATTACACCCTCAAAGATCTGTGTATTTTTTCAATTGGTGTAGTATCATGATAAATATTAAAATGGACCATTTGCCCAGCAATGATGATCTTTATGGTATAGTGGTAACAAAATCAGGAGAAAAAAAAATAATCCAATCCATTTCTGCCTTTATTTCAATTATTAAAAAAGAGTAAAAAGCACTCACATACAGTAGATCAACCGGTCAATGAGATTCGCCTGATCACAGATTGGAGCAAGGGGCCGATCCTGGCCCCTTACCACATGATCAGCTGTCAGCCAATGACAGCTGATCATGTGATTTAAACAGAAGATCATAATCTGCCTTTCTTTCCCTCACGCTGACACCGTGAGGAGAAATAAAAATGCAGATTAGTGGCTTAGGTCAGAGGGACATTGGTCCCAAACACGGAAAGCCACTGCTGCTATGTAGTGCCCACCAATGCCACCTGCCAGTGCCCACCAGTTCCACCTACCAGTGCCCACCAGTGCCATCTTTCAATACCCACCAATACCACCTATCAGTGCCCATCAGTGCTGCCAATAAGTGCCCATCAGTGCCACATGTCAGTGCTGCCTATCAGTGTCACCTACCAGTGCCTATCAGTGCCCATCAGTGCCACCCATCAGTGCCCATCAGTGTCACTTATTAGTGTCACCTATCAGTGTCCTTCAGTGCTGCCTATCAGTGCCACCCATCAGTGCCACCTATCAGTGCCCATCAGAGCCACCTATCAGTGCCCACCAGTGCCACCTTTTCAGTGCCACCTATCAGTGTCCATAAGTGCCACCTCATCAGTGCTCACCAGTGCCACCTATCAGTACTCATCAGTACTGCCTCATCAGTGCACATCAATGAAGGAGAAAAATTACCTGTTTAAAATTTTCAGTCTTTTTAAAATTTTTTAGCAAAAAATAAAAAAAACTAGCAGTGATTATATAATAGAGAAAGCTCTATTTGTGTGAAAAAAATGATTAAAATGTCATATGGGTACAGTGTTGCATGACTGCACAATTGTCATTCAAAGTGTGAGAGCGCTGAAAGCTGCATTTGCTGATGGGGGTGGGAGTGGGAGGTTGGCAATTAGCTGGGTGATAGATTTTAAGTTAATCACTATTGTTTCCATTAGGGCAATGCCAATGCTGTATGTTCCTGGCCCACCAATGAATTATTATTCATGCTCAGGCATTTTGTACATGTTATTGGTCATTTGAAGAAAACCTTGTAGGTCAGATTATGGTCCTACATCGAGAGTGGTGGTCTATCCTTATTGCGTGAGATGACAATGATGTAGTACAGGCTGAGGTACTAAGAAATACATACAGTAATCAGAAAAATCAGCAGTTGGTTCTGGTGGTTATTTACATTTCTGACTGTCTTACTATGAGCAAACGCTACAAGTTTTACAGAGTAGGAGCTCTCTGCACTTCTCTATACATAGACATGCTAATTCTTTTTAAGTATAGCCACACTCTGAGTGAAATTCAGATTCGGCTATAGCTTTAATCAGAACACCGACAGGCTTGGCACAAATATTTCCTTGTGTGTGTCACTAACTGTTGCATGTTCAAGTACCGTTGTTGGTTACTGATTCCCTTTAAAGAGGAGAATATGGAATTCATTATCTTAACAGGGGAGGGAAGGAGAGCTTTTTTTGCCAGTAAATACAGCAGTAGAAGCAGTAGAGTATTTTCTATGCTTTTCTCTGCAGAGTTGCAGACTTCTACATTTTACAATACAAGATTCATTCCACTTTGCCTCCCTTCCTCCCTGTGTTGTCACTGTAATCAGCCAGATGCTGGTGGACAATTCTGCACCTCATTAATCATCAAATGAGTGTCTATATTAAGCTTTGACACATATTCAAAGCTCATAGCAACAAAATTGACTGCTCAGCATGAATGACGGCAACAAACCAAGGAGGGCATGAAAAAATAGCAGAGACTAAGTGGCATGTGTCGCTGGGAAAGCAGGAAAAAAAAATCTGTTAAACATAATTATACCAAACACTGTATGTTATTCTACAGCATCAAAACACCATGCACATAAACATGAGACAGGTACTGTTAGGGCAACCTGCAATCTTGTACGATTTTTTTTTTTTTGTTGGATGAGGCAGTGACTAGTAGTCCAGCTAAAACATGTACTTGAGATTGTAAATAAAACTGGGCATAACTATACCTTACATAGCTGAGATATTCTTGCAAAAAAGTCCACCATACAAAATAAAAGCGGATACCTCATTAGATAAATTGGAGCTTGTTCTCATGGTCAAGTCATCCTTGTTTGGAGTGAAAGGATGAGAGCACCAAGTTGTAGAGACTGGTCTATATATAAATGTGTATTTGTTTCAGCAAATGGGTCTTATCAAGGGTTGACAGTGAATGCATGTTGGGGGTTATTCACCAATCCCTCCAATGTTAGAAAAATATAATTATAGTTAAAAAATTAGGTACACAAAAACAACCCAAAATACATAGACAGCAAGGCCTCAGTTACACATCAATATTTCAGATAGTTAGAAATTGGAAATGTGGCAAACAATATTTTGAACTAAAGACAAATCTTTTTTGTGCCCTAATTCCTATCGCTGGGACTAAGTGATTAGATGATGTTCTATTGAACAAAACGCGTCGGGTCTGCTGGAGTCTTTTCCCTGTCATTGTACCCTTGAATGTCTTGGTGATCACCCTTTAGAGATGTTATGATGATATGCCTGTCACTTCAGAGTTGATGTAAGTGTTTTACCTTTTAAATAAATCTCATATGAGACGGTTTTACTCTATGTGAAGGTCTCTTGTTTCTTTATGAGTATCAGATCTTCATGAGCAATTAAGAAGGCTGATTTCTCTGAGAGATATGGTGTCTGATTCTTGAGGACCATTCCTGTGACCATCATCACGGAAATAATTTACCTCTATGCCTGTCTGACTCAGTGCTACTGGCATCTGGGTCCAATTCTTTTGGTAGGAGTATTTATTCTCTCCCATGGGTGGTGGATGCATGTGTGATGGTGACTCATTTAACGGACATCAGTGGTCCTCTATGATCCTAAGTGGAATGGACTGTTTGCAGCTCTCCTGACTATGACTTTCTTTTTATTGTACTTTCATATTTACAGCTATACACGCTATTACAGCTACTAATGCTGACTTTTGCACATATTTATTTGCACTTTTCACTTTAGTATGGTATATTCTATTATGTAATTATCACTTTGTACATATGTATATATATATATATATATATATATATATATATATATATATATATATATATATATATATCTTTGTTTTATTCATTTACAAGATTTGAGTTTTTTTCACATTTAGTGCAGCACTTGTTTTGTAGAATCAGTTTTAAAGTGGAACTTAACTCCCAAAAGGGAGTCAGTGCCGCTTTAACTCCCTCTTCCCCAAGCAACATTGTGGGATTTTTTTTCTATTTTTTTTTAGTTTTTAGCCCTGCCCTCTGTCCCCTGCCATCATTCTGGCCTAGGCCAGGATACTGTGTACCTACTCATGTACTCTCCTAGGATACTTACATCCATCTCCCAGAAGACTGCAGTATTGGCACACAGAGCAGCTGGGGGGCGGTCCAAAGGGTGGGCTGGAGGGCCAGGTCCAGTATATCATCGGAGGTGGCTGCTTGCATCCAGAAGAGGCATCCAACTAAACAGGACCAAGATTGCGGCACAGGACCTGTTGTGTGCTACCTGAACAGTGGATTACAACAGGACAATGTTGAATTTGCTGTACAGGTGAGTAAAACAAAAGAAATAATTAAAAAAATAATACATGCCAGAAAGTGTGTAATTCTGTACAACAGGGTTTGTAATCCAGGCATCTTTGGTAAGGTCATGACAATTTTGTTTCCTCCACTGCAGTCAAATACAGCTTAGTCAGGCATGTAACTCAATAGTGAATGAGAGGAAGCTTACTTCATCTTTTTTCTCTCTCCTCCAATCAGCAGGCTTGTGCTAGGTTCAAAGCTCCACACAGAGACAGAATGGAGATCTGTCAATGTAAACAGACAGATCTCCGTGCTGTTAGGGGTGAGGAGAGTGATCTGTTGTTCATACTAAGTATCAGTCTTTAATGGGTGATAAGGCCTCAGGAGAGCCTGTTTGAGGATCACAGGATCAATGCATATGCGGACAGTGCCATCTCTCTTGACTACTGCTGCCACACCCAAGGGGTAGCCAGGGTAAAAAGACCTCCTGTACTGGTGCGATGATGCCCAGTCTAGTCATTCTTTCCAACTCTTGCAAGACTTTGGGGTTGATTTACTAAAGGAAAATCCACTTTGCACTACAAGTTCACTGCAAGTGAACTTGAAAGTGCAGTCGCTGTAGATCTGAGGGGAAGATCTGAAATGAGGGGAAGCTCTGCTGATTTAATCTTCCAATCATGTGCAAGCTAAAATGCTGTTTTTTATTTTCCTATTTGTCCCCCTGATCTACAGCGACTGCACTTCCAAGTGCACTTTCAGTGCACTTGTAGTGCAAAGTGGATTTGCCTTTATCTTTATATTTGACAGATCAATTTTCAGCTTTGTGGTCAATGCTGTGCAATGTGGATAGGGACATGACATTGCATTTGGCACCAGTATCAATTTTTAACTTGACATGTTTGTTGCATGCTGTTAAGAGGGTGGTGAATATTTCTACCTTATTTGCAATTAGGTCCACAATTTCACAATGAAAACTATTTTGGTGATCACCACTTTCCACTTCATTAATTCTGTGCACATTTTGTTGTTAAGTGTCACTAGATTGTGTCATCCACACACCTTTACAACATTTTGCAAAATTATTCCATTTGTTGCATGAGTTGCACCTTTTGTTAAAAGTCGGACAATTGTTGCGCTCAGTAGCGCATTCACTACCACAGTTGCTGCATTGCCTTTTGTTCTGTTGCACCACAAACACTTCTGCCTCTCTTTTTTAGTTCCTTAGTGGCCCTTTCAGAATATTCAAACAACATACATATTCTGATGTGTGGCTACATAGGATTGTATTCCTGCATCAGGTTTCTGAGGCATCATGTTAAATACATGTCTGTCTATTATCACATTATGTTGTGGTAAGCATATCTCATCAAATTTCTTGATTAAGACATCAGGATCCTCTCTGTCCTCATTGTGTTGAAAATGAAATTACTCATATTTATCTATTGCATCTGAACCAGCAAAACTGAGACTAGTGTAAGCTTGTACCTATTTTGACTAAGTGCTGTACACTTCCCATTCTCTTTTGAATTGCAGCCAGTTGTTACTGTAGCAATGTCATTAGCAAAGATTAGGGGTTTTATACCACGTATGTTCTGAGCCATGATGCTTCAGTGATCTCACTTCTATCACCATGTAGATTTTGTGGAAGCAATTAAAAATCTTCTTGTAAAGCATTTGTTTATTTCCAGCTAACAGTGAGCTGTGTGTGAGCCTTTTTTAGTTTCATTTCATAACTTCCTGCTTCCTGGCCCCACCCTCAGATCCTTATGTAAATCTGCAGCACATACATATTCTACACACAGCATAACTTAAAAAAAAATTGAAAATATAACTTTTTTTAGATGCTTTTTATTCTGGAACTTCCTGCAAAGAAAAATCTACTGGGTTCACATATATGCGGGTCCAGTTTTGGTGCAGTGTCCGGTGCAGTTTCTATTAAGTTGTTCTGGTGCAATTCGGGTGCGAATTTGACACTGAAATTGTGCCTGAACTGTGACTGAAAAACGCACAGGATCCTTTTTTAATTTGCACCGCAACTGATCCACATAAATGTGAACAGGCTCCATTGAAAGCCAGTCTGGTTCACATGTTATGCAAATCGGATGTGGGTCAAAACACATCTGATTCCCATGTATGTGAACCGAGCCTTATGCCGCGTTCACACGATCGGAAATTCGGCCAGCAAAAGTCAAATGAGAGCTTTTGAATGGAAAATGCGACCGTGTGTATGCTCCATCGGACTTTTGCTGGTGGAATTCCAGCCAGCAAAAGATTGAGAGCAGGTTCTCGATTCTTTGGGGCGGAAAATTTTTTTATCCGAAATTCCAATCGTCTGTCCCAATTCCGACGTGCAAAATTCCTACGCATGCTCGGAAACAATTCGACACATGCTCGGAAGCATTGAACTTAATTTTCTCGGCTCGTCGTAGTGTTGTACGTCACTGCGTTCTTGATGGTCGGAAGTTCAGCGAACTTTTGTGTGACCGTGTGTATGCAAGCCAAACTTGAGAGGAATTCCATCGGAAAAACCATCCAAGATTTTTCAGATGGAAAATCCGCTCGTGTGTACATTAGCATTAGCGTTCTATATTATGAAGGGGCTTGGGAGTGTTTGCACAGTACAGACTAAGGATGGGCCCGGTGCTCGATGCGAACCCACGTTCGCATCGAGCACCGGGCGTTCGCTCGCTCGGCGAGCCCAGAACTATTTTGGCCGCTCGCATCACGTTCGTGTGATGCGAGCGGCCCCGCAATGCATTGCGGCCGGCGCGGCCGACGCAGTGCATTGCTGGCTGATGATTGGCCAAGCATGCACTGTGACCCCGCATGCTTGGCCAATCACAGCCCGGAAACTCGAAGAGCCATAATTGGCTACAGGCAGGACGCCTGTAGCCAATTACAGCTCAGGGGCTGTAGTACACGCCCCCCCCCCCTATAAAACGCCGCCACGCCGTCTGCGCCGGTCACATGCTGTTCCGGCGCAGATTGAGCAGGCTGTTTCTGTGACACTCTGCTGCATTTAGATAGATAGAGAGATTCACTTGCAGAGATTGAGTTAGATAGATTCAGTTACAAAGATTGATTGACAAAGAGGGGCTTGTAGTGTGCTCGTGGCAGGCAGGCAGAGCTCCTATATTTTGTTACCAGAAGCACCTATAGGACTTGTAGTGTGTTCGTGGCAGGCAGGCAGAGCTCCTATATTTTTGTTACCAGAAGCACCTATAGTTCTTGTAGTGTGTTCGTGGCAGGCAGGCAGAGCTCCTATATTTTGTTACCAGAAGCACCTATAGGACTTGTAGTGTGTTCGTGGCAGGCAGGCAGAGCTCCTATATTTTGTTACCAGAAGCACCTATAGGACTTGTAGTGTGTTAGTGGCAGGCAGGCAGAGCTCCTATATTTTGTTACCAGAAGCACCTATAGGACTTGTAGTGTGTTCGTGGCAGGCAGGCAGAGCTCCTATATTTTGTTACCAGAAGCACCTATAGGACTTGTAGTGTGTTAGTGGCAGGCAGGCAGAGCTCCTATATTTTGTTACCAGAAGCACCTATAGGACTTGTAGTGTGTTCGTGGCAGGCAGGCAGAGCTCCTATATTTTGTTCCCAGAGGCACCTATAGGACTTGAAGTGTGTTAGTCCCATTACACACACAGAGCTATATTTTCTTCCCAGAAGCACCTATAGGACTTGAAGTGTGTTAGTCCCATTACACACACAGAGCTATATTTTCTTCCCAGAAGCACCTATAGGACTTGAAGTGTGTTAGTCCCATCACACACACAGAGCTATATTTTGTTCCCAGAAGCACCTATAGGACTTGAAGTGTGTTAGTCCCATTACACAAACAGAGCTATATTTTCTTCCCAGAAGCACCTATAGGACTTGAAGTGTGTTAGTCCCATCACACACACAGAGCTATATTTTGTTCCCAGAAGCACCTATAGGACTTGAAGTGTGTTAGTCCCATTACACACACAGAGCTATATTTTGTTCCCAGAAGCACCTATAGGACTTGAAGTGTGTTAGTCCCATTACACACACAGAGCTATATTTTCTTCCCAGAAGCACCTATAGGACTTGAAGTGTGTTAGTCCCATTACACACAAAGAGCTATACTTTGTTCCCAGAAGCACCTATAGGACTTGAAGTGTGTTAGTCCCATTACACACACAGAGCTATATTTTCTTCCCAGAAGCACCTATAGGACTTGTAGTGTGTTAGTGGCAGGCAGGCAGAGCTCCTATATTTTGTTACCAGAAGCACCTATAGGACTTGTAGTGTGTTCGTGGCAGGCAGGCAGAGCTCCTATATTTTGTTCCCAGAGGCACCTATAGGACTTGAAGTGTGTTAGTCCCATTACACACACAGAGCTATATTTTCTTCCCAGAAGCACCTATAGGACTTGAAGTGTGTTAGTCCCATTACACACACAGAGCTATATTTTCTTCCAGAAGCACCTATAGGACTTGAAGTGTGTTAGTCCCATCACACACAAAGAGCTATACTTTGTTCCCAGAAGCACCTATAGGACTTGAAGTGTGTTAGTCCCATCACACACACAGAGCTATATTTTGTTCCCAGAAGCACCTATAGGACTTGAAGTGTGTTAGTCCCATCACACACACAGAGCTATATTTTCTTCCCAGAAGCACCTATAGGACTTGAAGTGTGTTAGTCCCATTACACACACAGAGCTATATTTTGTTCCCAGAAGCACCTATAGGACTTGAAGTGTGTTAGTCCCATTACACACACAGAGCTATATTTTCTTCCAGAAGCACCTATAGGACTTGAAGTGTGTTAGTCCCATCACACACACAGAGCTATATTTTGTTCCCAGAAGCACCTATAGGACTTGAAGTGTGTTAGTCCCATTACACACACAGAGCTATATTTTGTTCCCAGAAGCACCTATAGGACTTGAAGTGTGTTAGTCCCATCACACACACAGAGCTATATTTTCTTCCCAGAAGCACCTATAGGACTTGAAGTGTGTTAGTCCCATTACACACACAGAGCTATATTTTCTTCCCAGAAGCACCTATAGGACTTGAAGTGTGTTAGTCCCATCACACACACAGAGCTATATTTTGTTCCCAGAAGCACCTATAGGACTTGAAGTGTGTTAGTCCCATTACACACACAGAGCTATATTTTGTTCCCAGAAGCACCTATAGGACTTGAAGTGTGTTAGTCCCATTACACACACAGAGCTATATTTTCTTCCCAGAAGCACCTATAGGACTTGAAGTGTGTTAGTCCCATCACACACAAAGAGCTATACTTTGTTCCCAGAAGCACCTATAGGACTTGAAGTGTGTTAGTCCCATCACACACACAGAGCTATATTTTGTTCCCAGAAGCACCTATAGGACTTGAAGTGTGTTAGTCCCATCACACACACAGAGCTATATTTTCTTCCCAGAAGCACCTATAGGACTTGAAGTGTGTTAGTCCCATCACACACAAAGAGCTATATTTTCTTCCCAGAAGCACCTATAGGACTTGAAGTGTGTTAGTCCCATCACACACACAGAGCTATATTTTGTTCCCAGAAGCACCTATAGGACTTGAAGTGTGTTAGTCCCATTACACACACAGAGCTATATTTTGTTCCCAGAAGCACCTATAGGACTTGAAGTGTGTTAGTCCCATTACACACACAGAGCTATATTTTCTTCCCAGAAGCACCTATAGGACTTGAAGTGTGTTAGTCCCATCACACACAAAGAGCTATACTTTGTTCCCAGAAGCACCTATAGGACTTGAAGTGTGTTAGTCCCATCACACACACAGAGCTATATTTTGTTCCCAGAAGCACCTATAGGACTTGAAGTGTGTTAGTCCCATCACACACACAGAGCTATATTTTCTTCCCAGAAGCACCTATAGGACTTGAAGTGTGTTAGTCCCATTACACACACAGAGCTATATTTTGTTCCCAGAAGCACCTATAGGACTTGAAGTGTGTTAGTCCCATTACACACACAGAGCTATATTTTCTTCCCAGAAGCACCTATAGGACTTGAAGTGTGTTAGTCCCATCACACACACAGAGCTATATTTTGTTCCCAGAAGCACCTATAGGACTTGAAGTGTGTTAGTCCCATTACACACACAGAGCTATATTTTGTTCCCAGAAGCACCTATAGGACTTGAAGTGTGTTAGTCCCATCACACACACAGAGCTATATTTTGTTCCCAGAAGCACCTATAGGACTTGAAGTGTGTTAGTCCCATTACACACACAGAGCTATATTTTCTTCCCAGAAGCACCTATAGGACTTGAAGTGTGTTAGTCCCATCACACACACAGAGCTATATTTTCTTCCCAGAAGCACCTATAGGACTTGAAGTGTGTTAGTCCCATTACACACACAGAGCTATATTTTCTTCCCAGAAGCACCTATAGGACTTGAAGTGTGTTAGTCCCATCACACACACAGAGCTATATTTTGTTCCCAGAAGCACCTATAGGACTTGAAGTGTGTTAGTCCCATTACACACACAGAGCTATATTTTGTTCCCAGAAGCACCTATAGGACTTGAAGTGTGTTAGTCCCATTACACACACAGAGCTATATTTTCTTCCCAGAAGCACCTATAGGACTTGAAGTGTGTTAGTCCCATCACACACACAGAGCTATATTTTCTTCCCAGAAGCACCTATAGGACTTGAAGTGTGTTAGTCCCATCACACAGAGCTCCTCTATTTTCTTTGCATAAGCACCCACAGGACTTCTAGTGTGTTAGTGGCATCACACAGAGCTCCTCTATTTTCTTTGCAGAAGCACCCACAGGACTTCTAGTGTGTTAGTGGCATCACACAGAGCTCCTATATATTCTTCTCAGCAGCACCCACAGGACTTCTAGTGTGTTAGTGGCATCACACAGAGCTCCTCTATTTTCTTTGCATAAGCACCCACAGGACTTCTAGTGTGTTAGTGGCATCACACAGAGCTCCTCTATTTTCTTTGCATAAGCACCCACAGGACTTCTAGTGTGTTAGTGGCATCACACAGAGCTCCTCTATTTTCTTTGCATAAGCACCCACAGGACTTCTAGTGTGTTAGTGGCATCACACAGAGCTCCTCTATTTTCTTTGCAGAAGCACCCATAGGACTTCTAGTGTGTTAGTGGCATCACACAGAGCTCCTATATATTCTTCTCAGCAGCACCCACAGGACTTCTAGTGTGTTAGTGGCATCACACAGAGCTCCTCTATTTTCTTTGCATAAGCACCCACAGGACTTCTAGTGTGTTAGTGGCATCACACAGAGCTCCTCTATTTTCTTTGCATAAGCACCCACAGGACTTCTAGTGTGTTAGTGGCATCACACAGAGCTCCTCTATTTTCTTTGCATAAGCACCCACAGGACTTCTAGTGTGTTAGTGGCATCACACAGAGCTCCTCTATTTTCTTTGCAGAAGCACCCACAGGACTTCTAGTGTGTTAGTGGCATCACACAGAGCTCCTCTATTTTCTTTGCAGAAGCACCCATAGGACTTCTAGTGTGTTAGTGGCATCACACAGAGCTCCTATATATTCTTCTCAGCAGCACCCACAGGACTTCTAGTGTGTTAGTGGCATCACACAGAGCTCCTCTATTTTCTTTGCAGAAGCACCCATAGGACTTCTAGTGTGTTAGTGGCATCACACAGAGCTCCTATATATTCTTCTCAGCAGCACCCACAGGACTTCTAGTGTGTTAGTGGCATCACACAGAGCTCCTCTATTTTCTTTGCATAAGCACCCACAGGACTTCTAGTGTGTTAGTGGCATCACACAGAGCTCCTCTATTTTCTTTGCATAAGCACCCACAGGACTTCTAGTGTGTTAGTGGCATCACACAGAGCTCTCTATTTTCTTTGCATAAGCACCCACAGGACTTCTAGTGTGTTAGTGGCATCACACAGAGCTCCTCTATTTTCTTTGCAGAAGCACCCACAGGACTTCTAGTGTGTTAGTGGCATCACACAGAGCTTCTCTATTTTCTTTGCAGAAGCACCCATAGGACTTCTAGTGTGTTAGTGGCATCACACAGAGCTCCTATATATTCTTCTCAGCAGCACCCACAGGACTTCTAGTGTGTTTAGTGGCATCACACAGAGCTCCTCTATTTTCTTTGCAGAAGCACCCATAGGACTTCTAGTGTGTTAGTGGCATCACACAGAGCTCCTATATATTCTTCTCAGCAGCACCCACAGGACTTCTAGTGTGTTAGTGGCATCACACAGAGCTCCTCTATTTTCTTTGCATAAGCACCCATAGGACTTCTAGTGTGTTAGTGGCATCACACAGAGCTCCTATATTTTCTTCTCAGCAGCACCCACAGGACTACCGACTACAATGGCTGGAAGACCGCCAAGGGGAGGCAGAGCGTGCAGAGCCAAGAACACAGGGCAGGCAGGCTCTGTTTCTAGTGGACGTGGCCGTGGACGTGGACGTGGTCGTGCATCGTCATCAGCACGTGGCCATGGGACACGCGCGTCTTTGTTTTCGGCAGCTGGACATGTGGAGCCGCATCATGCTGAAGGCTTGGTAGAATGGATGACCAAGCCCTCCTCATCCTCCTCATCCTCTCTCACCCAGGCTCAGGTACTGACAGAGCATCATCAGCCACCCCTTCCCTAGACCCACCATGTCCTCCTGAGGAGTCCCCGAACTCTTTGAGCACAGTGTTGGGTACATGCTCCAGGAGGATGCCCAACGATTCGAAGGCTCGGATGACGATACCCAGCTTGAGGAATCTGGCAGTACAGTTCCACCAGCTGCAGCTTACTGCCAGGTTTGCTCTAGTGGTGAAGAGGGAGGGGATGATGAGGTCACTGACTCCACGTGGGTGCCTCAAGGGAGAGAGGATGAGGAGGAGGACGAGGAGGAGGAGGATGCGGCGTCACATGTCCAACGAGGCAGGATGCCCCCTGGAGGCCAGGTAGAGGCCAGCTCAGCAACTGTACAACACCGCAGAGCTCCGCCTGTGCAGGGCGCTGCCTCTGCACGTTATCAGAAAATTTCTTTGGTGTGGGCCTTTTTTGAGACGAGTGCAGCAGATCGCACCACTGCTATTTGCAATATTTGTCTCAAGCGTATCTCGCGTGGCCAAAACATCAGCCGCTTGGGCACGACAAGCATGACCAGACATATGGCGACCTGCCATGCAGCTCGTTGGCAGGCACACATAAAAGACCCACACCAAAGAACTAAGCGACCTCTCCTTGCTCCTCCTCAGCTGGGATCTCCATCCCCACTACACCTTCAGTCCTCTCTGAAAGCTGCTCTGAGAGGACTGAAGGTGTAGAATTCGGTGTGTCACAACCAAGTACTTGCAGTACACCGACGTCCGAATGCAGCAGGCAAATTTCCCTGCCCCAGCTGCTGGACCGTAGAAAGAAGTACACTCCCAGCCATCCACATGCCCAGCGGTTGAATGCTAGCCTTGCTAAATTGCTAGCACTTCAACTGCTGCCTTTTCAGTTGGTAGACTCGGCCCCCTTCCGTGAGTTTGTTCAATGTGCGGTTCCTCAGTGGCAGGTTCCCAAACGCCACTTTTTCTCGCGGAAGGCGATTCCGTCTCTCTACCGGCATGTGGAGGGCAATGTCCATGCCTCGCTGGACAGGGCGGTCAGCGGTAAGGTGCATATTACCGCTGACTCATGGTCCAGCAGGCATGGACAGGGACGGTACCTTTCTTTCACGGCCCATTGGGTCACTCTATTGGCAGCTGGGAGGGATGCAGGACAAGGTGCAGTAGTGTTGGAGGTTGTTCCGCCACCACGCCTCCAAAACGCGACTACTGCTACTGGTTGTGACACACCTCTCTCCTCCACCCCCTCCTCTTCTTCTTCCTCCAGTGCTCTGTCCTTGGAACCAGCGGTGCTCCGTAGGCGTACAAGGGGCTACGCAAGTACGCAGGCAAAAAGATGCCATGCCGTGCTTGCGCTGGTGTGTTTTGGGGACAGGAGCCACACTGGGCCAGAGGTTCTGGCAGCTCTGCAGGGGCAGGCCGAGAGGTGGTTGACGCCACGTCAGCTTAAGCCAGGAATGGTCGTTTCTGACAATGGCACCAACCTCCTCTCCGCCCTGCGACAGGGGCAGCTCACCCATGTGCCCTGCATGGCTCACGTCCTCAACCTGGTGGTGCAGCGGTTCTTGGGCAGGTTCCCAGGCTTACAGGATGTCCTGAGGCAGGCCAGGAAAGTCTGTGTGCATTTCCGCCGATCTTATAATGCCAGTGCTCGGCTGACTGAGCTGCAAAAGGAGCTGAACCTGCCCAAGAACCGCCTAATATCTGACATGCCCACCAGGTGGAACTCAACGTTGGCCATGCTGCAGCGACTGCACACGCAGCAGAGGGCCATCAATGAGTACCTTTGCGACTACGGCACCAGGACAGGGTCAGGGGAGCTTGGTTTTTTTTCCCCACGTCAGTGGAGCATGATCAGGGATGCATGCACTGTCCTCTCACCATTTGAGGAGGCCACGAGGATGGTGAGCAGTGACAGTGCATGCATCAGTGACACTGTCCCTCTTGTCCACCTGTTGGAGCATACGCTGCGTGGGATAATGGACAGGGCACTTGAGGCAGAACAGAGGCAGGAAGAGGAGGGACTTCCTTGCCTCTCAAGGCCCCCTTTATCCGGACAGTGTTCCTTCTGTCCCACCCATCACACAGGAAGAGGATGAGGAGGAGGAGGAGGAGGAGGAGGAGGAAGTAGCCTGACGGAATAGGAACTTTTTTTTTAGGGTTATAGCCACTTTAAAGCGGGAGTCTCGCAAATTTTTTTTTTAAAAGTCAGCAGCTACAAATACTGCAGCTGCTGACTTTTATATGAATAAGGACATTTACCTGTCACAGGGTCCAGCGATGTCGGCCCCTGAGGCCGAACCGTCCCACGGGCCTCGGATGCTGCCGCCGCCATCTTCGGTATGGGAAATGAAGTAGCCACTGCTGTATACATATTTAGTTTCATAGGGCTTCCACACAAGTTCAAATAAATGAAAAGAAAAGTAAAGAGAAAAAAAAAGGAAAACGAAAATCGAAAAGATAAGAAAAGAAGAGAAAAGAAAAGAACAGAAAAAAGAAAGAAATGTATCTGAAACTCGTGCTGCTAATATTCAACAAGCATTTTGTTATTAAAAAAATTGAAATTTGTAAAGACACAAAACACAATGGTATACCTATTAAAATCCACATAACTCCCAAATCGATGTTTCAAAAAATACTTAGATACATCCTAAAAAAATTAATCAAAGTATCGGAGAACTTGTAACAAACATATGTATGAATAGTAAGGATGTTGTAATCATGTAACAGTAGTCGTGGCATTCCCTCAAAATAGTGACAGTTTCTTGAAGAGCTCTGTGAGGAAAATGATTAATCCTAGAGTAATTACAACATCTGGAGGATGGCATGTGCTAGGTCATTCACTCAGAATGTATAATAACATATTATCCAAATTGCATTCCAGGAGGGCTTAGTAAAACCTTTTTATATTGCTGAAAATGTAACACATCAGGTAGTTGAAACCAGCACAATATGGTGACATAGCCAATCTGTAGATGCTATAGTGCTGTTATTCAAGAAACTTGAATACTCCAAACATGGAGAAAGGTTCAAGGTGAGTTTATTCTGTGGTCTGTCAGTGAGAAAAATGTCCACGTATGCACTTTAACTGGGACCACCAAGACAACATATAAATAGTTGGCACAGCATCATCCAGTCTCCCAGGTAGGTTTAATCTGTTATTAGTGGTGCACAGATGTCTGTATGCAGACTTCCACAGGAACCACCAAGACCTTATATGCATAAGTTAGATGTGTGTTCTAAATGCATGGTTGAAATATAGTTGGTGCATCATCATTCAACTGATATTGGCAATGCACAGATGCCACACACAGGCTTCTACATGGACTGTCGAGTCCTTATATGCATGGCTTAGATGTTACCCCAGATACTTGGGAGCCCATTAAGTAGGTAACCAAGTAGAGGCAGATACAAGATAGTCTACTCAGAAATTAAAAATGTAAAAACTTCATACCAGATGCAGACAGGGATACAGAGACGGAACAACTACCTCACATAAGAAAATAAAGACTGACGTCTAACCGGTTTAGTTGGTGACCCAACTTCCTCAAAGACTACCCAGGCCATATTGCTGAACCACATCCCTAAATACTGGACCAGGTGTCAAAGATGGTGCCCAAAGGGGAAGGGAACACCAAACATGGCTCCAGCCCCCTTGTTTCCTGCAAATCAGGATATTCCATTGTCTCTTCCAATCCCTCCCATTGAAAAAAGCCTACCAAAGGCACATCACCAGCATGATACCATTATGTCTACATATCAAGAGAGTCAATAAGCAAATAAATATGATGATGCATAAAAACGTCATGACGTATATGCATGCACAGTGCAATTATGGAAAAACACGGCAGAACACTAATTACTTCCCAGGTGAATAAAAAAGTGCATTACCGGTCCACATGGCAGGCTTATCCCAAGGGGCCCATGGGGGGGGGAGGCAGAGTATAATAAAGGGGCCAGCAAGCACCGGGTACCAGTATTCTAAATGTGTACCTGGAAAACACAGCATCCCAACATCAACTAATTACAACAGTAACAAATTGTTTCCCAGCACAAAATGTTAGCTGAATAGGTGTATCACACATAAAAAGAAATACAAAATAATCATATACATCTCAATGGAAAGAATGTATGCTAATTATCAAAAAATATTATAAAAAATATACTAAAGAAAATATCTCCTCACAATGGAAAAAAAATAAACTAAACATTATATATGAAGTCTATAGTATAAACACATCCACACAATTGAGCTACATATTTGGGGGAATTTACTACAACTGGAGAGCGCAAAATATGGTGCAGCTCTGAATAGAAACCAATCAGCTTCTAGTTTTTTTGTCAAAGCTAAATTGAACAAGCTCAAGTTAGAAGCTGATTGACTGCCATGCACCAGATTTTGAATGCTTCAGTTTTAGTAAATCTCCTCAGTTGTGTCTTACAAGAATACTTAAATCTGGGAAGTGTGTTGCACAAAGCTCTCAAATCCACTTAGATTTATGTTGCAAAATCATTTTATCATATTCTCATTTGCACATGTTATTGGGGACCCTCTGATGACGTGCAAAGGAGAATATGATAAAATGATTTTTATTTTTTATTTTTTTATTATTTTTATTATTTTATTATTTATTTTTGTATTGCTGAATGTTTTTCCATTGGAGAATTTTCCATTTAATCTTCTTCCTATTTAGGAGATAGGTATCTGACAGAAGAGAAAATAAAGGGAAATATCCAAAAAATGTAACCAAGATAGCATTTAAAAGCTAGGTTCTAATTTTTTATGACTCTATTCAAAGCTAAAACAAAAAGTTTGAACTGGTTCAGAGCTATGATTTTTCAGTTACTATAACTGTGTAGGTGATAAAAAATTCATCACTTTTAGTCCATAGAGACCAATCAAATTTTATCATCTACAGAGGGGGTCAGCAACCAGAAGGTCGTGGACAGGTGACTGGTAGATTGTGGTCTGGGCTGGCTGACCCACCATTCCAGAGCATCAAACTTGTAAAGTTGGAGCTCTAGTAGGGAGCTAGAACCCTATTAGCCGATGCCTCCTCTGTAGTGCTGGCTTCTGTCCCATGAGAAGTGATACCAACTGCACTCCACCTCTTATCCCAGCTAGCGGTCTCCAAAATGGTGCCAGCAGCAGGAAAGAAGAGATCTTAAGGTCAGTGTGAAGCAATACACCGGGCATAATAGTATAGGGCTGCTTTCACATTGATGCGCTGCCGTGTACCTGCATTGTGGGTGCAGTGCAGTGTACCTGCAGCTTTCCTGCAAGTTTGCTGTGCTTAGCCATAGATTTCTAATAACCTGGAAAAGGTTTATTGATGATATCTTGTTTATATGGGATGGGGATATTCCATCGGCTCAACTGTTTCTTTCTCATTTGAACAACAACGACCGGGGCATAGCTCTTAGCTATGAATTAAGCCATACTGACATTCATTTCCTTGATCTGAAAATATCAATTGTTGAGAATGTTTTGGTAACCACTACATTCTTCAAACAGACAGATCGGAATGGTTATATTCCCCTGGATTCGTGTCATCATGGCTCTTGGTTGGCCGCCGTGCCAAAGGGACAATTTCTGCGGGTCAAGCGCAATTGTTCCAATTCGGCTGACTATACCACTGAGGCCATGATCCTAAAAAAAAGGTTTCTTGCCAAAGGGTATGATGAGCTCACCCTTGATTCCATCATATCAGAAGTTGGTGGCAGGGATCGTCACCAGCTTCTGGCTGATAAACCTCCGGCAGTGGAAAACACTAATTATGGACTGGCTTTCATTACGACCTTTTCCAGCCAACACTGGACTATTAAGCGTATGGTAAAGAAACACTGGCCAATAATCAGAAATTATAAAATATTGGGACCCCTTCTAACAGAAAAGCCTAGCGTGATCTTTAGGGGTGCTATGAGTCTTAGAAACACGATAGCCCCCAATGTCCCTGACCCACCCAAGAAGTTGTCCTTTTTTGGAGACCTAAAGGGCTTCTACCCATGTGGTAACTGCAGGGCATGTAGAGTGAACTCTCAACGTGGTAGGAGGTTTGTGGACTTTACATCTAGTGGAACTGGTTTAACTTATCCTATTCGCACATTTATCACTTGCTCCACAAAGTGCGTGGTTTACCTCCTTAGGTGCCCATGTGGTTTGGAGTATGTGGGGCGCACTATCCGCATGTTACATATCCGTCTGGGAGAACATCTCACTAACATCCGTAAGGGCTATGACAAGCATAATGTCAGCAGACATTATGACCTGGTACATAGACGTGACCCCACTGGCACTACCTTTCTGGCCATGGAAAGGTATGTCCCCCATTGGAGAGGGAGTAATGGTAAGCGCTCCATTTCACGGGCCGAAACCAGCTGGATATACAAATTAGGCTCCCATGTCCCTGGGGGCCTCAATGTGGAATGGGACATCAACTGTTTCATCAATAACAGTTGATGCCCCCCCCCCCCTAATTGTTAAACCAAGGTGTTTGTGCTCTGTTTTATATATTTTTTTATGGAATTTTTTATTTTTTTGACTATAGTTAATCTCTGGTCAATACTTATGGAACTTCTTGTTTAAACATATGAGTCCATAAGAGGTTTTATATGCAATAATTTATTTGTTGGTTATACCAGTTTATGACTGCATGCTGATTATCCACATAGTACTACATGCGACTTATATGTCAAATATCGGCCAAAGGCGATGCAGATGGGTGATATGGGTGTAGACTTCATTTAATTCCCATCCATATTATGTATTCCTTTGATGGATCCCAATCTACATAGACTTCTATTATTGTGCGCACTAAATCCGTCTATCCACTAGATGGTGCTACGCGGGCTTTAAAATGTTCCCACATTGATTTTGAGCTTGTAGTTTACTTATCAGCAATTATCTCCAGGGCTTTGTATATAACAATGGTGTGGCTTGAAACCCTGCCCACTTAAGGATTCCCCTGGTTTTAATATGCTGGTCATTTGCATTAGGCATAGCCAACATATGGCCCTGGTGTGTTTTTTGCTGTTTTGATTGGCTGCTGTTTCAACCTATGGCGCCGCTGCATCGCGCTTCAGGCTGCTATATAAATGACCTGCGCAGAGGTGTGGGCGTACCCCTGATGACGTCACGTTGTGACGAAACGATCGTCAGGTAACCACGCCCACACGTCCTGCGCATGTGCGATCGCCCTTCTAACTCCGAGGCCAGGAGTTTTTTATCTTCCTTTGCTACAACTGAGCTAGTTTTGCTGTGACAGACTGGCAGCTTGCTAGCCTGTTTTTTATCCATGTTTACATTGTATCCGCTGCTTGATTGAGCCCAATAAAGGAGCTGTTTGTTTTACTATACAACACGATTTGGAGGCCTTTTTTGTATTTTTTTGGTGCTCCTCTGGGACTTCACTGATGGGAGGATAAATACCGGCACCTGGTGGATTTTGACGTATGCCTCAATATACAAGGAATCTGGAAGCTGTATCGTTGTAAGGGGAGACACCTGCATTGGGAGGACCCTGTTTGATGTGATACATGCACTAAAGACCAGGAATCTGGTAAGCCTCCTATTCACACTTTATGGTTTCTTGATGTGAACTGCGTGGTCAACTTTTTTGCACCATTTAGGATACTTTATCACGTTTAAAGTTGATCTTGGGAGATCATTCAACACTACACTATTTATGGACTTCATTTGGATTTTCATGTATTACTTTTTTCATTGATTTTTTATGCAACACTAATTGCTTACCCATTTCATTGCATGCCTATGCAAGTTTATGCATTTTTTGTGCATGTTATCATTATATGCACATATATTCATTTATCACATTTATTTGATATATTTGATTTAGGTGTCACAATTTAGTTTGTTATTACACACTATCACTATCACAGGTAAAGTTATCCATTTATTATTTTTGAGCGCTGCACTTTCTGTTTTTATTTTTGTTTGGTTAGGTATCTAGAGCTATAGCGTTCAGCTGCTCTAGTCACGTAATTTCTTCCAAGCGCAGATTTCTACACCTTTTTATAGATTTCTATTATAAAAGAGAAAAAGTGCAGCGCTCAAGTGTAAAATTACAAGATTGTGTAATACTCAATATATAATAAAAATATAATGAAAAATTACTAATAAAAATATTAATACTGGTGATGTGTGGTCAAGTCATAAAAACAATACCATACAAGGTGAAAGACATATAATGAATACAAAATTGGGAATTATGTATACTAAAAAAATAGTGCAAACTCAATATACTGATACATTGAAATAAGTGCTTATAGTGTCCAAATAAAAGTCCAAACACTGAAAAATAAAAAACGTGATCAAATGCATTAAAGCTTCCAAAGTGAAAAACGTTAAAGTGCGTTTTAAAAGTGATGTAACTTCATGGGTTGTTGTATTCAAATTGTCCACGCAGATCGCATCATCTCTATATTGGTTAACCACGCCCACACAAACTTGCGAATGCGCAATCGCGTTTTAAAACTCACACATAGAGTTTTTTCATTGATAACAGCCTGTCAGCTTATAATAGATTGCTGGCGTCTTTTTGATACTTTGTTAGTCCTTTTAAAGACTGTTTTTAGTTTGATTACATGCTCGGTGGAGCAGCAATAAAGGGATCCTTATTTTAAAATGTACCACACGATTTGGAACCTTTTTTATTTGTTTTTTTGGGTGATACCTCATGACACCTGATGTGAAGCAACCGCTCAATCCCTGGGAGCAGGAATTTTCTGATGCAGAGCGTTTGGCACCTGGATGTCCCTGGATCAACCTGAAATTTGATTGACTCGCTTTAAAGACCAGTGTTCTGGCAAGCCTTCATTTTTATTCAATATAGAGATGATGCGATCTGCGTGGACAATTTGAATACTACAACCCATGAAGTTACATCACTTTTAAAACACACTTTAACGTTTTTCACTTTGGAAGCTTTAATGCATTTGATCACGTTTTTTATTTTTCAGTGTTTGGACTTTTATTTGGACACTATAAGCACTTATTTCAATGTATCAGTATATTGAGTTTGCACTATTTTTTTAGTATACATAATTCCCAATTTTGTATTCATTGTATGTCTTTCACCTTGTATGGTATGGTTTTTATGACTTGACCACACATCACCAGTATTAATATTTTTATTAGTAATTTTTCATTATATTTTTATTATATATTGAGTATTACACAATCTTGTAATTTTACACTTGAGCGCTGCACTTTTTCTCTTTTATCACAGTTTTTTGGCCGGTATCTGGGTTATAGTGTTCAGCTGCTTGTATTGTGACCTACTGAGCGCAGATTCTCTACCTTTCTATTATAGATTTCTATTATATCCTACGAGTTTGGTACACTTTCTGAAAGTGATATGTTGCTTCCTCACCAACTGATTTAAACCCATAATTGCTGTGCAATGCACACAATTGCGACATGGTAATACGGCAATTAGGAGTTTAAATCAGGTGTGAGGAGGTGACACTGTGCCCAGTGATCTTTGACTTTTTCCATGTTGTTCAGGTAGATCTCTACCTCTTCAAGGTTGCTTACCCCTGATCTACATGTTTCCCATAGCATTCTGTACTGTATATATTATTATTTATTATTATTATTATTATACAGGATTTATATAGTACCGACAGTTTGTGCAGTGCTTTACAACATTAGGGCAACATTAGGGCAGACAGTACAATTACAATACAATTCAATACAGGGGGAATCAGAGAGCCCTCATCCTTAGAGCTTACAATCTAGGAGGGAGGGTCAAGTTATACAAAAGGGTAATAGCTGTGGGGGATGAGCTGAAGGAGAAAATAAAAGTGCAGTTGTTAGATGGAGGCAGGATAGGCTTCTCTGAAGAGGAAAGTTTTCAGGGATTGCCTAAAAGTGGATACATTTGGAGACAGTCTGACAGATTGGGGTAGGGAATTCCAGAGGATGGCCGTGGCTTGGGAGAAGTCCTGGAGGTGGATATGGGAAGAGGTGATGAGGGAGCTAGAGAGCAGGAGGTCTTGGGAAGAGGGCGATTAGATTGGTATTTTGAGACTAGGCTAGTGATGTAGCTGGGGGCAGAGTTGTGGATGGCTTTGTAACTTATTGTTAGTGTTTTGAATTTAATTTGTTGGGTGAGTGGCAGCCAATGGAGGGATTGGCAGAGAGGGGTAGCAGACACTGAGCGGTTTGTAAGGTGGATGAGTCTGGCAGCAGCATTCATAGTTACATAGTTAGCTAGGCTGAAAAAAGACACCATCCACCAGTCCATCCAGTTCAACCATAAAAAAAAGAAATAATAAATAAAAATAAAAAATATCGTACAATCCAATATACCCCATTCTATACCCACAGTTGATTCAGTTCCTCTAATCTTTCCTCATAGCTGAGCTCCTCCATGACTCTTATCAGTTTGGTTGCCCTTCTCTGCACTTTCTCCAGTTCCCCGATATCCTTTTTGAGAACTGGTGCCCAAAACTGAACTGCATATTCCAGATGAGGTCTTACTAATGATTTGAACAGGGGCACAATTATATCTCTCTCTCTGGAGTCCATACCTCTCTTAATACAAGAAAGGACTTGTATCGCTTTGGAAACCGCAGCTTGACATTGCATGCCATTATTGAGCTTATGATCTACCAAAACCCCCAGATCCTTCTCCAGTTCTCGGATTCCCCCAATTGTACTCCCCCTAGCATGTATGATGCATGCATATTCTTAGCCCCCAAGTGCATAACTTTACATTTATCAACATTAAACCTCATCTGCCACATAGTCGCCCAATTAGACAGAGCATTGATGTCGGCTTGTAAATTGGAGACCTCCTGTAAGGACGTTATTCCACTGCATAGCTTGGTGTCATCTGCAAAGACAGAAATGTTACTTTTAATCCTAGACCCAATATCATTTATAAAGATATGAAAAAGTAAGGGTCCCAGCACTGAACCTTGGGGTACACCGCTGATAACCTTAGACCATTCAGAGTAAGAATCATTAACCACTACTCTCTGAATTCTGTCATTTAGCCAGTTTTCTATCCATTTACAAACCGATATTTCCAAGCCTGTAGACCTTACCTTACACATGAACCGTGTGTGGGGAACTGTATTGAACGCTTTTGCAAAATCCAAGTATACCACGTCCACAGCCACGCCTCTGTCCAAGGTTTTACTTGCCGACCGGCGCACGATGATATACGTCGGCAGAATGGCACGTACAGGCAGGAGGGCGTATATATAAGTCCCTCCTTAATGCCTGTCCAGGAGCGCGCCGGGAGTGGCGCGCTCCCGCACCGGTCGGGACCCCCGTGAGTCCGGTCGCGGTCCCCGCGGACTCGATAGCCGCGGGGACCCCCGTGATCGTCTCACGGGAAGGCTGAACGGGGAGATGCTGAGATAAACAGCATCTCCCCGTTCTGCCTAGCAACTAGTGACACCGATCTCTGCTCCCTGTGATTGGAGCAGAGATCAGCATTCACTAGCTGACAGCCACGCCCCCCCACAGTAAGAAACACACCCCTAGGCATACTTAACCCTTACACTGCCCCCTTGTGGTTAACCCCTTCACTGCCAGTGTCATTTATACAGGAATCAATGCATTTAAATAGCATTGATTGCTGTATAAATGACAATGGTCCCAAAAATGTGTCAAAAATGTCCGATGTGTCCGCCATAATGTCACAGTCACAAAAAAAATCGCAGATCGCCGCCATTACTAATAAAAAAAATTATTAATAAAAATGCTATAAAACTATCCCCTATCTTGTAAACGCTATAACTTCTGCGCAAACCGATCAATAATCGCTTATTGCAATTTTTTTTACCAAAAATATGTAGAAGAATACGTATCGGCCTAAACTGAGGAAAAAAAATTTTTTTTACATATTTTTTGGGGATGTTTATTATAGCAAAAAGTAAAAAATAATGCATTTTTTTTCAAAATTGTCGCTCTATTGTTTATAGCGCAAAAAATAAAAACCGCAGGGGCGATCAAATACCACCAAAAAATACCACCAAAAGAAATCTCTATTTGTGGGAAAAAAATTTTGTTTGGGAGCCACGTCGCACGACCGCGCAATTGTCAGTTAAAGCGACGCAGTGCTGAATCGCAAAAAGGGGCCTGGTCCTTTGGGTGCAAATTGGTCCGGTCTGAAAGTGGTTAAAATGTTTTTTTCCAGCAAGAACTCGTCTATGTGGTCTTTTATTAATCTCTCCAGCATCTTCCAGACTATAGAAGTTAAACTAACAGGTCTATAGTTACTTGGTAAAGACTTTGTTGCCTTTTTAAATATAGGCACCACGTTCGCCCTGCGCCAATCCAGTGGTACTATTCCCATCATTAATGAGTCCCTAAAAATTAAATACAATGGCTTTGAAATTGCAGAGCTAAATTCTTTTAGGATCCGTGGGTGGATGCCATCAGGTCCAGGTGCTTTATCCACCTTTATTCTGTCTAAATATTTCTGGACCATATCACTTTTGAGCCATTGTGGATCATTTGGGCTGTGTAAATACCACCCCCATTATGGACATGAGCTCCCCCATGCTCCTTTGTATACACAGAGCTGAAGAAAGTATTTAATAAATTAGCCTTCTCTTTGTCCCCAGTCACCCACTCTAGATTATTTTGTAAAGGGCCTACATGCTCAGACCTGACCTTTTTACTATTAATATATTTGAAGAATTTTTTTGGGTTTGTCCTACTATCTTTTGCAATCTGTCGTTCGTTTTGAATTTTTGCATCCTTGATTTCCTTTTTACATATTCTGTTAAATTCTTTGTAACATTTAAACAACACTAGTGTTCCTTCACTATTTTTTAAAAGCTCTTTTCTTATTGTTCATAGCTTTTTTAACTTTGACCGTGAGCCACATAGGTTTTATTTTACGCCTTTTTTCATGATGGACTGAAGTGGGGATAGTCTATTTAAAGGTAAGCCAATGAGGAGGGAGTTGCAGTAGTCAAGGCGAGAGATAACCAGGGAATGAATCAAAAGCTTTTTAGTTAGAAAGGGACGTAGTTTAGAGATGTTGCAGAGGTTTAGGCGGCAAGCTTTGGAAAGTGATTGGATGTGGGGCCGAAAGGAGAGTTCAGAGTCCAGGATAACACCTAGCACGCTGACATGTGGGGATGGGTGGATGGTTGTGCCATTTCTCTTGACAGATAAGTCAGGGGAAGAGGCACGTGGGGGAGGAAATATTATAAGCTCGGTTTTGTACAAGTTGAGTTGGAGGAAGTGATGTGACATCCAGACAGATATGTCTGTTAGTAAGTTAGTGATGCGTGAGGAGACTGATGGAGTGAGTTGAGGGGTGGAGAGATAGATTTGGGTGTCGTCAGCTTAGAAATGATATTGAAACCCGTGAGAGGCTATTAGCTGACCCAGGGAGGAGGTATAGATTGAAAATAAGAGAGGTCCATGAACAGAACCTTGGGGGACTTCAACAGAGAAGGGAAGAAGAGAGGAGGAAGTAGAATTGTAAGTGACACTGAAGGTGCATTGGGATAGGTAGAATGAGAGCCACTGAAGATCACAGTCACGGAGACCGAGGCAGTAAAGTTTTTTGAGGAGGAGGGGGTGGTCAGCCGTGTCAAAGGCAGCTGAAAGGTCCAGAAGTAGGAGTACAGAATAGTGTCCATTGGATTTTGCAGTTAGTAGGTAATTTGTGAGTTTTAAAAGAGCAGTCTCTGTGGAGTGTTGAGGGTGAAATCCAGATTGAAGGGGGTCAAAAGGTTATTCTTAATGAGGTGGTCACTCAGTTTGTTGTAAACCAGGCGTTCAAGGAGTTTAGAGGAAAAGGGGAGCAAGGAGATAGGGCGTAGATTGTTAAGATTGGTAGGGTCCAAGGACAGCTTTTTAAGTATGGGGGTGACCAATGCATGTTTTAGAGCATTGGGGAAGATGCCAGAGGTGAGGGAGAGATTAAAGATGTGGGTTAGAGAGTATAGGAAAGAGACAGAGGGTGACCGTAGTAGAGAGGGAATAGGGTTCAGGGGACAGGTGGCTAGGTGGGCATTATAAAGGAGTTTAGCAACTTTGTCTGTAGTAGCAGGTTTGAATAAGGGGAGTGTCAATTGACATGGGGTCTTAGCTAGCGGAGATACCTGTAGAGTGGATACGGATTGTATCAATCTTGTTTTTGAAGTGACAATCTCCTGGGCAGTGAGTGAGTCAGTGGGTGGAGGCGGTGGAGGATGAAGTAGAGAGTTAAAGGTAGAGAAGAGTTTACGGGGATTGGATGAGAAGGTGTTAATAAGAGTTGTAAAATAGGTCTGCTTGGCAGTGTGGAGGAAAGAATAGTATTTTTGGAGGGCAGATTTGTATTGGTTGACGTCTTTGAGAGACTTATGCCCAGTACACACGATCGGATTTTCCGACAACAAATGTTGGATGTGAGCTTGTTGTCGGAAAGTCCGACCGTGTGTATGCTCCATCAAACATTTGCTGTCGGAATTTCCGCCCACAAATGTTTGAGAGCAGGTTCTCAAATTTTCCGCCAACAAAACTTTTTGGAATTTCCGATCGTGTGTACACAAGTCCATCGTACAAAAGTTCACGCATGCTCGGAATCAAGCAGAAGGAGCCGCATTGGCTATTGAACTTCCTTTTTCTCAGCTCGTCGTACGTCTTGTACATCACCACGTTCTCACTTTCGGAATTTTGGGCGCACATTTGTGTGACCGTGTGTATGCAAGACAAGTTTGAGCCAACATCCTTTGGAAAAAAATCCACGGTTTTGTTGTCGGAAAAAAAATTATCGCGTGTACGGGGCAATTAGTCTTGTGCCACAGACGCTCAAGAGCACGACTAAAAGGTTTTGTTCATTCTTATTCTGTAGGTTTTTTTTAAAGTCCATTCACATCACAATACTATGCACTGCAAAGCTCACTTTTACATGCACTGTGTTGCATTGCTTTAAACAGCCCATTGAAAATGAATTGGTTGGAAAGCACAGCACTGCAAGCAAAAATAGGACAGATTGCATTTTACTGCTGCACAATGCACTTGATACTGTACACTGTGGTGCACATGTGTTTGGAGGTGTGTTTGGCTGCCATTGTACAGCAGCACACCATGTAGTGTGCCTTGATTGCAACACACTGGTGTGAATGGGCCTTAAATCTATTCTACGGAGCTCCATTAACTGCTTTATAATGTTAGTGCTTCACTCACCAAAATCTCCTGGGTGCATAACTTTTGTCTGTTTCCTCAGTAAATTATTAATAAACCTGTTTTTAATCCATGTTTCTGAATATGGGTCTTTTGTCTGGTTAAGTATTATTTTGTATTAGTGCCAGGAAAATAAGAAACAAGCGATCAGTTTGTTTTCTGCCTCCTATCAGATCCTCTCACTACAAAATGATATGAATGGCAGGAATTGAGCTGTGTGAATAAAACATTAAGCTAAAATCAATAGAGTGGAAATGTTTTTAGATAGCTCAGTAATTGGTCAACATGATCCCCTCACAACTGGCTAAACAGAACTTATCATTTTCTTGGGGTTTATCTTATATGTTATGCAGGCTAATGGAAAAAAAAACACGAGAAGGAGATGATTAAGATAAATATGCACATGAGCAAGACGTTGGTCATAACACATCATAGCTCATCAGTTGACATTCACGATGCTGTCTGGCAGGATAGAAAGTTTTACATAGAAAATATCGAATGCATTTGGATATAAATGGATCTTGCTGGCACAGGGTGTTTTTTAAAGAACGCAGAGGGTCCAGGGATTTAGATACATTTCATGAAGGAATTCATCTCAGTCCAAACACTAAAGCTTAGACTGAGTGTTCGTGGGAACAAGTAGGAGAGAGATGGAGCATATGGCAGTTGGTATGTGTGATGTGCCAAGGGTATAGCGAGTAAATAAGGCAGAAAGAACTATGCAGCTGGTAAGGAAATAGTGCTCTTAGTAACGCAGACCTTATTTATATAGTTGATTTAAGGTAGCCTATAAAAACAAGAATTTTTCCTGCAGGGACACTGTTGGTCCCCAAAGACTTTATGTGACATCTTATGAATGTGTCTAGCAATTAGGCCTCATGCACATTGAAAGTTTTTACCACTGCTCCTAGGGGCGTCTGATGTATTTTGTCCTGCCTCTAAACTCCCCTGCATGTTAACCTATGTGTCCAGGCACACATAGGGGTTTATTTACTAAAGGCAAATCCACTTTGCACTACAAGCGCACTTGGAAGTGCAGTTGCTGTAGATCTGAGGGGGACATGCAAGGAAAATAAAAAAATAGCATTTTTGCTTGCACATGATTGGATGATAAAATCAGCAGAGCTTCCCCTCATTTTAGATCTTCCCCTCAGATCTAAAGTGACTGCACTTCCAAATGTACTTCCAAGTGCACTTGCAGTGCAAAGTGGATTTGCCTTTAGTAAATCAACCCCTAGGCTTTTAGCAAAGTTTAACCTCCCTGGCGGTATGATTATTTCTGGTTTTAGGTGCTGAAAGCAGTACAATTATTTTGCATGGAAATTTGGCGTTTTATATTGTAGGCCTGCAATTCTTAGGAATAACTCACTTAAATCTGTCCAAACCAGAGTCTAGTAGACATCCCGGGTATGATAAAGTTTGAAACACAAAATCATAAATTATAATATAATAAATAACTATAAAAATTATTCAATAATGTAATCAAATCAAAAACACTGAAATTTGCTCAGTTGCAGAATTGTCGCAGTCATTACATTTAGTGTTTGATGACGAATTTCCCCACAAATCACTATCGCTCAATTCTGCAAGTGATTCTCATTTATTACAGGCATACCCCACTTTTAAGTACACAATGGGGTTTATTTACTAAAGCTGGAAAGTGCAAAATCATGCTCACTTCTGCATAGAAACCAATGAGCTTCTAACCCCAGCTTGTTCAATTAAGCTTTGGTCATAAAACCTGGAAGCTCATTGGTTTCTATGCAGAAGTGAGCCTGATTTTGCACTTTCCAGCTTTAGTAAATAAACCCCATTGTGTACTTAAAAGTGGGGTATACCTGCATTGCTGTTTTATAGCTGGTCTAAAATCACTTTTGACATAAAGGGACACTTTTTGGTTGCTATGGACAATCTCCAAATTCCAGGCAGAAAAAAATGTATTTATAATATAAAACTGCATACAGGGCACTGGACAGACTACTGGTGACAAAGGGGATGTGTAATTTTTTATACAGTACCGTAATCTGTAAGATTACAGTACTGTATATGTATCTATGCGTCGCAACGTCACAGGGAACGGAGCTCAGCGGCACTTGGGCACTGTGTGAATCGAGCGGAGGAGCTCGCACACACAGCGGAGAGACATCGCAGGATCCAGGGTACAAGGTAAGTAACTCTCCCTGTAACCTGCAATGCGATCCCGAGTCTGGCTCGGGGTTACCGCTTATGGTACTGAAATTCCACCCCGAGCCAGACTCAGGAAAAGGGGGGTTAATGGCAGGGAAAAAAAACAAAACACTGCCAGTGCATCCAGGAGCAGTAGAGTGTGGGTGGAAAAAATGCTTGATGCGTGTAAACGCGTGTTAACACTAGGCGTGTTTAAATCCCGAGTGCTAATTCATTATGTAGCGCCCACCCCATTTAGGTCGGTGCTTAGTGTGTTTCTGTAAATAGTGATAGGTAAATTTAGCCAGGGCCTTGCACTTTTTCTAGGCCTGGTTGTTTATTTGGGAGGTGAGAGTGTTAGAATAGAGGGGGGTGTGGCCACCTACACTCTGGCTCAAGGAAGTCCCCTCATCCTTCCAGTGGACATGTTTTGGAAGGTAGGCAGGATTTGGGACCTGAGTGGCAGGCAGCTTATGTGGAGTGCTCTGGACCAATCATTAAACTGTATTGGCAGGGGCAGGACTCGCATATAAGCTGGGGGTCACATGTAGACATGTGCACACTGAAATATTTCGTTTTGGAATTTAGTTTTCGTCTGAAAAATACATTTATTTAGTTACTCCCAAAATTTGTTTTTATTTATTTCGTTTCATTATAAAAAAAAATGCATTTGTCCGAAAATCCAAAATAATTAAGGTCGAATCTGTCATTGAAGGCTTATGGTGTCTGTCAAATGTTCTAAGAAGATTCGACGGAATAGCTTGTAGGCGGAAGATTCGACGGAGCAGCTAAACTGTACGACGCTGCAATCGTGCATTTCTGGTCGAATGTTCCACCTACAAGCTATAGTAGAATTCTAATGTTGTATGACACTAGTAATAATTATATTTATTAATCAGTCAACCAACATTAGAATTCTTCTATAGCTTATGGGCAGAGCATTTGACCATAAATGTCCACTCGCAGCGACTGCTTCGTCGAATCTTCATTTCTCTCTAAGTCGAATAATCTTGGACTAATAGAGTTAGATTAGGCACATTCAAACTTTTTTGCTATTGTCTCTATAATATCGAATCTTTTCTCTCTATGTCAAATCTTTTCTCTCTATGTAGAATAATCTTGGACTAATAGAGCTAAGGTTAGGCACATTCGACCACAGGTTCGATGGACACAGATTGCTATTGTCAGTGTCATGTCGAATCTCCTATCTATATCGAACTCTTGTCACAATGAAAAAGAAAATAAAGCATTTGTTTATGTCGGATCTTTCGGTTTTCGGATTCTGCACGTTCGTTATCATTTGTTAAGACAATAACGAAAATACCCAAAATTCGGACAAAAATGCATTCGGACGAAAACAAATGCACATGTCTAGTCACATGCTTCCTGGGAGGCAGAGAGAATTCAAGATGTATAGAGTGCAGCAGGAGCAGGTTTGACAGCCTAGGGTTCAGAGACCCCAGTGCTGGATAGTAGGAGCAGACTTGAAGGCCTGGGGGTTCAGAGACCCCAGCGCTGGATAGCGGGAGCAGACGTCGCCATGTAGACCAGAGGAAAAACCGGGCGTCCCAGTCGGGGATGCGCCGGATCATGAGGAGGAGGAAGTAGGAGTAAAGCGGACAGAGGAAACTGGGAATTGACCTACTGTGGGTAACATAGACTGTTGATTGGGAGTGAGGAAAGGGAGTGCAACCCAGTGGTGCTTATCTGTAAACTTGCTATGTGTCCAAGGACCTAGTGAGGGACACTTTCCAGGAATGACATGGGCTGATTGCAAGAGTCAAGGAATTAGGCGGTTTGGCCTGGGACTTTGGAATCTACACCCACAGTATTATTCTGAGTGATCATGGTCAGTTCACAAAAGGAGAGTACGCAGGATCAGAGACAGGAACCAGAATCAATAGAGGTATCTTATATCTTCTATCTACTTTTTCCAGCAACACGGAACAAGAATTCAAGAATAAAAGCTTTACAGAATATAAAGACTGTCTGGTGTTTTTGAAAGTTGCATGGGAAGGAAGAACGGGGGCTATTGACATAAAGGTAATGAACAACTTTGCAGCTCCCAAGGGAGTAGTACGCTACAATTACAATGGGCAGAGTCAATTATTTATTCTGGCCAATGAATTTAATTAACATGCAAGCGCTTGGCACCTGTAAATGCACCTAAACACTTGTAAAAGCATTACACACTTTTATAAGTGTCAGGCGTTTTTTCAGCAAAAACGCTGCTGCCAGGAGAAAAGACTTCTAGGATAGTTAAAAAATGTCCTGTGTGTATAAGGGCTTAACATTATTCTGGGGGGGGGGGGGGGGGGGGGGGGGGGGGTATCACAGCTTTTGAAAGGGGTGTTGTGCTTCATGAAGTGGACTGGGCAATTTAGGGGTAACTGTTACTGAACTCCAGTCAGCCATAAAGCGCAAAGCTGGTTTTCTTTCTCTCTGGGAATGTTATGGCCTCTCTGACACCATTATGTACAATGCAGAACCAGAAGCACTGCCTTGTACATTAGGATGTTGAGGGCCTATCCACTTCCCAGGAGCAATGGAGACTAAAAGAGTGTTGTTTGCCAGGGATAGTGAGGAATATGACAAATATTGACTCGTATTGCTTACATCATAGACAAAGTGAGCAATTAACCCTTGCAGTGTGGATATAGTGTTCTTAGTAATGCAGACCTTATTTATGTAGTTGATTAAAGTGATACTAAACACACAGGAGTAAATTTACTAAAACTGGAGAGCACTGGATGCAGCTGTGCATTGTAGCCCAACAGCTTCTAACGTCAGCTTGTTCAATAAAGCTTTGACAATAAAACCTGGAAGCTGGTTTTTATGCAGAAGTGAGCCTGATTTTGCAATCTACAGCTTAAGTAAATAAACCCCACATTGTCCCTTCAATTTCTGTATATGGATGATTGCACTGTATTCCTTTTAATAAAAAAAAAAAGTAATTTTTTTCTAATCAATATGCAGCTGTCATATGACCCAGCTCTTTCCCAGCCTGTCTGCAGGGAAACATAAGCGGGAGGAGCTTTTCAGTGTCTCACAGGCTGCTGTTCTGCTATGTCCCCTGTCTTCTGGATATTTCTGGAAGTATAGTGGGAGGGAGAGCAGAACAGGCAGGATCAAATTGTATAAAACAAATGACAGGGCATTAAATCAATCAAAAGTCTAATAATACCGATTTGTCAATTGAACCAATCACAGTTTGATTATATCAAAGTGAATATGAATATAACTGACTTTATTGAAAAATTAGATAAATATCAAAATATGGCAGGCACATAAAGCAAACACCTCCAAACACCAATAAAAAGGTTAAAAAGAGTGGACAACATTGTCACACACACTCAGCACAGCAGGGCCCCTTCCACACATGCAAGTATACTACAGTAAACCACAATAGTACTTCCAGGTATCAAAGCAGAGGGAGGAATGGGGAGGGGGTATCTGGATTTCCAGCTATACTTAGCTCTTACGTGGCTGGGGACACCACTGGCTCCACAACTACCCTGAAAAAATCCCATAAGTTCTTTGCTCTATTCCTAAATATACCTATAGGAAGTATATAAACAGTTGGCTCATTGTACATAGCCTGGCTGCAGGCTGCATTAGACTGAGACAGAATTGACACTGAGTATAACTGTAAAAATTTAAAGCGTGCCGGTCCATAATTGTGTATTCCCTTCATAGTTGTCCAGTTGGTATATGCAATATCTGCTATGGTATATAAAGTGGAATGAATATATTGGTTAAATATATATGAATCATATATATTCATATATATGAATCACGTGGCTAGGTACTTAACCACTTGCTTACCGGGCACTTAAACCCCCATCCTATCCAGACCAATTTTCAGCTTTTGGTGCTCTCACACTTTGAATGACAATTACTCAGTCATGCAACACTGTACCCAAATGAATTTTTTGCCCTTTTTTTCCCACAAATAGAGCTTTCTTTTGGTGGTATTTGATCACATCTGGGTTTTTAATTTTTTGCGCTATAAATGAAAAAAGACCGAAAATGTTGAAAAAAACGCATTTTTCTTTGTTTCTGTGATAAAATTTAGGAAATTATTAATTTTTCTTCATAAATTTTGGCCACAATTTATACTGCCACATATCTTTGGTAAAAAATAACCCAAATTAGTGGATATTATTTGGTCTTTGTGAAAGTTAGAGAGTCCACAAACTGTGGTGCAAATTATACAAAATTGATCACATCTGATGTACTGGTCATTTCTTGCGACCCGGACAAGCCAGGAAAGTACAAATACCCCCTAAATGACCCCTTTTTTTAGTAAAAATTGCCTTAAACGTTCGTACAATAGAGCAAAACAGAGGGATAGACATCAATTAATCCACCAAGCGAAGCCACGTAAATCTGAATCCAAAGTCCGCCTAAATCACTACTTTTGTTGGTGAACACAAAAAAGTACGCCACATTTTTGAGAAATACTGGCATCTTCTTTCTACAGATGATGTCCTTTCAAAATATGTGGGCGCTCACCCACAGATTACCTACCGCAAATCCACTTCTTTAAAAGATCGACTAGTTCATAGTCATCTTACTTTAAGAACTAAGACACATCGAAAAGGTACTTCTCCCTGTGGAAAATGTGAATTCTGTGACTTACTGACTAATTCCACTGAAATAATGCTGCCCTCTGGTCAAACCTTTAAGCCAAATTTTTATGCAACATGCAAGACGATTGGGGTTGTTTACCTCATGACATGTACATGTCAGGCTTTTTACGTAGGGAAAACTAAACGACCCTTTTTTCACAGAATCAGAGATCACGTATCCCTTATTAAGAAGAAAAAGATGGAGACTCCCATCAGTCGACATATGGGACTTTACCATTCATTCGATGTTTCACAAATGAAGTTTTTTGCGCTAGAATTTGTACCAGACTTTGATCGCGGAGGTGATATTGATAAAACTCTATTACAAAGAGAATCAAAATGGATTCATAACCTTAGAGCCACGGTCCATCCTGGCCTGAATGAATCTCTGAGCTTCAAACCCTTTTTATAGGGTTAGGTTGCCATTGTCAATTTTTCTTTTGAGATTTTTTCTTCTCATTTAAAATTACAAATTAATTACGTGTATTAATTTTCATACTTTTTGAGTATTAATAAAAGGATTTTTCAAATGTTCATCACGTATTGGTGTTTGTGTGGTGTTTGATGACCTTTGATGTTGAGGTTGAGGGTTTCTGGCTAGATCCACCACTCCACTGTATTATTGTACAATTATTGGCCATATTTTGTTATGGCCCCTTTAAGGAGCAATTTTTGCAGCCTTATATACATGTGAAGCAAAATGTTTTGAAATGGGGCTTGACTGCCTCATATGGACACTAGAGGCGTAACTGGAAGTCTCTGGACCTCACAAGTTTATTTTGACTCCCAACTGGCGCCGCTTTAGTCACTGCGGGGTTAAACGCTTGCGCAAACTGCAGCCGTTTTCTTGGCTACATAATTATGTTCCAAGGGAATAGGGGTAGTTGATATGGATTTGTTTTGTGACCCAAATCTATCCTAAATACTGCTCACATCCAGCTTAGGGATATAGATTTTCTATATCCTTCTGCTGTTTTGTATTGACATTCATTGTCAGTCCATTTCCCCACAACTCCCTTTGCTGACAGTTCATCAGATGTGACTTTACATCCTGTGATTCCTGTTTGCTATCAGCATTGAGGTCAGTTTGTCTGGCTTCCTGTTGAGAGAAGCACTTCCGGTTTCATGGCCGTCACTTCCTGTGCGCCTGGCGCACCTGCTATGACACTATCTGTCCTCACCTGACCGTTTGGCGCCAAAATTTTGGCGCCAAAACGGCAGTGGAGAGGGTTATTTAAGGGGAATTGTTTGGGCTGTCCAATTGTGCAGCTCAGCGGAGGTTCACTCCCAAAACGATGCTTGACAAAGGTAAGAGATTTTAGCAGACTATTTGCCACCTACTTTCACCGGGAATTGATCACTAAAATGCCTTCTTTATTCTATTTTAAGGGGTTTAAGTACCTCACTCTGACCTCCTTATCTTCCGGATAGTCTTCTATCCAGGCTGGCACCCTGAGTGGATGTAGACCCTCAACATAGGTAAATATATGTTTAGGGCATGGTGATCTGTTCTTGGTTTGTTGATGGCAATTATATCTGTATGATATTTCCCTGATGGATTAACAGAATCTCCCGTTAAAATATTTTATAGATTCAAACTTGGACTTCCTCTTTGGCAGTCATGAGCATTTTGTCTATATGCTCTTATTACCTTCAAAATAGCATATCAAGCAAATATTTTACAGGTGGGTTCCCCATTTCTTGGGATAATATATATCTATTTATTTTCTTCAATACCATGATAATTTAAGCATCTTTACTAATATACCCCATAGATGGATTGCAAAACTGATATAGTTTTGGATATTATTTCCCTCTCTATGATGCACTCATCCCAACCCCATGCATTCAGCATTTATGTGGACTGCGGAACTCTCTCCCGGAACACCCAGGTTAGCATATGAGCCTACAAGCTCCACCCACTCCCCTGTTACATGATGTTCATTTCTATACTATTTTACCTAGGCAGTGTAAATTTTGTGTGTTCAATGTCTGACTGTATTTCTCTATTTCAGTAAATATTATATGACATTACCTAACTCTCCTGAGGAAGCCCAAATTTGGGTGAAACATGTTGCGAAAAAGAGCAATAAATGAAAACTTCATCCCTGTTCAGTGATGTATTGTTTTTAAATGTTTTCATAGACATATGATGTCAAAAGTGCAATATTAAGTTATGTTGTGATTTTCAATAAACTATTTTTCATATTCAATATTTTTTGTATTTTTGCGCCCTAAAAGTCCCAAATCTGTTCATTTGAACAAAAAAATTTTTGACTTTATAAAAGGGATGAGGCGCTATATTTCAGCTTTCAGCAACTCAGCTCATCTTCTAAAAATTCTCCCACGTGGCTAGGTACTTAACCACTTGCTTACCGGGCACTTAAACCCCCCTCCTATCCAGACCAATTTTCAGCTTTTGGTGCTCTCACAATTTGAATGACAATTACTCAGTCATGCAACACTGTACCCAAATGAATTTTTTGCCCTTTTTTTCCCACAAATAGAGCTTTCTTTTGGTGGTATTTGATCACATCTGGGTTTTGAATTTTTTTGCGCTATAAATGAAAAAAGACCGAAAATGTTGAAAAAAAACGCATTTTTCTTTGTTTCTGTGATAAAATTTAGGAAATTATTAATTTTTCTTCATAAATTTTGGCCACAATTTATACTGCCACATATTTTTGGTAAAAAATAACCCAAATTAGTGGATATTATTTGGTCTTTGTGAAAGTTAGAGAGTCCACAAACTGTGGTGCAAATTATACAAAATTGATCACATCTGATGTACTGGTGGCATATCTCATTTCTTGCGACCCGGACAAGCCAGGAAAGTACAAATACCCCCTAAATGACCCATTTTTTGAAAGTAGACATTCCAAGGTATTTAGTAAGAGGCATGGTGAGGTTTTTGATGTTGTAATTTCTTCCCACAATTCTTTGAAAAATTAATTTTTTTTTTTCTCCACAAAATTGTCATTGTAATAGGTTATTTCTCTCACATGGCATGTGAATACCACAAATGATACCCCAAAATAAATTCTGCTACTCCTCCTGAGTATTACGATACCACATGTGTGGGACTTTTACACAGCCTGGCCACTTAGAGAGGCCAAACATGCAGGGAGCACCATCACGTGTTCTAGGAGCATAAATTACACATCTAACTTGTTGACTACCTATTACACATTTGAAGGCCCTGGAGCACCAGGACAATGACACGTGACACTGACGTGGCACTGATGACAGATGGCACTGATACGTGGCACTGATGACATGTGACACTGATGTGGCACTGATGACAGATGGCACTAATACGGGGCACTGATGACACGTGACACTGATGACAGATGGCACTAATATGTGGCACTGATGACAGATGGCACTTATACGTGGCACTGATATCACGTGGCACTAATATGTGGCACTGATGAGAGATGGCACTAATACGTGGCACTGATGACACGTGACACTGATGACAGATGGCACTGATACATGGCATTGATGACAGGTGACACTGATAACAGATGGCACTTGACACTGACAGGTGGCACTGATGACAGATGGCACTAATACGTGACACTGATGACAGATGGCACTAATATGTGGCACTGATGACACGTGACACTGATATGGCACTGATGACAGATTGCACTATGTGGCACTATGTGGCACTGATGACATGTGGCACTATGTGGCACTGATGACATGTGGCACTATGTGGCACTGATGACATGTGGCACTATGTGGCACTGATGTGGCACTGATGACATGTGGCATTGATGACAGGTGGCACTGATGACAGATGGCACTGGGGACAAATGGCACTGACAGATGGCACTGGGGACAGATGGCACTGGAAGATGGCACTGGGGACAGATGGCACTGGCAGATGGCATTGGGGACAGATGGCACTGGCAGATGGCATTGGGGATAGATGGCAGTGGTGGCAGTGGGGACAGATGGCACATTTATTTCGTTTTTTTCACTTACGGCCGCTGCAGCCGTTCATCTCTCCCTCCTTACACGCTGTGTCTGTGTGAGGAGGGAGAGCAGCGATGAGAGATGATCTCATATGTTTACATATGAGATCATCTCCCATTGGACACGCCGATCGCGCTGTAAACGGCCACTGTGATTGGCCGTTTACAGCGATCTGTGATTGGCTGTGTCCGAGGGACATGGCCAACACAGAATTTCCCTGCTGTGCGTTCGTGAGCGCGCACAGGGAGCGAGGAAAGGGGAGGACGTCATATGACACCATCCCGGGAATTTACATCCGCGCCAAAGCCGTCATTCGGCTATGGCCGGATGTCAAGTGGTTAAACTGCCCAACATGTGGATGGTGATATGACATTCAGTCCTCATCCCAAGTCGATAGACGTTATTTGCAATAAACCACCTGAAGTCTCTTTTTGCCTATAAATCGGGTGTATAGAGACTTTTCGAGAGTTATCACAGACACAGAATGACAACTTTCATATGGCAATCAAAAGTCTAATAATACCGATTTGTCAATTGAACCAATCACAGTTTGATTATATCAAAGTGAATATGAATATAACTGACTTTATTGAAAAATTAGATAAATATCAAAATATGGCAGGCACATAAAGCAAACACCTCCAAACACCAATAAAAAGGTTAAAAAGAGTGGACAACATTGTCACACACACTCAGCACAGCAGGGCCCCTTCCACACATGCAAGTATACTACAGTAAACCACAATAGTACTTCCAGGTATCAAAGCAGAGGGAGGAATGGGGAGGGGGTATCTGGATTTCCAGCTATACTTAGCTCTTACGTGGCTGGGGACACCACTGGCTCCACAACTACCCTGAAAAAATCCCATAAGTTCTTTGCTCTATTCCTAAATATACCTATAGGAAGTATATAAACAGTTGTATATAAACAGTTGGCTCATTGTACATAGCCTGGCTGCAGGCTGCATTAGACTGAGACAGAATTGACACTGAGTATAACTGTAAAAATTTAAAGCGTGCCGGTCCATAATTGTGTATTCCCTTCATAGTTGTCCAGTTGGTATATGCAATATCTGCTATGGTATATAAAGTGGAATGAATATATTGGTTAAATATATATGAATCATATATATTCATATATATGAATCACGTGGCTAGGTACTTAACCACTTGCTTACCGGGCACTTAAACCCCCATCCTATCCAGACCAATTTTCAGCTTTTGGTGCTCTCACACTTTGAATGACAATTACTCAGTCATGCAACACTGTACCCAAATGAATTTTTTGCCCTTTTTTTCCCACAAATAGAGCTTTCTTTTGGTGGTATTTGATCACATCTGGGTTTTTAATTTTTTGCGCTATAAATGAAAAAAGACCGAAAATGTTGAAAAAAACGCATTTTTCTTTGTTTCTGTGATAAAATTTAGGAAATTATTAATTTTTCTTCATAAATTTTGGCCACAATTTATACTGCCACATATCTTTGGTAAAAAATAACCCAAATTAGTGGATATTATTTGGTCTTTGTGAAAGTTAGAGAGTCCACAAACTGTGGTGCAAATTATACAAAATTGATCACATCTGATGTACTGGTCATTTCTTGCGACCCGGACAAGCCAGGAAAGTACAAATACCCCCTAAATGACCCCTTTTTTTAGTAAAAATTGCCTTAAACGTTCGTACAATAGAGCAAAACAGAGGGATAGACATCAATTAATCCACCAAGCGAAGCCACGTAAATCTGAATCCAAAGTCCGCCTAAATCACTACTTTTGTTGGTGAACACAAAAAAGTACGCCACATTTTTGAGAAATACTGGCATCTTCTTTCTACAGATGATGTCCTTTCAAAATATGTGGGCGCTCACCCACAGATTACCTACCGCAAATCCACTTCTTTAAAAGATCGACTAGTTCATAGTCATCTTACTTTAAGAACTAAGACACATCGAAAAGGTACTTCTCCCTGTGGAAAATGTGAATTCTGTGACTTACTGACTAATTCCACTGAAATAATGCTGCCCTCTGGTCAAACCTTTAAGCCAAATTTTTATGCAACATGCAAGACGATTGGGGTTGTTTACCTCATGACATGTACATGTCAGGCTTTTTACGTAGGGAAAACTAAACGACCCTTTTTTCACAGAATCAGAGATCACGTATCCCTTATTAAGAAGAAAAAGATGGAGACTCCCATCAGTCGACATATGGGACTTTACCATTCATTCGATGTTTCACAAATGAAGTTTTTTGCGCTAGAATTTGTACCAGACTTTGATCGCGGAGGTGATATTGATAAAACTCTATTACAAAGAGAATCAAAATGGATTCATAACCTTAGAGCCACGGTCCATCCTGGCCTGAATGAATCTCTGAGCTTCAAACCCTTTTTATAGGGTTAGGTTGCCATTGTCAATTTTTCTTTTGAGATTTTTTCTTCTCATTTAAAATTACAAATTAATTACGTGTATTAATTTTCATACTTTTTGAGTATTAATAAAAGGATTTTTCAAATGTTCATCACGTATTGGTGTTTGTGTGGTGTTTGATGACCTTTGATGTTGAGGTTGAGGGTTTCTGGCTAGATCCACCACTCCACTGTATTATTGTACAATTATTGGCCATATTTTGTTATGGCCCCTTTAAGGAGCAATTTTTGCAGCCTTATATACATGTGAAGCAAAATGTTTTGAAATGGGGCTTGACTGCCTCATATGGACACTAGAGGCGTAACTGGAAGTCTCTGGACCTCACAAGTTTATTTTGACTCCCAACTGGCGCCGCTTTAGTCACTGCGGGGTTAAACGCTTGCGCAAACTGCAGCCGTTTTCTTGGCTACATAATTATGTTCCAAGGGAATAGGGGTAGTTGATATGGATTTGTTTTGTGACCCAAATCTATCCTAAATACTGCTCACATCCAGCTTAGGGATATAGATTTTCTATATCCTTCTGCTGTTTTGTATTGACATTCATTGTCAGTCCATTTCCCCACAACTCCCTTTGCTGACAGTTCATCAGATGTGACTTTACATCCTGTGATTCCTGTTTGCTATCAGCATTGAGGTCAGTTTGTCTGGCTTCCTGTTGAGAGAAGCACTTCCGGTTTCATGGCCGTCACTTCCTGTGCGCCTGGCGCACCTGCTATGACACTATCTGTCCTCACCTGACCGTTTGGCGCCAAAATTTTGGCGCCAAAACGGCAGTGGAGAGGGTTATTTAAGGGGAATTGTTTGGGCTGTCCAATTGTGCAGCTCAGCGGAGGTTCACTCCCAAAACGATGCTTGACAAAGGTAAGAGATTTTAGCAGACTATTTGCCACCTACTTTCACCGGGAATTGATCACTAAAATGCCTTCTTTATTCTATTTTAAGGGGTTTAAGTACCTCACTCTGACCTCCTTATCTTCCGGATAGTCTTCTATCCAGGCTGGCACCCTGAGTGGATGTAGACCCTCAACATAGGTAAATATATGTTTAGGGCATGGTGATCTGTTCTTGGTTTGTTGATGGCAATTATATCTGTATGATATTTCCCTGATGGATTAACAGAATCTCCCGTTAAAATATTTTATAGATTCAAACTTGGACTTCCTCTTTGGCAGTCATGAGCATTTTGTCTATATGCTCTTATTACCTTCAAAATAGCATATCAAGCAAATATTTTACAGGTGGGTTCCCCATTTCTTGGGATAATATATATCTATTTATTTTCTTCAATACCATGATAATTTAAGCATCTTTACTAATATACCCCATAGATGGATTGCAAAACTGATATAGTTTTGGATATTATTTCCCTCTCTATGATGCACTCATCCCAACCCCATGCATTCAGCATTTATGTGGACTGCGGAACTCTCTCCCGGAACACCCAGGTTAGCATATGAGCCTACAAGCTCCACCCACTCCCCTGTTACATGATGTTCATTTCTATACTATTTTACCTAGGCAGTGTAAATTTTGTGTGTTCAATGTCTGACTGTATTTCTCTATTTCAGTAAATATTATATGACATTACCTAACTCTCCTGAGGAAGCCCAAATTTGGGTGAAACATGTTGCGAAAAAGAGCAATAAATGAAAACTTCATCCCTGTTCAGTGATGTATTGTTTTTAAATGTTTTCATAGACATATGATGTCAAAAGTGCAATATTAAGTTATGTTGTGATTTTCAATAAACTATTTTTCATATTCAATATTTTTTGTATTTTTGCGCCCTAAAAGTCCCAAATCTGTTCATTTGAACAAAAAAATTTTTGACTTTATAAAAGGGATGAGGCGCTATATTTCAGCTTTCAGCAACTCAGCTCATCTTCTAAAAATTCTCCCACGTGGCTAGGTACTTAACCACTTGCTTACCGGGCACTTAAACCCCCCTCCTATCCAGACCAATTTTCAGCTTTTGGTGCTCTCACAATTTGAATGACAATTACTCAGTCATGCAACACTGTACCCAAATGAATTTTTTGCCCCTTTTTTTCCCACAAATAGAGCTTTCTTTTGGTGGTATTTGATCACATCTGGGTTTTGAATTTTTTGCGCTATAAATGAAAAAAGACCGAAAATGTTGAAAAAAAACGCATTTTTCTTTGTTTCTGTGATAAAATTTAGGAAATTATTAATTTTTCTTCATAAATTTTGGCCACAATTTATACTGCCACATATTTTTGGTAAAAAATAACCCAAATTAGTGGATATTATTTGGTCTTTGTGAAAGTTAGAGAGTCCACAAACTGTGGTGCAAATTATACAAAATTGATCACATCTGATGTACTGGTGGCATATCTCATTTCTTGCGACCCGGACAAGCCAGGAAAGTACAAATACCCCCTAAATGACCCATTTTTTGAAAGTAGACATTCCAAGGTATTTAGTAAGAGGCATGGTGAGGTTTTTGATGTTGTAATTTCTTCCCACAATTCTTTGAAAAATTAATTTTTTTTTTTTCTCCACAAAATTGTCATTGTAATAGGTTATTTCTCTCACATGGCATGTGAATACCACAAATGATACCCCAAAATAAATTCTGCTACTCCTCCTGAGTATTACGATACCACATGTGTGGGACTTTTACACAGCCTGGCCACTTAGAGAGGCCAAACATGCAGGGAGCACCATCACGTGTTCTAGGAGCATAAATTACACATCTAACTTGTTGACTACCTATTACACTTTTGAAGGCCCTGGAGCACCAGGACAATGACACGTGACACTGACGTGGCACTGATGACAGATGGCACTGATACGTGGCACTGATGACATGTGACACTGATGTGGCACTGATGACAGATGGCACTAATACGGGGCACTGATGACACGTGACACTGATGACAGATGGCACTAATATGTGGCACTGATGACAGATGGCACTTATACGTGGCACTGATATCACGTGGCACTAATATGTGGCACTGATGAGAGATGGCACTAATACGTGGCACTGATGACACGTGACACTGATGACAGATGGCACTGATACATGGCATTGATGACAGGTGACACTGATAACAGATGGCACTTGACACTGACAGGTGGCACTGATGACAGATGGCACTAATACGTGACACTGATGACAGATGGCACTAATATGTGGCACTGATGACACGTGACACTGATATGGCACTGATGACAGATTGCACTATGTGGCACTATGTGGCACTGATGACATGTGGCACTATGTGGCACTGATGACATGTGGCACTATGTGGCACTGATGACATGTGGCACTATGTGGCACTGATGTGGCACTGATGACATGTGGCATTGATGACAGGTGGCACTGATGACAGATGGCACTGGGGACAAATGGCACTGACAGATGGCACTGGGGACAGATGGCACTGGAAGATGGCACTGGGGACAGATGGCACTGGCAGATGGCATTGGGGACAGATGGCACTGGCAGATGGCATTGGGGATAGATGGCAGTGGTGGCAGTGGGGACAGATGGCACATTTATTTCGTTTTTTTCACTTACGGCCGCTGCAGCCGTTCATCTCTCCCTCCTTACACGCTGTGTCTGTGTGAGGAGGGAGAGCAGCGATGAGAGATGATCTCATATGTTTACATATGAGATCATCTCCCATTGGACACGCCGATCGCGCTGTAAACGGCCACTGTGATTGGCCGTTTACAGCGATCTGTGATTGGCTGTGTCCGAGGGACATGGCCAACACAGAATTTCCCTGCTGTGCGTTCGTGAGCGCGCACAGGGAGCGAGGAAAGGGGAGGACGTCATATGACACCATCCCGGGAATTTACATCCGCGCCAAAGCCGTCATTCGGCTATGGCCGGATGTCAAGTGGTTAAACTGCCCAACATGTGGATGGTGATATGACATTCAGTCCTCATCCCAAGTCGATAGACGTTATTTGCAATAAACCACCTGAAGTCTCTTTTTGCCTATAAATCGGGTGTATAGAGACTTTTCGAGAGTTATCACAGACACAGAATGACAACTTTCATATGGCAGATGAAGACCTTGATCCAACTCTGAATGGGCCAAATTAAATAACCACCACAGCTGAGTTCACTATATGGCAATTCTAGCAGTATCTTGAACTGATACATGATGTAGATGGGGTAGACATATAATGACAGGGCTGTCCGGAGGCTCTCACCACTCTGTGGTACTGGTGTAATGTTGTGACTTAGCAGAGCCTCTGGATCACACACAATCTAGAGTGTGAACATCGAAACGAATAAGGACAGTGACACCTGAACCTCTCCATATGGGCCGCCATTACTACAGGGATCTGCAATCACTGCATATTGGCAAGTGATCGGAGGAACAGACAAATACAGAGAGCCAGTACCACGGAGTGGTGAGAGCCTGAAAAAGTATTCATCCCCCCTGAAATTTTCCACAATTTGTCATGTTACAACAAAAAACTTAAATGTATTTAATTTGATTTGATGTGATAGACCAACACAAAGTCGCAACATAATTGTGAAGTGGAAGGAAAATGATAAATGGTTTTCAATCTTTGTTACAAATAAATATGTGAAAAGTGTGGTGTGCATTTGTATTTAGCCCCCCTGAGTCAATACTTTGTAGAACCACCTTTCGCTGCAATTACAGCTGCAAGTCTTTTTGGGGATGTCTCTACCAGCTTTGCACATATAGAGAGTGACATTTTTACCCATTCTTCTTTGCAAAATAGTTCAAGCTCTGTCAGATTGGATGGAGAGCATCGGTGAACAGCAATTTTCAAGTATTGCCACAGATTCTCAATTGGATTTAGGTCTGGACTTTGACTGGGCCGTTCTAACACATGAATATGCTTTGATCTAAAACATTCCATTGTAGCTCTGGCTGTATGGTTAGGGCGGTTGTCCTGCTGGAAGGTGAACCTCCGCCCCAGTCTTAAGTCTTTTGCAGACTCTAACAGGTTTTCTTCCAAGATTGCCCTGTATTTGGCTCCATCCATCTTCCCATCATCTCTGACCAGCTTCCCCGTCCCTACTGAAGAAAAGAATCCCCCCAACATGATGCTGCCACCACCATGTTTCACAGTGGGGATGGTGTGTGCAGGTGATGTGCAGTGTTAGTTTTACGACACACATAGCGTTTTGCTTTTAGGCCAAAAAGTTAAATTTTGGTCTCATCTGACCAGAGCACCTTCTTCCAGATGTTTGTTTTGTCCCCCACATGGCTTTCTTGCAAACTGCAAACGGGACTTCTTATGGCTTTCCTTCAACAATGGCTTTCTTCTTGCCACTCTTCCATAAAGGCCAAATTTGTGAAGTGCACGACTAATAGTTGTCCTGTGGACAGATTCTCCCACCTGAGCTGTGGATCTCTGCAGCTCTTCCAGAGTTACCATGGGCCTCTTGGCTGCTTCTCTGATTAATGCTCTCCTTGCCCGGCCTGTCTGTTTTGGTGGACGGCCATGTCTTGGTAGGTTTGCAGTTGTGCCATACTCTTTGCATTTTCGGATGATGGATTGAACAGTGCTCCGTGAGATGTTCAAATCGCAGGATATTTTTTTATAGCTTAACCCTGCTTTAAACCTCTTCACAACTTTATCCCTGACTAAATTAAACACACATGGACTGTATTTACTAATTAAGTGACTTCTGAAGGCAATTGGTTCCACTAGATCTTAGTTAGGGGTATCAGAGTAAAGGGGGCTGAATACAAATGCACGCCACCCTTTTCACATATTTATTTGTAAAAAGTTTATCATTTTCCTTCCACTTCACAATTATGTGCCACTCTGGGTTGGTCTATCACATAAAATCCCAATAAAATACATTTACGTTTTTGTTTGTAACATGACAAAATGTGCAAAAATTTCAAGGGGTATGAATACTTTTTCAAAGCATTGTAGCCACAGGATCCATCATTTAAGCCCTTTCCAAGGACTGGACGTGGTATTTAACCAATACATTAATTTCACTTTGTATATCATAGCAGATATTGCATATACCAATTGGAGAACTATGGAGGAAATACACAATTATGGACAGACACACAATCAATTTTGACAGTTATACTTAGTGTCAATTCTGTCTTATGGCGCGTACACACGAAGGGATCATCCCGCGGGGTTGTCCGCTGGACTGAAGTCCACCGGACAATCCCCTCGTGTGTGGGTGCCGGCGGACTTTTTGGCGCCAAAAGTCCGGCGGACTAGGTTTTAAGTTTTGTTTTAAAACCTAGTCCGCTGGACTTGGCAGTCCGGCGGACAATCTGGCAGTCCGGCGGACAATCCCGCCATTAGTAGGCTAGGCCGCCGGACTTTTGAAATGAACGGACTTGCTGCTCATCGGAAAGTCCGTTCATTTAGCATGTGACTTCAGGTATACGTAGCTAGCGTAGGCAGTGAATGCCGCCGCGCTAGCTCCGTCACCTGGCATGGATTTAAAGGGACTCCCCACGCCGAAAAACGGCGTGGGGGTCCCCCCCAAATCCATCTCAGACCCTTATCCGAGCACGCAGCCCGGCAGGCCAGGAAAGGGGTGGGGACGAGCGAGCGCCCCCCCCTCCTGAGCCATACCAGGCCGCGTGCCCTCAACACGGGGGGTGCCCTGGGGAAAGGGGGGCCGTGCGGCCCCCCACCCCAAAGCACCTTGTCCCCATGTTGATGAGGACAAGGGCCTCTTCCCGACAACCCTGGCCATTGGTTGTCGGGGTCTGCGGGCGGGGGGCTTATCGGAATCTGGGAGCCCCCTTTTATAAGGAGGCCCCCAGATCCCGGCCCCCCACCCTATGTGAATGAGTATGGGGTACGATGTACCCCTACCCATTCACCTAAGGTGTAAAATGTAAAGTAAAAAACCACACAATTTTGAAAAAATATTTTATTGCACTGCTCCGGGGGTGTCTTCTTCCGTCTTGGGGAGCAAAGGAAAGACACATTGGAAGGAGATGCTGGTGCTGCTCACCCTGATAAGAAAAAGGAAATGGGAAGTTTCCCCCATGGGGGTTTTTAGGCAGCTAGGTGTAGGTAATGATAAAAGTAAGCGTTTGGTAAAAAGTAAAACTTTTTTACTCTTTATTGAGAAAATGAGTTGTTACATGAGTGTTAGGATGTGAGCTCAAACAGGAATATATTCATGCCAAATACATAAAATAGCAAACATAAGGGTCATATACAACATATGATAATGACTGTTGCATGACATTTTCCTTACATAAAATAGCAAACATAAGGGTCATATACAACATATGATGTTGCATGACATTTTCCTGACGCGTTTCGACCCATAGTGTTTGGGGTCTCTTCAGAGGATGAGTTTGCTAGAAGGAAGAAATTTGTAATAATGTATATATCTCAAATTAGTTAAAAAATAAGATATAAAATATGTAAAAAAGATGTTTAGTATCTTATAGTGCATAGTTACCACTGTATTTGGAGATGCCTCTCAGTCATGAAGTCCCCCGCGTAGCTATCAGACCATTCTGTGCGCCTCCATGTCACAACGAAATACCAAGAGGGGGATGAGGGTCCACTCAATGCGGCTTACAAGGAGTCACACGTGAAAGATTGTCCCCCACCACAGCATTCCAGAGGGGGAGAGGCCAGGACCTACGGCAGTTACCAGAGCGTTAGCTCATGGAGAACCCATATATAAGTTGGAGGTTTGTTATATTGTCTATGTTTAACTTGACTATTGGACAGTCAGAAAATATTATTAAATATTAACATGATCCATCATGAGTTTTAAGTAGTTATGAATTTAAGTAGTTAGATGTATAGAGAGGGGAGTGTAGATGGTGATTGAATTGTTAGTGATATGCAAATGAAGGGAAGTGATGGTAATGTCAAAGATTTAATCAATGGTGTGAATAGGCCAAAAATGGCCTAGTCTGTGTACTCAATAAGTGACGTGGTGGGTGGTGCCGTGTAGAGTGGGGGTCTTCTCGCCGGACTCCTCCGCCATTTACCTAGCTCTTTTACCGAGCGGAGAAGTCCGGCTACCTTCTTCGTCATCGCCGCCGTCGTCTGGGGGTCTCGATCCGCCTTCGGGGGTCTTCTGGGGTCTCTTCTGTTCTTGCCGCGGTAGTCGTTTTCCGAGGAGGATGCTGGGACTGTGACATCACAAGGGGGCGGGGTCACCATGTGACATGAGCATGTGACCCTGTCCCCTTGTCCCTATATAAGTCCCAGCACAGCGCGGCTCTGGCATTCCGGCCAGAGAGAGCGACGGGTCAACATCGGAAGAAGAACAAGAAGAAGAAGAGGAAGAAGAAGAAGAAGGCGGAAAACGACGACCGCGGCAAGAACAGAAGAGACCCCGGAAGACCCCCGAAGGCGGATCGAGAACCCCAGACGACGGCGGCGACGACGAAGAAGGTAGCCGGACTTCTCCGCTCGGTAAAAGAGCTAGGCAAATGGCGGAGGAGTCCGGCGAGAAGACACCCAAGACGGAAGAAGACCCCCGGAGCAGTGCAATAAAATATTTTTTCAAAATTGTGTGGTTTTTTACTTTACATTTTACACCTTAGGTGAATGGGTAGGGGTACATCATACCCCATACTCATTCACATAGGGTGGGGGGCCGGGATCTGGGGGCCCCCTTATAAAAGGGGGCTCCCAGATTCCGATAAGCCCCCCGCCCGCAGACCCCGACAACCAATGGCCAGGGTTGGCGGGAAGAGGCCCTTGTCCTCATCAACATGGGGACAAGGTGCTTTGGGGTGGGGGGGCCGCACGGCCCCCCTTTCCCCAGGGCTCCCCCCATGTTGAGGGCACGCAGCCTGGTATGGCTCAGGAGGGGGGGGCGCTTGCTCGTCCCCACCCCTTTCCTGGCCTGCCGGGCTGCGTGCTCGGATAAGGGTCTGAGATGGATTTGGGGGGGACCCCCACGCCGTTTTTCGGTGTGGGGAGTCCCTTTAAATCCATGCCAGGTGACGGAGCTAGCGCGGCGGCATTCACTGCCTACGGTAGCTACGTATACCTGAAGTTACGTTCTAAATGAACGGACTGCTCCGTGTGTGGGCAAGTCCGTTCATTTTCAAAAGTCCCGCTGACTTTTTCCAGCGGATTGTCCGCCGGAGAAGTCCGGGCGTGTGTGGGCAAGTCACACGCTCGGAAGTCCAGGCGTGTGTGGCGTCCGGCGGACAAAGTCCGAACGTGTGTACGGGGCATTAGTCTAATGCAGCCTGCAGCCATGCTATGTACAAAGAGCCAACTGTTTATATACTAGACATGTGCACACTAAAATATTTTGTTTCAGAATTTCGTTTTCGTCCGAAAAATACATTTATTTAGTTACCCCCCGAAATTCGTTTTTATCTATTTATCTATTCGTTAAAAAATGCATTCGTCTGAAAATCCGAAATAATTAAGGTCGAATCTGTCATTGAAGGCTATATGCTCTAAGAAGATTTGACGGAGCAGCTAAACTGTACAACGCCGCAATCGTACATTTCCGGTCAAAAGTTCCGCCTAGAAGCTATAGTAAAATTATAATGTTGTATAACACTAGTAATAATTACATTTAATAATTATTATTACTAGTCAACCAACATTATAATTATTCTATAGCCTATAGGCAAAGCATTTGACCATAAATGTCCGCTTGTGCCGACTGCTTAGTCGAATCTTCATGTTGAATCTTTTCTCTCTATGTCGAATAATCTTGGACTAATAGAGCTAAGGTTAGGCACATTCAACCACAGGGTCGATGGACACAGATCACTATTGTCAGGGTCATGTCAAATCTCCTATCTATATCGAACTGTTGTCACAACAAAAACGAAAATAAAGCATTTGTTTATGTCGGATCTTTCGGTTTTCGGATTCTGCACGTTCGTTACCGTTTGTTAAAGCGATAACGAACATACCGAAATTCAGACGAAAATTCATTCGGATGAAAATAAATGCACATGTCTATTATATACTTTCTATAAGTATATTTAGGCATAGAGCAAATGACTTATGGGAATTGTCTCAGGGTAGTTGTGGGGCCAGTGGTGTCTCCAGCATACAATAGCCACGTAAGAGCCAAGTATATCTGAGAATCCAGATACCCCCTACCCAGTCCTCCCTCTGCTTTGATACCTGGAAGTACTATTGTGATTTACTGTGGTATACTTGCATGTGTGGAAGGGGCCCTGCTGTGCTGAGTGTGTGTGACAACGTTGTCCACTCTTTTAAACCTTTTTATTGGTGTTTGGAGGTGTTTTTGCCGTATGTGCCTGCCATATTTTGATATTCATCTAATTTTTCAATAAAGTCAGTTATATTCATATTCGCTTTGATATAATCAAACCGTGATTGGTCCTCTTTATGCAACTTCTTTTCTGTGGGTTAGCCACTATAGCTTTCCCACAATCTTTTGTTTTTGTTCAGTAGAGTGTCCACATTTGCAGAGGTACCCTGTTCCAATGGACAAATCTGTATTATTTTGATTGATTTAATGCCCTGTCATTGGTTTTATACCCCTGCCTGTTCTGCTCTCCCTCCCACTATACTTCCAGAAATATCCAGAAGTCAGGGGACATAGCAGAACAGCAGCCTGTGAGACACTGGAGAGCTCAACAAAGAAGACAGCAGATTAGAGGTTAAATGTCAATGTATTGTGGTGTACATACCTCTGGCCTGTAGATGTCACTATTTACAGTTGTTACATGTATTATTATCTTTATATTATGTAAAAGTTAGTTCCAGTGCCTGTTCCTAATATGATATACATAGCACATGTTTTATGGATGCCTAAACTTTTTGGTAAAGCACTCTATAACTACTCTGCCTCCTAGACTACAGAGCTGCACCTTTTGTTCCACTCCCTGATGAGCCTGCATTGAGATTTAATGCTTGGATTTATGGTTGAGAATTACAGTATCTTACAAAAGTGAGTACACCCCTCACATTTTTGTAAATATTTTATTATATATTTTCATGTGACAACACTGAAGAAATTACACTTTGCTACAATGTTAATTAGTGAGTGTACAGCTTACATAACAGCGTAAATTTTCTGTCCCCTCAAAATAACTCAACACACAGCCATTAATGTCTAAACCGCTGCCAACAAAAATAAGTACACCCCTAAGTGAAAATGTCCAAATGGGCCCAAAGTGTCAATATTTTGTGTGGCCACCATTATTTTCCAGCACTGCCTTAACCCTCTTGGGTATGGAGTTCACCAGAGCTTCACAGGTTGCCACTGGAGTCCTCTTCCACTCCTCCATGATGACATCACGGAGCTGGTCTTGCGTTCCTCCACCTTCCGCTGTGAGGATGCCCCACAGTTGGCAGCGGTTTAGACATTAATGGCTGTGTGTTGAGTTATTTTAAGGGGACAGCAAATTTACACTGTTATACAAGCTGTACACTCACTACATTACATTGTAGCCTAGTGTAATTTCTTCAGTTTTGTAACATGAAAATATATAATACAATATTTACAAAAATGTGAGGGGTGTACTCACTTTTGTGAGATACTGTACATAGTATCTGCTAATTAGGAGTGCTTACCTACTGCCAGGAAGCATGCTGTACTTATTCACTGCCTGGCAGCCGAATTAATGCATATTTTCTATATTCTACGAGCAGAAGGCTAACGTGGAAGGAACCAGGAAGTAATAGAAGGAAAACAGAGCCAGTGTAAAGGACTGGGGAACGCTGATAACCGGGGCTGCTGTGAGCTGATACCTTGTCCCAGCACTTGTGGATACTACAGTATACCAAGGCTTGGCTTTTATTTGCAAAATGTAATGGAACTTATTTTTTGCTTTGTATAAATAAATTCTTTTGAAACGGTAAAGCACTATTGTAAGCCGTGTACCTTACATATGGGCGATGTGAGTGGATATCAATGTTAAACAACAAGGAAGCAGTATACCTAAGTAAAACGGATGAGCTATATGAAGGAGGAAAATCTAAGGAGGCCAATCAGAGGAGTTATTGTGATCTAAGGCGCTATTAATAAGCCTATAAGGTGGCGGTGACAGGAGGATATTTGTAGATGCACAGAGGTAGATAAATGTGAAGATATTATCTCCATGTATAGTGATAGCACAAATCAACAAAAAGACTGTTTGGTTTTTTTGCACCATCTATTGGAATTTATATGGGCATTGAGTGGAATATGAAGCACATTGCACTTTATTGTTAAAAAAAATGTTTTTGATTATTGAATTTTATAGAGGATTGCACTTTACATTTGATATTTGTAATAGCGTTGCACTTATTTTAAATATTATGATACTAATAATAATGCTTTCACTGCATTAAAGGAAACTTAGGCCCCTTTCACACTGGGGCAGAGTGGTGGCGACGGTAAAGCAGCGCTAAATTTTTATTTAGCGCTGCTTTACCGTCGTTTTAGCCGCAGTATTTGTCCGCTAGCGGTGCGGTTTTAACCCCCGCTAGCGGCAGAAAAAGGGTTAAAATCCCCGCGCTATTGCCGCGGTATCACCGCGGTGTCCCATTGAAATCAATAGGTAGGAGCAGTATAGGAGCGGTGAATACACCGCTCCAAAGATGCTGCTAGCAGGACTTTTTGACCGTCCTGCTAGCGCACCGCTCCAGTGTGAAAGCCCGCCGGCTTTCACACTGGAGTGAATGGGGCCGGATTTTTTCAGGCGCTGTACAGGCGCTATTTTTAGCGCTGTACCGCCTGAAAAACGCCCCAGTGTGAAAGGGGCCTTAGTGTGAGATCTCTAGTTAGAGTTAAAAAACCTGGCTTGTTGAAACAGGGACAATCCAAATTACAGTGACAAGTCGACAAGGACCTTTTACACCCATGAATTGTCTGATGGATGCATATGGAATGTCAGTCATCTTGCAGGACTTTTCAGAAGTTTCCTTTGATGAAGGACATTTTCCTACTTCTACTGCTAACAACCAAACTAGAGCCTGTGAACCCAAACCGCCTACACATTTTCAAAGAATCAGAAGGTCTCCTGTGTGGACCAAGGATTGTGTGTTATAATTAAAATGCATAGTACAGTTTTGCAGTACAGTAAAACCTTGCAAGTAATGCGGTTTACAAGCGTTTCGCAATACGAGCTTTTAAAAAAAAAAAAAATCCTGACTCAGTTTGCGAGCGTTGTCTCGCAAGACGAGCAGGATTCAAGCCTCTGGGGTTGCTCAGAGACACTCAGAGCCACTTGGAGACACTCGGAAACACTTGTAAACACTCCGTTTAGAAAATCTTTTATTACTTACAGACATTCAGCATCCGCTCCTGATGAGTCGGTTTACCGAAGAAACGCGTTGAGATTTTGAGGATGTAACCCCTCACATTTCCATCAATATATTTTTATGAATTTAACTGTATATTACTAGTTTTATTTTATCACACCTATGAAATATGTACAATTGTTCCCCTGCTATGGTAATCATGTTTAACATCCTGTTTATATGTATGCTATATATTCTCCAAGATGTCTGCAAATGCATTGAGCAATTATTTGTCATATACAACGTTACGCAATTTGACATTCATGTACAATAAATGTTTACTCTTATGTTGTGTTTGAGCCTGCCTCATTTAAAGTCCCATACTCTTTATTATTTTTTGAATTCCAGAGTGTCTCCAAGCATCTGTGAGAGGTCTCCGAGCTTCTCCGAGTGTTTCCGTGTGTCTCCAGCACCCCCCCACCTCTGGCCACATGTGGTACTGCTTAGACAAGAAGTGGCTGTGGAACAAATTATCTGAGTTTCCATTGATTCCTATGGGGAAACTTGCTTTGGATTGCAAGCATTCTTCTGGAATGGATTATGCTCGTAAACCAAGGTACTACTGTATATTTCTTTACATTGTTGTTGTTTGTATTTTTCAAGGGCAAGGAAAAAAACTCTTTGTACTACAAAGGGAATACGTGGTGTTCATACATCTAGCTTGTAGATGTTACTTTTAACAGTTGTTACATGTTTAAAGGTGAAGTTTGAGATTTAAAAAATAAACATCTATAACTCACCTCCATGTTGCAGTCCCCTTCCTTAGCTTCTCCTCTTGTTAGCCCTTTGTACTGTGTCTTCTCTACTTCTCCCCTTTAAAAGCCCTGTTCTTTGGATACACCATGCATGCATCCCATTAGTGATCAGGCAGATTGAATAGCCAAAAAAATTATTTTACTGAAGTAGTTAAATGTGAAAAATGAACTGTCCTCAGAAATAAACTTCCCTGTACAATGTCCTCTAATTGCCTTTTTTATTGTGTCCCCGTTACTGCCTTTTACCCCATTTGGTAGTCATATCTTAATTAGGTGTGAAAGTCCTTTGGGAAAGTATGCGTCCATGATTGGTAGGGTGAGGGCATATCCTTGACCTGCAGGGGGCAGTGCTTCCCTGAAAAGCATGGGAAAATCTGGCCAGCAGGGTTAACCCTTGCTTCTCTGGTTTCACCAGCCCAGCAAAGTAGTCACAAACAACAGTACAATAAACCGACATTATGTGGTTTTTCCCAAATACATGCAGACAGAATATTCAAAACCTCAAGTGCAAAACATGTAAAGAAAATAATTATCACAGAGAGCACTCTGGAAACACCTGCCTAACAGTCGTTTACCTGTTAAGGAGCAGAGAAGATAGGATGAGAAAGTGATAGAAACTGTGCTCAGCTGTTTTAACACTTGTTCAAAAAAATATGTGTTTTAAATTACAACGAATGATTAATCGTCTGTAATGTTTGATGAGTGTCACAATCACTGCCTTATAAATATGTATATAAATATTATATATGAATATTATATAAATATATACTCCTCTATCTAAGCAGCAAGTAGAGCTCCCTAATATGATTTTCACATTCTGATCACTTTATCTCAAGCCCATTGTTTAAAAAATGTAGTAGCTTAACTTCTTGCTGCCTGCATAACACATACGTGAGACAGCAAATAAGGTGGAGTTTAACATCCACACATCGCACATACTGTATGTGTCCATGGGTGGCAGAGCTTCCCTGTGCTGCATGCAGGCTCACTGCACACTTCCAGCACAGGGACTGAGCTGTATTAATGATATGGAGTTGGTGGGACAGGTTCCCTATCATGTGCCAATCACAGTGGTCACTGTCTTCTCCCAGTGAGAGGGCTTCCAGCCGAGGGAAGACAATTGCTGTTTCCCCTGTCAACACTGTGCGTGTTCAAATAATATATATGAAGAATCATTCATATAAATTCTTCATATACAAAATGATAAACTTCCTGGAAGAGATATCAGGTCTCCTCAATATTGCACCAGTCTATTATACTACCTTGGACTGGGTTATCGTTCTAAATTAGCGCACTGCTGCGCAGGTGCTGTTGTTTAATTGATAGAGAGGCTGCAGTTTTTAGATAGAGGCTTGAGTTTTTATTTTCAGGTTTCCTTAGCGGAAACGGGCTGATGACGCAGCGGGTGTAGACGTCAGCGCGATTCTCAGAACGAGGCTTGACACGCATGCTTCCGTGCCATCTTACCATCCAGTAAGCAGGATGTAGCGGACAAAGATGTCTGCCTGATTTTCAAAACGAGGCTTGACCCGCACACGCTCCTGCGTCATCTTACCATCCAGGAGGTAATGTTTGAATTACACACATGCGAGTGTCACAGATTGGTGTTCTAATTTGGGGGTCATATTTTCTATATAAACGCAATGACCATGGCAGCCTCATACCACAGATAATGTCTGTTTAGACCAGGGATCGCAAACTGGCGGCCCTCCAGCTGTTGCGAAACAACAAGTCCCATGAGGCATTGCAATGCTGACAGTTACAAGCATGTCTCCCACAGGCAGAGGTATGATGGGACTTGTAGTTCTGCAACACCAGGAGGGCCACCAGTTTGAGACCCCTGGTTTAGACGAAACATATTGGGTTAAGCCCTGTTGGTGCCATTATGTTCTACAAGTTGTCATATGAAAGAATATCTGGTAAGCACTGTTTTATCCATGGAAATGTGAGTGTTCTGACTTTTTATAGAAAAAAAATAATAATAGTAATAATTTTTTAGCCTATAGTTTTACACTATGCGGAGCCTTTTTGTCTTTTTGGATATACTGATTAAGTGTTAGAGAGAATACACTGCCTCATCCCTTACTTTGATGTTGCAAGTCCTGTACAGTCGCCTTGTGTTAAGCTGTGGAAGGGACGTGTAAGCTGATTATCCCATCCATCACCCAGGAGGAAGTGGTGTGGAGACTTCATTCTTTTGGTGTATATAGACCCTCCTCTTGTGTAGACCCACTAGGCAAAAGCTTAACTGGGTCCACATGTTCTGGTAAGTAGGGGTGGGCCCGGTGTTCGAATCGAACATCGGCTGTTCGTCCACTCATCGAGGGCAGAACTCTGAGGGCCGTTCGCATCAAATTTGTGTGATGCGAACGGTCCACAATGCACTGCGCCAGTCGCAGTGCATTGCTGGCTGATGATTGGCAAAGCATGCACTGTGACCCCGCATGCTTGGCCAATCATAGAGCCAGCGGCGAGGAGAGCAATAATTGGCCACAGGATTCCTGTGGCCAATTATAGCTCAGGGGGTTTAGTACACGCCCCACACTATATAAGGACGCCGCGCCGGCGGCCTCGTGTAGTGTGTTCCGGCTTGAGGAACAGTGACAGTGTACTGTACATGTACACACTATATGTGAATCATTTCTGTGTGGGGAAAGTGTAGGGAAAGAGGAAAAATAGGCAGGAATAGTGTATTCTTCGCAGCCTTTGCTTGTGGGAAAAGTGTAGGGATAGAGGAAAAATAGGCAGGGATAGTTTGTTCTTCTCAGTACTGTTCTCTACCATTCCAGACATCTGCAGGAATTAGTGTGTGTGTGTGCTGTGTGAGTATAGCACAGCAGTAGCACACTAAACCACCTTACACTGTATCTGCCCTGTTGTCACCTAAGACAGCCATCTGCAGGAGTTAGTGTGTTTTGTGTGCCTCCAGCACAGCACAGTATACATCAACAGTCCATACATACATACATACAGTATATACCTACAGTCCCTGTCTACTGCCTGTATACTGCGGTTCAGAGTATATAGGGTTTTAGGTATAGGGTTTTATTTTGGGTGCAGGGTTCCCCTTAATATCCATACAAGACCCAAAGGGGTTGGTAATAGGCTGGGGTGGGGGGGGGGGGATGGGGTAGCCATGCCATTTTTCTCAAAGATTTTCATCCATATTGCCTGGACAAGACATGACATTAAAGCCGCAAGCAGTTCTAAATGGCTTCTTTTTTTCCTTTACAAATGTAATTTTGTGCAGGGACAGTTCTAAACACGGGAAACACATGTGACTTCACAGGCATACTTTAGACACCCCCAGGTACCATATTTAAAGGAATATTTCACTTTATGCACCATTAAAATCACTGCTTCAGAAAAAAAACTTCCATTTTTAAAACTTCTTTTTGCATTGATACATGTCCCCTGGGGCAGGACCCGGGCCCCCAAACCTTTTTTATAACAATAACAAGCATATTGGCCATTATAATTAGCACTTTAGATTTCGAACGTTCGCGTCCATTGTAACTAATAGGGTTCTAACGTTCGTGTGAACTTTCGGTCCGTTCGCAGGTTATGGTGCGAACCGAACCCGGGGGTGTTCGGCTCATCCCTACTGGTAAGCCCTTTCTAAATTGGTGGTCCTTCAACCTCTCTACAGTGGTGACCATCATTGCTGGCATTTGGACCTATCTAGCTATTTTGGATTACCATTCTCATCTTTTGCTTATATTTTTTTGGACTTTTTCTCCTTTGCACGATTGTTCAATTTTCACACTATGTATTATGGACTAAGGTTATTAATTTAAACCCAGGATCACATAAGGTTGTGACTATATATGATATGAGGATTTGTATTATTATTTTGATTGTTTATGTTTGTATCTATCACTCAACACGGATACACTGACTGTACATATTGACTTTACATTGTTTGGTTTGCACTGATTCTGAACATGTTTGCTTTGTAGCAATACACATATCTTTAATCCAGATTAGCGCTGCACATACTTACACTATCTTTGAACACAATTTTGTCCTTTGCTGTGCTGGCTGCTGTAGTATTTTTTTCTCTCTACACTAACACTGTGGGGTGATTTACTAAGAAGAAGGCATTGCACCAGTTCATACATTAATTGGTGCGTCGGAAAAGTCATTAATCGAACATGCGAACCGGCACACATTGAGGCACAAATAGCGATAATAAATACCTGCACATGTAAACTGCAACTGTCGCTAGGGTAACTGCGGTTTTCTCATTGATAATAGTACACGCCCAATACAATTGATTAATTTCATCTCATTGGATGTGTCTTGTTATGCAATTAGTAGACGTTCTCAGTTAATTAACCCTTTTGATGCTAATCTCATTCCTATCACTTCTAATATATCTTTGAAATGTGTTTTTTTTTCTTTTTTTACCCAAATCTTTCAATTCATTACAAAGAAATGAGAAGTGTTTCTAAACCCAATAAATTTATATTTTCAGATCTCGATCTTTAACCACTTGCTTACTGTGCACTTAAACACCCTTCCTGCCCAGACCAATTTTCAGCTTTCAGTGCTCTCGCACTTTCAGTGACAATTGCGCGGTCATGCAATGCTGTAACCAAATGAATTTTTTATCATTTTGTTCGCACAAATAGAGCTTTAGTTTGGTGGTATTTATTCGCGACTCCGTTTTTTATTTTTTGCGATATAAGCGAAAACATAGTGGAAATTTTGAAAAAAAAAAAAAACAATATTTTCCTCCTTTCTTTTTTAAAAGAAATCCAATAAAATCAAATTTTGTCATACATTTAAGCCAAAATGTATTCTGCTACATGTTTTTTGTAAAAAAAATTCAGTTAAGTGTATAATAATTGGTTCGCGTGATCACGGACATATGTACGCAAATGATCATGTACAGGTGTGTGCAGGTGATCACGGACATATGTGTGCAGATAATCATTGGCACATGTTATTTTACTGGGACATATGTGAGGGACATGTGTTTTTATTATTTGGGGACATGTGTGTTTTGGGGACATGTGTGTTTTACTGTGGGGACATGTGTGTTTTACTGTGGGGACATGTGTGTTTTACTGTGGGGACACTACACTGGTGATCAGTGAGTAAAAAGCTGTAAAAAAACAGCTAATACTCACTGATCACCAGCCAGCTGCAGCGATCCGCTCTCCTCTCCTCACCGACGACTTCTGTGTGAGGAGAGGAGCGCCGATTGCCTAGCAACCGGCTGTTTGTTTACATCACATGATGGCTGTGATTCGACGCGGCCATCATGTGATCAGGAGGGCCAATCACCGAGCCCTCCTGCCGATCCGAGATGCGCCGTGTCCGGGTGACACGGCCGCATCGGGACCGCGCCGCTGCGCGGGCACGCGCGCGTGCGATCCCTCTACTTCTGAAGGACGTTCGGGAACGTCCATTCAGAAGTAGACGGCTCCCACCCGGCCGTATATGTACAGTGGCCGGGTGGGAAGTGGTTAAAGGTGACCATACACTGCAATCAGTTAGATCGTAAATAAATTAGATTTAGTGCAAGAGCCTGTTTGATCTCCTATAATTTGAATTAATTGTTCAAGTGTGTCTTCCTATTATCTATTTTGCCTAAATATCGAGTTGCACAGAGATTGGCCAATCAGATTGCATAGTGCATGACCATCTTAAGTGGCAAATTTGGAATGTAGATGTGCCATGACCAACTTGTATTTTCCTATCGATATTTCTTGGGCATTATACAAGGCACATGAGAAACCACCTTTTTTAAGACATGCTAGAGTGATCAGGAATCTTCAAACTACGGCTCTTTAGCTGTTGCGGAACTACACATCCCACGAGGCATTGTAAAACTCTGACATTCACAGACTTGACTAGACATGATGGAAATGGTAGTTCCTGATCAACTGGAGGGCCGTATTAAAAAATTTGCACCATGTATGGCTAGCCTAAGGGAACTCATTTACAATCTTTTAAACAAATAAGTCCCTGCATTCGATGACATTAATGAATATCTCCTCTTCCTAGAGCCAAGTGTCTAATAGGAAGTGATGGATAGGTCCACAGTAGTGAAATTAGCAAGCTGACTGATCCACTGTAAACCAGCTAGCTGGAACTGACATTCTGATTGCTATGACATTCTGTTATTGCTGTATCAGATTTTATAAGAACCATAGCGGATTTACTCACTATGCTCAGATACAGGCACAGGACCCCCAATTTTCCACAACTTTCTGGGTTCTTGGACACACTGGAGTATAAATCTCTCAATTTCTCTCCCTCAGCAGCACAAAGAGCTTATACTTGATGAGGCAGAGGTAGCTGGGCATGTAGCATGCAGCCAAGTGAGAGGCCCCCCACTGTCAGAGCCAATGTGTGGGATGCCAAGCAGGAGCCTAATAACACACAGCTCCTCCAGTTGCAGTGAAATGGTTCTTTGTCCTTGGGCTTTGAAACTCCCTAGCTGTTCACCTGTTTTACCAGAGCTACCCTGGACCTTACTGTGAGGGGTGCTGTTTATGAAGATAATATCTCCCGTGCGCCGAGATTGCTATAGTAAATGGGGGATTCGCGCTCTGTTATCAGCGCACCATTTCGTAAATATGGAAATGTGCGTTGCGCCTTGCCGTGGGCCTCTACTGATGGCTTTCGTAAATCACCCCCTGTGTGTGTTGATGGGGAATCATGCAAATTTTCTTCCCTGCAACCCGTGAGCTACCCTGGACTTCACTGTGAGGGCTGCTGTTTATGAGGATAATATCAAGTAGCTGTTTGTGTTCAGAATAGTTTTGCTGAAAACGTCTGTTTTAGAGTCTGATAGAGATTATACTATACAGCCACATGTTACCATGATTTAGTCAGAGAGACATTGCTGCGAAGAGTAATTTCTCTGCCATGTATGCATGTTTTTTTTTGCCATTCCGAACCTGTTTTGCATTATTTTTTCTAACATTGCACTTTTTTAGTAAACTGCAAATTACAGTTACTCTCTGTCTGATCATTCAGCTGGTTACCTATCCTGTTAAAATACTTTACCCTTGCCCTACACTTAAATTTAGACATTGGTTATCTTCAAACTGACTTCTTCGTGGCATTTCGTCACAGTTAAAAAATACTTGACAATGCAATCCTTACAATTGTCTTAGAATTTGTGTTGTTAAAGTTAATCTGTTGTGAAAAAAATGTGGAGGCTGCTGTTGCTGCCCTCTCCTTCTGAAAATGCTACCTGACTTTCACAATGTCTCACTTAATAATTTAACTAATTTAAGTTATTGGTCGAAAAATCTGCTACAGCTGCATCTTGATTATGCCGTCCAGTTCTGGTCACCAGTCCCCCGGTGAGACATGCTGGAATTGGAGAGGGTCCAGAGAAGGGCAACAAAACTAATAAAGGGGCTGAAGGACATCAGCTATGAGGAACAATTACAAATATAATTACATTTATTCTCCTTGGAAAAGAGACACTTAGGAAGGGATATGATAGCAATATACAAATATCCTAATGGTGATTCCAACATTGGGAGGAAACTATTCAGTCTCAGGTCACTCAATGAAGTTGGATGAGAAGTGGTTCAACCTTAAATGCATAGAGGGTTTTTTACTGTAATGCCCCGTACACACGATCGGATTTTCCGACAACAAATGTTGGATGTGAGCTTGTTGGCTGAAAGTCCAACCATGTGTATGCTCCATCAAACATTTGTTGTCGGACTTTCCGCCAACAAATGTTGGCTAGCAGGTTCTAAAATTTTCCGCGAACAAAATGTTGTTGTCGGAATTTCCGATCATGTGTACACAATTTCGACGTACAAAAGTTCACGCATGCCTTGAATCAAGCAGAAGGAGCCGCACTGGCTATTGAACTTCTTGTACATCACCACGTTCCCACGTCCATAATTGTTGAACAACATTTGTGTGACCATGTGTATGCAAGACAAGTTTGAGCCAACATCCTTCAAACAAAAATCCACAGTTTTGTTGGCGGAAGGTCCGATCGTGTGTACGGGGCATTAGAGTGGTAAGGATGTGCAACTCCCTTCCACAATCGGTGGTTTCAGCAGGAAGTGTCAGTAATCTCAAACATTTTTCAGATGGGCATCTTACTGAACAGGGATATGGAAAGTGGTAGAGACACAACACACACACACACATTGATTGAACTAAATGGACTGGAGTCTATATTCAACCTTACCAACTATGAAACTATACAAACATATATATTGGCAAGGACTTCTGAGATTACTTTGATTTCCAGCAGTCCAGTGTTCCAGGTCAGAGATTTCAGTCTTTATGACAGTGGTATCCAGCATTTTCAGAAGTAGGCCAGAAGTGGCACTCTCCATACTTCTATCATGAAAGGTTTAATTTGAAGTACCTAAACATGGACAGCAAAGGTTGTTCAGTTTCAGTGATTTATATCATTCTGAATGGATGAGTGTAATGGTTGTGTGTGTGCATGTCTTTGTGTAAACATCTGATCAGACCATTATGATAAGAAAAATTATTGTTGGGGCTAAATGGAACTGTTTGTTAATTCATAAATTGTCCAGGATTGTACATGTAGATGTCTATACCAACAGTCCAATCATTCACTGAATGAGGGAAGACGGTTTATTAGCATCTTGTTTTTTAGTATGCAAATTGTAATGAAAAAAGAGCAACCATTTTTAGTAGTCAACGTAGTGCTTCTCGCAATTATTTTTTTATCTTTTTTTTTTTTTTTTTTGAGCAGTCATCAGAAGCATTGTCAGCTTGCTGTGTGCTTATCAGGTCTATCAGATAGGCATCCTAATAGCCAACTGAAGCTGATAATGCTGACAATGCTTTTAAGACTGTGGCTTAAGCTGGCCATACATGGATCAGAAACAATGTTTCAAATCTTGTATTGGCACAGTGGTTGCACAGAATTCAATTGACTTCTGTTCAACTGACCTGTTGGAAAATTTCTGCTCGATTAGCGATGCAGAATATAGGCCTCTGATCTGTGTATACTGACAGCAAGGAGGTCTATCCGCTGTCAGAATACAATGACACAGTGGGTAGGATTCCCCCATCCACCTTAAATGTGTGGATGGGGGAATGGGGTCAACTGACTCATCTATGGCCAGCTCTAGTCTTGTCAAACTGCAACAGGAAGTGCTGTTACTGCAGGATCTCCAGGCAAGAAATTCACCAACAATTTGCTTAAAAAAATGTTTTACGAGGCAAACATACTGATAAATTAGATTTAAGGTTAACACACACTTTAACCAATGGGCATGTATTTTCTAACATGTATGCATTTGCTGCCGAATACAAAAGAGGGTAAACAAAGTGACAACATTGGCTTCAGGTAATTTTGTTATTGAGGGAAAGAGGAGGACATGGTGCAAACTCAATATCATAAGAGTGTTACAGTAATAACCTTGTGCTCTTTTGATTACAACAGAGACTTTTGTGACCTCTGATCTTATACAAGTCTATTCTGTACCCATTATGACGGTAAAATAACATCTAAGATATCATCAAAGTAATGCTATGAAAAAAGTGATTTGCTTAGCTATAGCCAACAGAATATACAATTAGCAGTTTTAGGCCAATATGCCAATATTTTGAGACAACTTTTATCTGTACTATCTTTGTGAAAATACTATTCCTTTTTCTCACAGAGTCTGGGATCATTTACTTGTCTAAATAGATTAGAGAATCCCTTGTGGCAAATGCCACCGTTTCCCTTCTTCACTTCCTTCAAGATGAATCTGTAATCTTGAAAGTCAGCTGCATGGCAGAAGGTGATAAGAAAAAAGTCATTTCAGAAATCATTTAAGAAGCTAATTTAACCCAGAGAATTTTTCATCTTCAACAGTAGAACACTGTGCATTAATTCCGCAAAGTGACTAGAGATTATTAAGCTTCAATTAAGGGCACCAGCTACTTTGAGACACTGGTTATTTTGCACATAGCCATGTGGGTTACTACAAATTTTTGAGCCTGAAAATCAATATATTTTTAAAATGTGTATATTCTTAATGAACTGTTTGCACCATAACAAAAAATCTGTTTTTCAAAGATTAATAATACATTGCCTTTAGCAATCAATCTGACTTTGTTTTTAGTGGTTTCAGATAGTCAGAACAATGAACTTTCAAGGCTTTACTAGGCTTATTTAGTGTTGATTGATAAAAAATATGTGATTCACAGTAAAATGGCAGGTTTTAACTTTCATCAGTTTAGAACAGAACCCTAAAATAATGACAAATTGGGTGTCTGTATAAGATATTACATTAGGTCGCACTTTGTTTTGTCAAATACAGATTATGCGGGGTCGTTGCTACCAATAGGCAAACTAGGTTTTCGCCTAGGGTTTTAAAAATCCTTGCACCAGCCCTGGCCTTATGAGGCTGATTTATGGAAACTGTAGAAAACATAACTGTACTATACCAACAGTAGGATTCGCTGTCTCCACACAATGAAAGCTATGCGCTGATTGGTTTCTGTGGAAAACAGCTCCACAATTACTTTGGCTTGCAACTTTGTAAAACAGACTTTGAATAATTCTAATTAATCAGTGTATTAGGTCACACAGTCCTAGATCAACATGATAAAAAAATAAACAGGAACAGAACAGGACAACATAAAAAAATGACGGTATAAAATTGATGCATACATAATTAATTGCACATCATTGTATGAACAATCACGACTGTAATTACGGTAACTCTAACTATCCATACAAGTTTCATGCATATGTACAATTACAAATTATGGTTTGATTCGTTTAAATAACTGTTTACAGTATTCATTAAAAAAAAAAGGACACCATTCGTATATCTTTAAAACAATTTCACATAACACAAGGGCACATTATGGTCATTCGTATATAAAAAAATAGCTGTGACTCCAGATATGGCACATTATACATATAAAACAATGGGGTAAAAGGGAGTACATACCCAAAAAGTGTCCCTAAAACTCTATGATCTGCTTGTATGATAAATTATTCCTGTGGTAGGAATGACTAATTTTCACCTTCCAGAAATGCCACACAAGGCCCCACTGCAGGCATTGATCAAATTGTGCAAGAATTACGCAATTTGTGTTCACTCAAAACAATCTTCCTGCAACCTTGTGTGTTACTGAAGTGTCCACATAACCTTCACTTCATAATGTTTAGGAATGCAATTGTTCTTCAGTATTAACAATCTTTTGTTTTAGGATAAGAATTGTAACCAGTAGTATACAATGTATAATGCATTAGATCCTTCTTAGAGCTGCTCACCAAGTTCCATCACCTTCTGGGCACAATTGACATTAATAGACACAAAAAAAAAAAAAAAAAAAACAGCACTCCCTTCTGGAAAATATATCACCCACCAGGGGTGTTGTTATGTCTAGAAAAGATCCAGGGCTAGAGCCCATAGCAGCAAAGTAAAGAAAGTCATACGCTTGGCTGGGCATTCACATGTATAGAATATACTTGTGTGTTTAGATATATAAATATATATACAGTATATAATATTGTTACATATCTGAGTGCGGATTCCCCCTTACATCAGGGTCCCCAGAGAGCCCCCCCCTTACATTAGGATCCCCAGAGAGCCCCCCTATATCAGGGTCCCCAGAGAGCCCCCCCTTACATCAGGGTCCCCAGAGAGCTCCCCACTTACATCAGGGTCCCCATAGAGCCTCCCACTTACATGAGGGTCCCCAGAGAGCCCCCCTTACATCAGGGTCGCCAGAGAGCCCCCCTTACATCAGGGTCCCCAGAGCCCCCCTCATTACATCAGGGTCCCCAGAGAGCTCCCTACTTACATCAGGGTTCCCAGAGAGCCCCAGGGCACAGGAGTTGGCTACATAAAGAATGCAGGGCTCAGTTTTGCCCATCTATGCAGCCTCACCAGTGCCCAGCAATGCAGCCTCACCAGTGCCCAGCAATGCAGCCCCCACTGTAGTGTCCACTGTCCCCTGCACCCCACCCCACTGCACTGCCCCATCCAGCCCTGTGATAATGCCGGGTGCCCGCATTCAGGTACTGACCCCTGCCCTAGAGACTCGGGGCTATGGGCCCCAGATTCGGGGCTATAGCCTCAATAGCCACCCCCTAGCAACGCCTCTGTCACCCACTCAGTCTTGCATATATACAAATATCTCAATCCCAAAGTTTAACTCTTCTCTTCCTAGATCAGTCTCTGTTAGACACATAAGTTTGTGCTAATACTTGGTGTCACATAGTTAATTATAAAAGGAAGGGAATTTGGTGCTGCTTACAACAAATATTTGAAAATCATGTATAATTATAACTGTGGTGTCATATACAAATGATTTCTTTATATAAAATATGTGTGAATATTCCAAATTTCCTTATATCATAAAAAGTAAAAGCAAACTGAAAAAATTATGAACTTGTGTCTATTGTATCCAGTATATGATACCTGAAAAAATTCCTTAATAAATCAAGTAACATAAAAAATACACAAACCAAAACCAATGTAAAAAAAACAAAAAAAACCCAAAAAAAATTAAAAAAATAAACCATTATATAACTCCAAATCTGTGATAAAGAACTATCCTCAATAAATGTCCATAATTCAAGAAATCCCAACGTGACTTGTGCAGAATCCAGGTGATGACACTTTATCACAATTTCTGTCTCCACATAAAATGAATAGTAGAAACGGGGACAGTAGAAACAAAATGTATTTTCCAAAAGTAAAATCTTTTAAAAAGAAGGAGCTCCAATTGCCCCAATTCGTATAGGCATACGTATAGGCATGGGTTCGGAAGTGACGTGAATGCGTACCAAGTCCCTACTTACGTCATTTAGTCGTTGTCTGAGGTGTCCATCACCTTCTGGGCACAATTGACATTAATAGACACAAAAAAAAAAAACAGCACTCCTAAATCCCGTTTTCTCCCTCCCTCACCCACTCAGTCTTGCATATATACAAACATCTCAAGTCCAAAAATCTTCCTAGATTAGTCTCTGTTAGACACACAAGTTTGCGCCAATACTTGGTGTCACATAGCATATACCAGTTCGACAATAAAAATGTCAAAAGCCTGACCACACTTCGCTTGTTTAGATTAGTGCAGTCCGAGCTCACTGTGCTCCAAGCCTCAGCATCCTCCAGTCTTGCACCAATCTGCCTCTTCAGTGACACACATGTTTTTTAGCCCTTACTTCGGAGCTTACATATTCCTTAAAGGCAAAGCAGAAAGAAAAACTTCTCCTTGTGCAGTACAACCATAAATTAGCTTTATACAAATAATTATTATTATTATACAGGATTTATATTGCGCCAACTCTTTGCCCAGCACTTTACAACATGAGGGCAGACAGTACAGTTACAATACAATTCAATACAGGAGGAATCAGAGGGCCCTGCTCATTAGAGATTACAATCTAAAAATACTACTTACAAGTGTACAGTCTATCCATGCATTGAGAAGGTGACCGATTCCCAAATGGTAACATCAGATTGGGGCCAACACTCCAATACAGAATCCAACATGTTATGGTCCCTTCCTTCCACAAAAACTTGGCTCCCACCAAAACCCAATGCGTTTCAAAGGTCCAGATACCTTCTTCATCAGGAAGTAAAGGTTTCTTTATATACATGTAAACCAGATCTATAAATCCCTCCCTTAATGGGCAGTACTAGTTAACTCCAAAACAGGAGTGGCCAGCACTCCTACCCAGCAACTCCAAGGTCACTGGTTTGAATCCCAACCACAACAGCACTCCGCGTAAGTCTTCCCCAGGGAACATGCAAATAATCATAAAAAATATTGGTGCTGTATAAACACACACAATAAATACTTAGAAGTTACTTGAATCTTTTCTGAAGTGCAAGAAACATGTGTGCTTATCAAAGACCAGGAGCCCAAAATTAGGTAGAACAAGATGTTAGTAAGCCCTTTTTTCCGATACCGCTGGACTCGCTGTCAGCTGTACCTACTCGGTGGCATCTACAGCTGTACACAGCACTTCCACAGAGACCAGGCAGAGTGTTGGGAAGAGAGAAGGGCAGTGACGTGCTTCTAGGGCATGTCCCCTTTGTCAGAGCACAGTGGATGGTGCTGGAGGGGAGGGGCACTGGAGTCAGCACACACTTGGGTACGGGCCCTGCCCACACACTCAATGATATGAAGTTTAACTCATAAATTTTAGCACCTGAACCAGCACCGCATTCTGTAACTAGCACTCCAAACGAGTGGGCAGGTGTGCTGACATGGAGCCAGTCAGGAAAGGAAAATTGTGGTAAGTATTTGATATTCAATTTTCTGTTTTCCTGACAGCTCCATGTCAGCACACATGGGAAAAAACTAGAGAAAATACAGGGTGGGTATTTATTACCAGAACAATTTTATTCAACATGACACAGAGCCCATGACTCTGGGCCCAACTTCACTGTAGTTAAGGGAGCTGGTTCAATAAAATAGTAAGTAAGGAAGGTCTTGATGACCAAGTGGCAGCCTTGCAGGTAGTTTCCATGGACACACCCTTTGCTGCTGCCCAGAATATAGAAATAGTGAAAGTAGCATGCTCCCTGATGTCATCAGGCACTGCCAACCCTTTCCCTTATAGGCCAAGGTTATAGCTTTAACTATCCAGGAAGTGGTTAGCCTGCTGAATGCTTTGAGCCCTCGCTTGATCCTGTTGGAAACAGAAAGAGGTGAACTGAAGACCCTATGGTGGATGTGACCTCTATAGAAGTTTCAGGTTCTCCGGATGTGAAGAAGACCGAGTTGGCTATCTCAGACTGAGAAGAATGTTGGCAGAACTATTTCTTGGGTAGATGGAATACAGTAGGCACCTTCGGCATGCATTCTAGCAGTGGAACTAGGACAACTCTATCCGCATAAAAAGGTTGTGAATGGCTCCTTGCAGGCCAGTGCTGCCATCTCTGACATGCCTCCCAACTTTTTGAGATGGGAACGAGGGACATCTACCAGCAAAAGTATGTAGGCTTAGGACACACCCCATGCCATGCCCCCTTTAAGGAGAATTAACCTCCAAAAAAAGATAATTAAAAGTGCTTTTTTTTTGTCTTTTTTTACCACTACTATTCCTTTATATTGGCTTTTGAAATTTACAGATGCAGCAATTTATAAATTGGATGAAAGGTTTAGCACTGGGAGACACTTTTTGAAAGATAAATAGTGCATTTTATATACAACTATAAAGATCAGATCAAAATGAGGGACAAATGAGGAGGAAAGAGGGACAGAGGGACATTGCTCCAAATCAGGGACAGTCCCTCGAAATCAGGGACAGTTGGGAGCTATGATCTCTGAGACTCTCCTTGCAAAGGAGATTGTGACAAAAAAGGCCGCTTATAAGGTTAGACGCCAAAGCGACATATTTTGCGAGAAGGTATCCAAAGCCAGAAAGCCCAGGACCATGGGTAGGTCCCACTTAGGGAAGCAACGTATTCTTGGAGACTTTAACCTTTAGGACCGCTTTCAAAAATAGAACAACAAGGCTATTGGCGGCCCACTGAATCCATGTGAAGGCAGACAGGGCAGATACATGACCCTTAAGAGTACTAAGACTTAGGTTCATATCTACGACTTTTTGGAGAAGGACCAATTATTTGGGGGGGGGGGAGGAGAGAAGCCTTGGGTGGAAGCAAAGTCCTGGAACTTGATCCGCACTTATTGTAAGTTGCATTAGAGCTCGGTTTTCTACACTTTAGCAGGGTACCAATTACAGCATTTAAACAGTTTGCCTCGATCAGCCTCTGCCTTCCAAAATCCAAGCCTTGACCCACTGCCTCTGAGGAGATGGATGAAGCACTGGACCCTGAGACAGCAGACCTAGGGATACTGGAATTGACTTCAGTGGCTTCAAAGTCAGTAGATACAGAAGAAACACAGACGTTTGGGCCAGTTGGGTTTTACTGCCAGAACTGTGACTTTCCTCTTTATCAGTCTTCTGAGAAAGTGGAAGATAAGCGGTATTGGTGGAAAAACATATGCAGTCTGAAAAGACCACGGTGCTGTCAGACCAACTGTCGCTGCTACCTGCGGGTAGGGTAGACTGGTGTAAAAACATTGGCAGCTTGGCATTTGCTGGTGATGCAAATAGATACACCCCCGGCTGAAAAGCCCAACGTACCAAGATTGACAGGTTTGTGGATTCAGAAACCACTTATTCATTGTCTAACTGATGCCTTGAAAAATGGTCCTCCCTCGAGAATGGAGGGACCTGGAATGTAGGCTGCGCACAGATGGAGAAGAAACGACTGAGCATCCCTGAATTGTAACCTGAAAGGCGAAAAAGGGTTTTGAAAGGCAGCTCCCATCTCCAGGATGTTGAACACTATATTCTTCACTTGCCTTGGGCTACTCTCCCCTGGCAGGTAGCTCCGCAGCCTTAAGTACTGGCATTGGTTGTGATTACTATCCAGGTAAGCTGCAAAAGGGAGTGACCGGACAAAAAGATCCTAGGTGTCTAGCCACCAGCTCAGAATCTTTCTCACCTGCAATGAGGCTTGTGTTCTCTGACTTCCACTGGACACCTGACCATGGCTATTGCTGCTACCATCATCCCTACTACCTATTGGCACTGTTTTGGCTGCGAGAAAGTTGGCTATCAGTGCAGAATAAAATCTCTGATGAATCGCTGAAAACTTCTACTCTGGAAGGGACACCATGCTTTGCTGAGTGCCTATACACACTCCCAGGTATAAAAGGCATTGACTAGGTGGGAGATGGATTTTATTTATTTATTTATCTTTTAAGTTGAACAGCCAACCGAAGACCTGAAGAACTGACAGCATAGCATTGGGTGTGAAGAAAGAGTTTCCCGATTCTAGGCTGGCGAAAGCAGATCGCCTAGGTAATGGTAAAATCGAGCTCCTTTCTGCCATAAAAGGACCACCAAGGAGAGAAGAACCTTGGAGCGCACCCTTGGAGAGGTTGTAAGCCTGAAGGGAAAACAAACAAACTGAAGGTGTAGAGGCCCCAAGACGAAGCAGAGATATTTTGGCAGTTTCGATGTATCGGAATATGAAAATAAGATTCTCTTAGATCCACGGATAGCCGCAAATCTCCTGGTTAAACAACTTTCAATATGGTTTGACATAATTCCATCTTGAAGTGTTCTTTCCTTATAGATTTGTTCCACCACGTTAGGTCTATAACAGGCCTCCATCCTCCTGATTTTTTTCAGGGACCAAAAATATTGGAGAACACGTGCCTGAGAAGCGTTCCCGATGAGGCACTGGGGTGATTGCTTCCTGGAACAGCAATGTGTTTATATAGGAGGGAAGAGGAACAATTATGGAACAAAATCAGCATCTTCGTTGGAATGAACTTGGAGCGAGTCATCTAGAGAAACAGACAAGCGTGACCCTCGGATATGGTGCACAAGACCCACTTCTCTCTTACATTGGTTCATATTATTTGAAACCAGAGAAGACTGGCCCCTGCTGAAAGGGACTGGGTGACGACTTAGATGCTTCCCACAGTTGGGCCCAAGCTTTTTACCCACACTTCCATGGCTTGGCACTGACTCCAAATGCCATTGCAGGCCTGCATGCCTCACTGGCCAATACGTAAATATTTTGAGGTCAAGGTCAGCTCCTTGTCTACGGTATACTAAACGATACTACGTCTTCTAGAGGCAGGGTCACATGCTTTTCCAACCTCAACCGGGCAGCATCCACAACAGGCGACTCATTCCATTACTTGAGGTCTTCTTTCCTGAAAGGATAAAGTTTGGATAAACAGTTGGGAAAAGAAAATTTGTTATTTATCTGGGGTCCAGTTTCCTGTTTATGTATCTCTGAATTCTTTTATGAACGAAAACCCAACTGTTTTCCCGATATGGTTAAAATATTTCTTCTTTTTGGCGCCTTCATACCAAGGCGCGTCTGACCACCCTCACAAAATCATTCACCTCTGTGAAATCAAACCTGCCCCCTGATCTACATTTTCATCTGAGTTTTCTCCTGGATCAGAGCCAGAGGCATAAGCTTCAGGAGGTATTAGTAGCTGCAACACTGAATGCATCCTGGGAAGCGGAGGTGATCCTTTGCACTGCAGGGTGTCTCTGATTAGCATAAGCTTCCAAGGTGTCTTGAAACATTTGTTTAATTAATGACATTATTTTTGATTTGTCTGCCTCCCTCTCCCTCGTGCCCTCCAAGAAGCAAGTTTTGCAAGTCATTTGCCAGGAAGGGCCACATTTGGACAGGCCCAGCATCCCCTTGGTTGTGGCTGTGAGTAATGACCAGACTCATCACGCTCCTGAGGTGACTGAAGTTTAAGACAGAGAGAGCAAACAGCTGACCTGACATCTCCTCACCTTCTGTCTTAGGTGAACCTATAGTCATGTTATTCAGCCTAATCCAATGGCAATCCACACAGATCAGGAAGAAGTTTGTAGTGAAACTGTCTGGCTGGAACGCAGGGCGTGTGTTCCAGCAGCTCTGAAGCTGGGATCCTTGTTCCTTCTGCGATGGAAAAACCATGCCAACCCTTCACATGCCAACATTTACCCAGCCACACAACAAAGACCCGGAATATCAGCAGCAGGGTTCCCTCACCCTGCTCCATTTAGAAGCACTCAGTGGGGACTGCGTACAGGCAGACTCGGATGGACAGCCAGAGATTTACCCCAGCAAGGTCGGCACTGATTGCTCCTGTTATCACTGTGAGGAGGAAAAAAGAGAAACGTGGTGCTGGCTCAGGTGCTAAAATTTTTGAGTTAAACGTCCTATCATTGTGGGGGTGGGGGTGGGCGGGGCCCCATACCCATGTGTAGGCTGACATGGAGCTGTCAGGAAATAATAATTGTGCAGTAGGGAAACATTTTGGATTTTTACTTTACAAGCTTTAGCCCCCAGAGGGCTAAATGAAGAAATAGGAGTCCATATTGTACTTTAACCAATCTCCCAAGACCATTGGTGTTTTATTCTTAAATCACTGATAATTCTATTTTAGCACAGGAGAAGGTTACCAATGATTTTATATACAAGTAATCATTTTTGGGCCTTTTAAGGCATTAGGGGGGATATGTCACCTCTTCTCTATCTTATTTATTTTTAGTGCACATTTTCTATTTCTATTTTATTTTTATTTTGTTGTGTGCAGTTATATATAATACAATTGTAAACATTAAATTTGTGAGTTAGTGTTCCAGTAGTGTTGATTTTACTATGCACTTCAGTTTTTAAATTACATGTATTGAGCATGTTCTCTTGTCTATTTGCATTTTTATTATTATTCTTATTTCCCATGTTTTTTCCAGATGTTACTTAGCCCAATAGTTTCTTACACCTTTCTTGTTGTATCAGGTATTGCTGGTCCTTGTTGTCCACTATCCTTGCAGTTCACCATTTGTGTACAGCCAATATGAATCCCTGCCTCAAGTGCCCCTCTCCTCCAATGCCACCCACTGTGCTTTTATGCTAGTGGACTTTCTCTTTTGGGCATGCTTGATAATGGGGGTGTGCCCTTGAAACGTGTTGCCAGATGCTCTGCCGTTCTCGGTGGAAGTGCTGTATATGGCCATAGACACCTCTGGTTCTGTACAGCTGACAGCGGGTCAAGTGGCATCGGAACCAGGGCTTACTAAACATCTTGTGCTTCCTTATGCAAATATCCATGTGCGCCAAGTGTCTGTATGTGCATAGTTTGTCCATACACTGATCAACTATAACATTATAACCGCCGATAGGTAAAGTGAAAAACATTGATTATCTTGTTACAATGGCATCTAAAAGTGGTTGGGCTATATTAGGCAGCAAGTGAATCTGTTATCTGCAAAGTTGATGTGTTGAAAGCAGAAAAAATGCTTCCATGACCTATCAAACTTTGAAAAAAACCTTGGGAAATCTGTAATTTTTCCCCTAAATATCTCCATGTCAGAACAATGAGATTTAGAGAGTTTGTTTCCTTTTAAATGGCAAGAATCTCCCCTTACATACCTTGGTAGGGATGAGCCGAACACCCCCCCGTTCGGCTCGCACCAGAACCCGCGAACGGACCTAAAGTCCGTGCGAGCTTTAGAACCCTATTAGTTATAATGGATGCGAACGTTCGAAATTAAAAGTGATAATTTTAAAGGCTAATATGCATGTTAATGTCATAAAAAGTGTTTGGGGACCCGGGTCCTGCCCCAGGGGACATGTATCAATGCAAAAAGAAGTTTTAAAAACTGCAGTTTTTTCAGGAGCAGTGATTTTAATAATGCTTACATTGAAACAATAAAAGTGTAATATTCCTTTAAATTTCGTACCTGGGGGGTGTCTATAGTATGCCTGTGAAGGGGCACATGTTTCCCGTGTTTAGAACTGTCTCTGCAAAAAGTGTCATTTTTGAAAGTAAAAAAGCTATTTAAAATCACTCGCGGCTAATGTGTATTGACGGCTCCCGTAATACAGAGAACAGTCATTCATTGAAACTCATTCATAAAAAAAAGTCATTGATAAAAAATAAAAAAAATGAAAAATAAAAAGCGTAGGGGTCCCCCCAAATTCAATAACCAGGCCCTTCAGGTCTGGGATGGATATTAAGGGGAACCCCAGCCAAAAAAAAAAATGGCGTGGGGTCCCCCTCAAAATCCATACCAGACCCTTATCCGAGCACGCAACCTGGCAGGCCGCAGGAAAAGAGGGGGGGACGAGAGCAGCCCCCCCTCCCGCCTGAACCATACCAGGCCACATGCCCTCAACATTGGTAGGATGCTTTGGGGGTCTAAGACCCCTAAAGCACCTTGTCCCCATGTTGATGAGGACAAGGGCCTCTTCCCCACAACCCTGGCCAATTATGGCTCTCCTCGCTGCCGGCGCTGTGATTGGCCAAGCATGCGGGGTCACAGTGCATGCTTGGCCAATCATCAGCCAGCATTGCACTGCGACTAGCGCAATGCATTGCGGGGCCGCTCGCATCACACAAATTTGATGCGAGCGGCTCCAATAGTTCTGGGCTCGCCGAGCGAGCGAACGCCCGGTGCTCGATTCGAACATGGGTTCGAATCGAACACCGGGCCCATCCCTATACCTTGGTATTAATCCACCGGTGGACCTCGGAGACCTCTACAGGACCAAAATTGCTCCCTTATTGCTCTCAGTGCAATCTGAGCTGCAGGTGTGGGAAAAAGTACAAGTCACTTGGTTGGGCAGGATTAACATCATTAAGATGATGATCCTTCCCAAGTTCCTGTACCCTTTTCAGATGATCACAATTTAATTCTCTAGGCCCTTTTTTCTTAACATACGTCGCAAATTTATTTACCGTATATACTCTAGTATAAGCCTAGTTTTTCAGCACATTTCTTTGTGCTGAAAATGCCCCCCTCGGCTTATACTCGAGTCAAGCACTTTTCTGCAGCAGAGAATGACATTTTCCGACCCGACTTTGGGGCCCCGTATCTTCCGTGCTAGGAACCAATTTTGTGTGCAAACCCAGTGGAACTATCACTACAACATATCCAAAGATGGGGTTCCTAGCACCAAGGTGCCCCAAGATACGGAGCCCCAAATTCGGTTCGAACAATGTAATTCTCTGCTGCAGAAAAGTGCTTGACATTTTCCGAACCGACTTTGGGGCCCGATATCTCGGTGCCACTTGGTGATAGGAACTCCATCTTTGGATATGTTGTAGTGGGTTTGCACACCAAATATGGGGTTCCTAGCATCAAGTGGCCCCAAGATACAGGGCCCCAAATTCGGTCAACTGTGTTCATCTGCAGCATGTCATTTCGGGACCCTTTGGGTCCAGAGAGCCCAAATTTTGGCTGCAGCTAGGGGGCACCTAGGAACCCTTAACTACCAAGTTTGAAGTTCAGGGGACCTATGGCATGCAAATGGGCACAGTGAGGCATGCAAATGGGCAGAGTGAGGCTGCAAATGGGCATTGTTGACCCTCTTTTCCACTTACAGTAGCTGCGCATTTCACACCCTAGGCTTATACTCGAGTCAATACGTTTTCCCAGTTTTTTGTGGTAACATTAGGTGCCTTGGCTTATATTCGGGTCGGCTTATACTCAAGTATATATGGTAGTTTGTGTGGCATGGGAAACCCCCATGTCTCTCCTATGATCTCATGCTTTGTCTAAAGGTAAGAGACGGTTTGGGCCTGCAGGACCTCTCATTATACTATCAAGCTATGGCGTTGCTCCGACTAGTTAATTGGAACGTACATACTCGCGATAAGCTTTGGGTCCCTTTGGAAAAAACTATGGCTAAACGTAACCTAGCTCACGCCCCTTGGCTGCCCCGTACTAGGGGACTCTCCTATTTTGTCTCTCCACTCTCCACTGATACCTTGATTATCTGAGATGGATTGAACAGGAAAATTTCCTTGGCACGTTTGCCCTCGCCGTTTTTTCCTACTGGGGGCTTTCCTTGGTTCACCCCAGGGGAGGATTTGGTCTTTTACAAATACCGTGGAGGAGCTCAAGAAATCTGCCTCTTTCGTTTTATGTTAACTTGAAATCCCTGGCTGAATTACGTAATGAATGGGCAATGTCGCCCTGGGTTGGCTGGAAACGCATCCAGCTGAAAAACAATTTTCAAACGATACGGAATGAGATGAAACCAATGACTCCCTCTCCAAGTTTGAGGTCCTGTGTCTAGATAAAGAGGACTCGACCCATTTACTATCCAAATTATATAAATTCTTACTGGAGAAATTGACCACTACAATCCTTCTCCCATCCGTTAGAGGGTAGAGAACTCTTGGATAGTAGCAATGAGAAAATTACATTGTTAACCCACACACCTTATGTGAACTCTAATACCCAGGAGTGCTGTTTTAAAGTTTTGTCTAGGTGGTATAGGGTTCCTGTCAAATTGTTCCACATATTTCTGACAATATCCAATATTTGCTGGAGGGGCTGTGGACAGAGAGGCTCCTTTTTGCATTCATGGTGGGAGTGTCCTGTTATCAGACCTTTTTGGATTGATGTCCGTAATGTGATTAATTAGGTGACACAATGCCAGATTGCCGATGACCCTCTCCCTATGCTATTTTATGACACTGTTTCATCGGTGGGATCCTATAAATGCTCCTTGATCCCTCGCCCCTTTAGAACTGGCAAGTGCCTTATTCCACTCTATTGGAAGTCCTTGACAGCACCTACAATGACAGAGTGGCTGCTGAAAAAAAAAAAACGTTATGGGCTCAAGGAGCATACCAGGCCCTTTGGTCTAAAGTTCGAAAAAAACGTCATGGGGGTCCCCCCCCCAAAACACATAACAGACCCTTATCCAAGCACACAGCCCGGCAGGTCAGGAAAGTGAGTGGGGACAGCAGACAGAGAGAGAAGAATGGGAGAGAGAGCGCAGAAGAACCGGACCAGTTAAGAGGACTCCCATAGGGAAACATTGATTTTCACACGTCATGCGACATGAGCTCCCAATGTCGGAACGTTTGTCGTACCAGTGTGAACCCGGCCTAAATGTTGGCCCTATGGATAGATTTCTGTTCCTCTGACTGGTATAAACAACTCATGCTATATTGGAGTACTGCTTAGGTATGTTTTGAGGATTAAACTTCTTTCTGAGGCTTTCTGACCAGGAAAATTCTTATATTCACTGTGTTAGCTGCTTGTGTTGTTTTTATTACCTACTTTAATTGTCTGGGAGTAGGGTGGGCTGTTTTTCCCTCCTTGTATTGTTGGGTTCCCTGTATTGTCTTCCGCTATAGCATTGATGGTGTTCTACTCAAATCCCATTTGTAGAACCTTATTGCTTGGGAATGTTTATGTCTGTATTGTTATTTTGGTACACTGAAAACAAAATAAAGATAAAAAAAATAGAAAGCAGAAAAAATGGGCACGTGCAAGAATTTAAGTGACTTTGGCAAGGGCCAAATTGTAATGGCTAGATGAATGGGTCAGAGCATCTCCAAAACTGCAACTCTTGTGGGAGTCTGCAGTGATCAGGACCTACCAAGGAAAAGGAAGGAAAACCAGCAAACCGGTGACAGAATAGTGCAATCCAATAGAAGAGCTACTGTAGCCCAAATTGCTGAAAAAGTTAAAGCTGGTTCTGATAGAAAGGTGTCAGAACACAAAGTGCTTGTTGGTAGTTTGTTGGGTATGCGGCTGCATAGCTGCAGTGGTCAGGATGCCCATGCTGACTACAGACAAAAATGCCTTCAATGGGCACGTGCACTTTAGAACTGGACCACAGGAGCAATGGAAGAAGGTGGGTGGCCTGGACTAATGAATTAAAGAATGGTTTGATGAACAGAACAACATGTTTGAGGTGTTGACTTGGCCTCCTAATTCTCCAGATCTCAATCCATTAAAAAAAGTCATCCCTTGAGCCAAGCTTTTGTCAAAAAAAAAAAAAGAAAAAAAAAAGTCTGATGCGTGGAGGCCCCACCTTGCAACTTCAAGTAGTAAAGGTTCTCCTACTGACAGCTTGATGACAGATACCACAGAATACCTTCAGAGGTCTAGTGGAATCCTTTCCCTTGATGGGTTGTGGTGGGTGGTCATAATGTTATGGCTGATCGGTGTGTATATGTTTAGTTGTTGTCTTTCAAATGGGAGATGATAGTAGGTTTACATACACTTTCATTACAGTATTTATAATGGGAGATCTGCATACCAGGCATTATCCAAGTAATGGTTCTATGTTTAAGCTTGGGCTATATTCAAAGCACCAATAAACAAGAAAAAACTTTTTCTTAGATGTTACTTATTGTTTTTACCACAGTCATTTTGTTACTGCAGCCCTTTCTAAAATGGTTCTAAATTCATTCTTTTATAGACATTTATGATACAGTATGTTATCCTGTAAGCTGGGCAGTACTTTTTTTGTGTAGTTTTTCATATTGTTTGCTGTCTGCCTACAGTAGGTTTGCCTACAGTGACAGTGCATATTTTTTACCACTGATCATTGTATTAGTGTCACTGGTCACCAAAAAGTGTCAAAAGTGTCAGTTAGTGTCAGAATGGCAACCGCAATATCACAGTCCCGCTATAAGTCACTGATTACTAATAAAAAATAAATAAATAAAAATATCCCGTAGCTTGTAGACGCTATAACTTTTGTGCAAACCAATCAATATACACTTTTACCAAAAATATGTAGCAGAATACATATTGGCCTAAATTTATGAAGAAATTCGATTTTTTCAATCTTTTTATTGGATATGTTTTATAGCAGAAAGTAAAAAATATTGTTTTTTTTTTTTCAAAAGTGTCAGTCTTTTTTTGTTTATAGCTCAAAAAATAAAAGGTGATCAAATACCACCAGGCTATATTTGTGGGTAAAAAAGGAGATACATTTAATTTGGGTACAGCGACGCATGACCACGCAACTGTCAGTTAAAATAACGCAGTGATGTATCGCAAAAAAATGGCCTAGTGTTTATTGGATTCATGGTGGGTACTTTGGAATTTTCACAAAGACAATTCATTATGCTGTTCAACTCTAAGCCTTATTCATGTACGGTATACTGTGTGCCAGTATGGCCAATGACCAAAGTCTTTTGATCTTTTTTCCATATATAATAGGCAGCAGTTGCCTTCAGACATAAATCTCATTGTTCTTATCGCTTCCAATTTTCACTGAGGTTTCTAGGAAATATCAAAGTATTTTGGAGTTTTACGTCACCCCATGACTATGAAGCATACTCTATCAGTCAATAATTCTCTTGAGTTACTCTACGTTCTCCTTGCCTGGAAATGTCTAGCTGCAGGTATAACATCACTTAAAAAAAAAAAACTATGTTTTATTAAGTCTTTTTACCATTTTCTTGCTATGTCTAGAGACTGTTTAAAGGACATGGCTACACATTTTGCAAAATCCCCAGAGATTGTGGATTCTGAATAGCCAGGATAGGATGAACTTTGGTTTCAAAGTAAATCCTCTACATTTACTGTTCTTCCCCACAGCCCTGATCCAGCAATCTAATACTGTGAAAAACAGACTATGTAGAGGGCTCAGCACAGCCACCCCACCTTCCCTTTACCCCAGCAACTGGCTGCCTAAAATATTTGTAATTATCAAGGGAAAACTTTGACCAGTTTCAAGGATTAGCCTAGGTGGAACCAAGAAATCGAATACATTTTGTTTAACTTTTCCGTATTTTAATATCATTAAACATTACTGGCAATTCTCATTTCATAGCTGTATTTAAAGGAAACTTGGAATAAGGAATTAAAAATGTTTCCATTGCTGACCCCTTTTTAAGAATGTTGATTGCCTGGCAAGCAATGGATTAATTAACCATTTCAATACGGGACACATTTACCCCCTTCCTGCCCAGACCAATTCAGCTTACAGCGCTGTCACAATTTGAATAACAATTGCGTGGTCATGCAACACTTTGCTCATATGATTTTTTTCTCATTTTTTTCACACATATAGAGCTTTCTTTTAGTGGTATTTAATCACTGCTGGGTTTTTTATTTTTTGCTAAATAAATGGACAAATTCCAAAAGTTTTGAACAAAAAAAAAAACGCTTTTTTTCTTGTTTCTGTTATAGCGTTTTGCAAATAAATAATCTTTCTTCATATATTTAGGCAAAATATATACTGCTATATTTCTTTGGTTAAAATAACCCAAATCAGTGTATATTATTTAGTCTGTAGGAAAGTTAAAGTCCACAAACTATGGTATATATATCTGAAAATAAAGCAATCCTGATGTACTACATACTGTCACCAGTGCAGTACAGTATCATATAACTGGTGTGCCAATGATCAGAGACACTGACTGGTGAAATTATGTAAAAAAAAAAAAAAAAAATGGTGACAATACTGATTACCTTCTGGAAAAATCTGAAGATTTGCAAAGCTGAGATTGCCTTACCATAAACAAAACAGGGAGAAAAGATTGTTACCGCTCCAGGTGGTGTATTGAAGGTAACACCATCCTCGAGGCTGAAGTAGCAGGTGCAGACTCAGCATGTAGTAATGAAGAGAGAAGATCTAGACAACCGCACTCCAATAAAAACGCTTTTATTGTGGAAAATATCAAAAGTTCATGACAACAGCAGGGTACAGGCAGAAATACTGACGCGTTTCACACTCTCAACAGTGCTATAGCTATGATTAAGCACTGTTGAGAGTGTGAAATGCGTCAGTGTTTCTGCCTGTACCCTGCTGTTGTCATGAACTTTTGATATTTTCCACAATAAAGGCATTTTTATTGGAGTTGTCTAGATCTTCTCTCTTCATTACCATAAACAAAACAGCTCTGAAAGTATAGAGCTTCTTTCTTCAGCACTATCATGTGTTCCTCTGTGGTCCCGGTTAGCTGCTATTCTTCCCTTGTTATATTCTGCCACCATGCTTGGTTTTCTCCATACTTAAAGTGTTCCTATATACAGGATCCTGCATTCACTATATGTTGTCTTTTACAGTACACAGAACATGGAAATGCAATAGTTTTAGTAAATATAAACTGCTAAATACCTTTCTTCATCAGCAGTTACTCCAGTCTTGTGACTCCTATCAGTGTCTGGTTAAAGCTTGTAGGAGTAGTTTTTGTTCTACGCTGACTGTCCTATGAGGCTGCATGACCCCTGATGGTTTGGAGACTGGAAGAAGGAGAGGATCAGAGAAGACAGGAACAACCAGCCTTTTTACACAATGCAGATGATTAACCCCTTAGGTTCCACAGTGAGTATAACACGCATGCTTTACGGCATATACAGACTGATTGTATTATTGTGGGTTTAGTAACACTTTAAATGTTTTTTAGGTCACAAATACAAAACAAGCATCAACTTTACAAAGTCAGCGAGAAGTAAGGACACTTGTTCCAGGACCGGGCCTCAGATAGTACTAAAACGGTTGGATTAACATGACAATCAGGCAACTAACATTTTCAGAACAAGAGATCATCATTGGCAGCAGTCTGCATACAGTCATGGGCAAAAATATTGGCACCCCTGCTGACATTTTCCCTCGGCATGTCTTCCCGGGTATCGCAGCTCCCGCGTCACTCCCGCGCCACTCCTGCGCATGCGCGTGGGAGACATCTTTCCGGCAAGGACCTTTCAGCTGGGAAATTCAGAGTGCATGCGCCTCTGAAGTTAGCGGCTGCATGCAAGGGGAATATCTCCTAAACCATACAGGTTTAGGAGATATTCTTTTTACCAAAAGTAAGGTCAAGGCCAAAGTAAAAAAAATTACTTTACCACCGCTTTAAAGCAGCCAATACGGCCAAAAATGCTTTAAATAAAATATAATAATCATAAAATATGGAGCCCTGGGTAAAATTCTGTTGATTGCATTGCCCTGTTTTGCACAAATAAAAAAATGAATGTCCATGTGATGTTTTGATAATACTCAGTAATTATGCCTTTTATAAACAAGGTTTACTGACAGAAATCGATGTCTTTAAACTTCAATGGATCATTCTGCTCTGTAGTTCATAGTACTGAAACCTCGGCTGGTATTTACTGCCTCATTAATCACAGCTATTAATCTGTACAATTATGAGACTGACTTGAAAAGCAATGTATTACAGAGGGATTATTGAAGGAATGTGACTATTATTTAATAGTGTGCTTGTCAGAAGGAAATACAAATTCATCCAATACTTCAGCTAGGATATACAGTCTAATGAGCATTTGCTAGATTGACTATCTATCTATCTATCTATCTATCTATCTATCTATCTATCTATCTATCTATCTATCTATCTATCTATCTATCTATCTATCTTTTTTTTTTTTTTTTTCACAATCAAAGTTTTTATTGAGAAAAAGTTGCATACAATAGAAATATCAGAATGATAGTTTGTAGTGCACATCGTAACAAGAATAGAGACCTGTATCGTCTCAACATTGGAACATAGTAACTGAAAACGTAACTTTCAAGCGTTGTGAGATTTAACACATAGTATAAGGTAATGGTTATTAATTACTGAGTGGGGTAGAGTGAGAGGTGGGTGGGGTAGATTTAGGGTGACATTTGGGGGGGTGGTGGAGGGGGCAAAGGTGGGGGGGTTAAAAAAAAAAAAAAAAAAAGAGGGGGAAGGGGAGAGGTGCGTAGCGTATTGCCAGTGTATAGATTCATGGCTCTTATAGTGTTTAGGTGGTTAAGGCGGAATATTCGCTGGAAAGGGTGAAAGCCAGCCAAGGTTGCCATAGTGAATTGAAACTAGACCCATCTTCTTTTTTCATTGCCAGTAATTCCTCGATTTTATACATGTAACGTACCCTGTCCAACCAATCCTTGACTGTAGGAGTGTGAGTGGTTTTCCAGTGCAAAGGTATTAGACTTTTAGCTGCCGTAAGAAGGTGCCTGGATAAAGATTTTTTATATTTGCTAATTGAAAATGAATTGATATGTAGCAGGCAAGCAGCTGCGTCTAGTGTAATTTTTGTTTCTGTGATGTGTTTGATCCATCTAATAGTTTGGTTCCAGTAGTCAAGGATTGGGGGACATTCCCACCACAGATGTAGAAGAGTACCTATATCATTTCCACAGCGCCAGCATAAGTCTGATGCCGTTGCAGACCATTTCTTAGCTTTAACTGGTGTTATATACCACTGTGTAAGGAGTTTATATGATATTTCTTGGTATCTTGTACTAAGTGAGCATTTGTGTGCGAAAATACAAGCTTTTTCCCAATGTGCCTCACTTATTATAGAACCAAGTTCGTTCTCCCATCTTTCCTTGTGTTTGTTTCTGCTCAGTTTGGTAGGATGGGATAGCCATTTGTATGCTAATGAGGTCGTGTTAGCTGTTTGTGAACCTTTGAGGCAGATATCTTCTAGAGGTGTGAGTCTCTGGTGAAATAAGGGTTTGTTCTTGCTGTTAAGGAGGAAGTCCCTAACCTGTACATAGAACCAAAAGTTTGAAAAAACCTCTTTATATTCCATTTTGAGCGTATCTAGGGATTTAACCCTGTTTCCATTCATGCAGTGGGTAGCTAAAAGTTTGGGGGCATGTCTTGGGGATGAAGACATTTTCTGGTTCATACCTGGCGGGAAGTCTGGGTTGTTAACTAAAGGGGTTAGTGGACCTGGGATTGTGGCCAATTCGTGTTTTGTGGCTAGGGAATGCCAGATTTTAAGGGTGTTTGCGACTAGTGGGTGTGTGATTTCCCTGGTATATCTAGAGTGTCTAGTCCAGGGGTAATAGAGTAGTTGCTGGGGGTTATGCGCGTGTTCTAGTTGTACCCAATCTTTTGTTTGGCCATGACAATGCCAGTCTATGATTCTGGATAGGTGTGAAGCTTGATAATATTTTTTAAAATCAGGAAGGCCAATACCGCCTCGGCTTTTGGGCCAAGTTAGGGTATTGAAGTTGGTCCTGGGCCTTTTATTTGACCAGAGGAAATTTCTCTGAATGCAGAGCAATTTGGAGAAAAAGGTATTGGGTATATGTATGGGTAAAGCATTGAAAAAATATAATAGTCTGGGGAGGATAGTCATTTTTAGTATTGAGGCTCTTCCGAACCATGAGAACTGTTTTGTAGTCCATTGTCGGAGGTCTTTGTTTATGTTGCTCAGTAGGGCCGTAAAGTTGGTCGAGTATAAAGAGTCAATGTTAGGGGTTAGTTCGATACCTAAATATTTTAGAGAGTTAGGTTCCCATTTAAATTTGAAATTTTCTTTAATCAGTTTAAGCTCATCAGGTGGTAAGCTTAGGTTGAGGGCTTCAGACTTTGATTGATTCACTTTGAAATTTGTGTGGTGTGGGGTGTGGTGTGGGGACGTGTTATGAAAAACAAGAGGTCATCTGCATAAGCAGCCGTCTTGTATTCCCTCTTGTGTACTGTAAAGCCTGTTATGTCGATTGATTGATTTATTGTTCTAATGAGGGGTTCTAGTGTAAGAATAAAAAGTAGGGGGGAGAGGGGGCAGCCTTGTCTGGTACCGTTGTGTATGTGAATGGGGTCAGATAGGGTATTGTTGATTTTGATTCTGGCCTGCGGATTTTAGTAGAGGGCCTTAATCCAATTAATCATATTTCCTCCTAAGCCTATGTGTGCGCAAGTAGCAAACATATATTCCCATGAGACCCTATCGAAGGCCTTCTCTGCGTCTGTAGAGACCAGAAGACCTTCGAGTTTTTGCAGGCGTGCATAATGAATCAAATTCAGGGATTTGGTGATATTGTCCCTAGCTTCTATATTGAGGAGTGAAATCGGTCTAAAGTTTGCACAGTCTGTGTGGTCTTTGTCTGGTTTGGGGATGATTGCTATGTGGGCCATGAGTAGGGAGTCTGAGGTGTTTTTGTGGGAGGCCAAGTGGTTAAATGCTGTAAGTAATGGTTTGGAGAGCAGGGTTGAAAATGTTTTGTAATACTGTTTTTAATTGTTTAATTGCGTCTTGGATTTCAGTCAGGGAGATGGGGGTATTCAGGGTGTCAGTATCTAGGGTGTTCAGGGAGGGAAGTTTACTGTCTTCTAGGAATTGTTTTATCAAGTCCTCCCTGGTGTGATGTATATGTGCCGGTTTGTGTTGGGGGGTTAGGTTATATAGTTTGGAGTAAAATTCCTGGAATAGGTCTGCTATTCTTTCAGAGTTGTGTTCTAGAATCCCATTTTTGTTGCGTATGGCGTAGATGTGTTTGGCTGTGGTTGCATCCCTCAGAGCTCTAGCCAACTGTTTGCCACTTTTGTCTCCTTGTTCATAAAAAACACTTTTTCGGAAGAACAAAGCTTTTTGCGTTTGAAAGTGTAGGATTTGTAATAAATCCTTTCTTTTTTTCTTCCCCCCTGATGACACTTTTGTGCGCTTCCCAGTTGTTAAGTGGGTTTGTATCTGTGTCTATATTAATTCTGAAGTATGCGTTTATTGCTTCGTGTATGTCATCGTGTATGGTCTGGTCTGTGAGCAAAGAGGCATTCAGCCTCCAGTTAAAGGGGTTGCGGTTAGTCTGGTTGAGTTTTAGGGTGATGGCTGTGGGAGCGTGGTCAGAGATTGTGATAATGCCTATGTCAGCTCTTTTGATAGTGGTTAAGTCTCGTTGGGTTATAAAGATCAAGTCTAGTTGGTTGAGTTTTAGGGTGATGGCTGTGGGAGCGTGGTCAGAGATTGTGATAATGCCTATGTCAGCTCTTTTGGAAGTATACGTTCGCTAAAGTTATGGGAGAGCCCTCCCAGTTGCCCTTCAGAAATATGTATCTGCCGTCTGGGTCTATGAGTTGGTTAGTCAGTTCAAAGGGGGCGTTTTTGTTTATAAGGATTGAGACCCCTTTAGTCTTGGCTTGTGGATTTGTTGCATGATATGCTCTTGTATAGAGATTGTTGGTAATTTTAGGAATGTTTTGGCCTTTGAAATGTGTTTCCTGTAGAAATACTAATAAGGGGTTAGTGAGTTTAAGTTCTTTGAGTAGTTTGGATCTTTTTTCTGGTATGTTGAGACCATTGATGTTATGCAATATTAATGTTGGGGTTTTACCTAAGAAGGAGTAAGACATTGTTCAGGAGTTGAAGAGGGTATGATAAAAAAAAAAAAAAAAAAAAAGGGTTGGGGGGGGGTTGGTAGAGTGGGGGAGGGGGGGGGGCTGAAGGGTTGGTAGGGGGGGGGGTAGTGAGGGGTTATAGGGTAGGATTGTAGTTGAGTCTTGGTTCAGGCAGGCAGCGCCTGACTCTGAATCAGTAGTGAGGCGTTATGAGATAACGTCTGGATTGACTCTGGGGGGTTAGTGGGAGGCACACCCGTGGATGTGTAAAGTGTAACTGTGTGTGGAAGTACCTCCGGATTACAGTCAATAATGGGGTAAACTTTAATGTCAGTTTGATGCTCTGGGACTGATGTCACGGATTAGCATCCGACTCTTTGCCTCATAGTGTTCTATTCTTTCAAGGGATGTGAGTATAAGTATCTCCTCTATGTAGATCACCGATGCCAATCTAAGACTGCATGGAGGGTGAGGGAGGTTCGCCATCTATGTGGTTTGGTGTTGTTGTTGTGCGTTTCAAAGTTCCGTACTGACCTGAGTTGCCTTCTCATCTCTAGTGGCGTGTCTATTTCAGGAGATCCTCCGCCATCTAGTGGGTGTAGGTACCAACTGCAGATGGAGGCATAAGTGAGTTGTAGTATTCAGGTGGCTGTTTTGTGTTGTATACCCGCAGAGTTCCGTACTGACCTGGGTTTCTGTATTCCTTACCCTCGAGTGGTTATCCTCTGTCCTTTGGTTGTGTAGATTGGAGTCGCAGGAGGGATAGTGCGTCATGCCTATTGGGTGATATTATAGGTAAAGGAAAAATAGGGAAAGCATGCAATTAAACCGCATCAAGCATATATCCTGAGGTTAGTGCAAGTTGAGGTTTCCTGCTGGTATGCATTTGGATTGGCTATTTGGGTTTTGTGGTTACAATATCAAGTCTGAATTTTAGGGGGTAAGTCTTAGTGGTGTGGAAAGTGAGGCATTGGAAAATAGAGAGCATTTTCGGCTCCAGAGGGATATCTATTTCATGTGGTCTTCCGCCATCTAGTGGACGTAGGTACAAACTGCAAATGCAGGCATAGGTGAGTTGTGGACTTCAGATGGCTATTTTGGAGATATGATGAGTTTTAGAGGGTCATTAGGTAAGCTTGGTGAGGATGATACGCTTGTTGTCTACTTACATCCTTGGTCCCTTGCCAAAGGGTGAGTTATGATTGTTTCTGTTGGCACCTCCTCTGCTTTTCCCTTGGTGGTAAGGGGATTTAGCTGGCGATGGGCCTGATGGGGAAGGCATGTTGTTAATGTACGGTGGGAGTCTGTATTCTGCGTACCATTCATGCAGATCTATGGGGGCTATCTGCAGGTTTTCAAAAGTCATCCGGGACTCTGCAAGTCATCCGGGACTCTGAGCAGGTGCTGCTTGCCGTTATAGGAGGCTTGAAGAGCGAAGGGATATTTCCATCTATAAAGAATTCTTTTTTCCTTAAGCACTTCTAATAGAGGCCTTAAAGCTCTTCTGTTTTTTAGTGTGATGGGGGAGAGATCTTGGAAGAGCTGTACGTTCACCCCATTAAAGGTCACTTGTTCACTCAGTCTTGCTTTTTGGAGAATCTCCTCTTTTAAGGGGAAATTTGGCAGGCAGCAGATAATATCTCTCGGTGGGTTGTCGTCCGGGGCCCTTGGTTTGAGAGCTCTGTGAGCTCTGTCATACTCAATGGGGGAGTCTGCGGGCCGTTCCAGGAGGCCGTTAAAGATGGAGGACAGGGCTGGCTTGATCTGTTCTGGGGTGACTGACTCGGGCACACCTCTCACCCTGATATTGTGGCGTCTCCCCCTGTTATCGAGTTCCTCAATTTGCCTGTTCATATCCAGCATGTGTTGGGAGTGGGTGTCAGTGATTTCATCCAGTCTTACCAGGGCCCTGTCTCTCCTTTTCCCCGCTCTCTCACTTACTGCCATCTGCTCTGTAAGCCTGAGGAGTTCTGTTTTGAGGTCAGTGATGGCTGCAGAAAACGAGTTTTTAATATCTGCAGCTATTTCTGTCATGGTGGAGTATGTCAGGGGCAGGTCATGGGCTGCATTACCTCTGGAGGAGTCTTCTGAGGCTGGAAGGGAAACTTCATCTTCGTCTCTGTCCTCATCTCCTCGTGCTCCGTACTGCGGCGCCATCTTGGATTCGCTGTGGTCCCCGCTATAGCGGTATTTGTTGAGGCTTGCTGCCGATAGTTTCCCCTTTGGGGTCCCCGTTGAGCGTAGGGAACGATTGTGGAGCCCCTTCTTTGTGTATGTGGGCATATTCGTCCTGTAGAGCGGCCGTTTTTTGGCTATGGGCCTCCCGTTCTGCCGGAGCTCTCTCAGTCAGCGTCCATACACGTTGCGCGCCAAGCCACGCCCCCATCTATCTATCTATTTATCTATCATTCTATTTATCTATGTATTGTTCTATCTATCGTTTTATCTATATATTGTTCTATCTATCTATCGTTCTCTCTCTCTCTGTTTTTGACTCCATTTATATGCGCCATACAGTCCTGGGACAAGATCATCCAGTGCCCAGGGCAAAGATACCAAAATGTTCCCCCCCTTCCCTTGGGGTTGGCCCCCATCCCTGCAAATAAACCATTGCGCCCAGGACAGCCGACCCTCCTGCCCACCCCTTGTCCCGACTCTGGCGCCAGTCAACAAATGAGAATTACTTTCATAATAACCCAAAAGGAGAAGAGGGATCTCGCTGTGTGGGAGGTATGGATAATCACTGTGCACTGTGGGTACAATGGACTCATTTTGCTTAGTAGGCATTATGTTAGGTTCAATAAGTTTTTATTGTTTTCAACACAAATTTAAACAGAAATAAGCATGAACAGGACCAGGTGCCCTACAAAAGGCATTATGGTCTAATAAGTTTGAATTATACAAAAAATATAGTGCATTTTATGTCATACATTTAGATAATTTGAGGTTAAGTCATTGAGGTAAAATTTCAAATGTAGTACTGACTTTCGTACACGTGCAACTTCTATCGGTCTGGGCGCCCCTGTGGGAGCCTGCTGCGCCTAGAGACTGAGGAAATCAATGTATCTGAACTGAACATTGGGAGTTATCAGAACAATAGTGTTGACGTACTTTCAAGTTCCATGGGTGATTGAAGTGCTCATATTGGGGAGCTAGAATACACGTAATTTTCGAGGTATGTCTATATATAGCAGAAAACAGATATGTTAGATATAGAAGTGAAAGTAAAAGGGGGGAAAACAGTTGAGGAGATGGGAGGTTGTAGGCGTAGAAGGGGGGGGGGGGGTGGAAAGACAGCAAGCCTCATCTTAATGGGGGGTTATCCGTCCAGGGTGTGAGATCATCATTTTGGAGCCTCTCATCTGTTAGGTACTTCAATGTCTGGTTGTAAGAGCGATATCAGATCCCACAACTTCCCTGCACCCAAAGCTAAATTAGAACCAACTGGCATTTTCAAACAACATTTTCTTCAATTCTATCATTGCCAACAGTTGCTTGGCTGTTATTAGTGTTAATAATTTCAGAGTCACTAACATCACACAACCATGCGGCTTATGAGTAAGGTAAGATCTTCCTATCTGCATGCTTATTCCAGGTCATTGACTCAAGGGGGGATTTATTAAAAGTGGTGCATGCAGAATCTGGTGCAGTTGTGCATAGTAACAAATCAGCGTCTAACTTCAGCTTGTTAAATTATGCTTTGGCAATAACACCATATCTGCACCAGATTCTGTGTGCACCGGTTTTAGTAAGTCCCCCCCAAAGTACTAAAGCCTTTGGCAACTATTTTTAAAAGGATAGTTTTGCAGAGGCATCTTACATAATTTATAGGTGCAGGCTGAGTAACTTAAAGATGAACCCAAGGCATAACCCTTTCCCCATCCTGTTTACCCCTCTCCCCACTAATTGCTAGGTAAAGAGCTGTACTTTGTCCAGAGATGGACTTAAAAATTACCACGAAAATTTATTTTCTAAACTCCAAACTTTCTACATGAATTTTTAGGAACAGTAAGCCATAGCAACCAATCCAGAGTCACACTTCTCAAATGAGAACAGCACAAAACAAATTCTATATGGTTAGTATGGGTTACTGGACTTAAATCGGTAGTAAAGTCCGCTTTGTGATTTTACCTACAGGTCAGCCTATAATATTCCTTACCCGTAGGTAAAATTAATATCTTCTAAGCGTGCACTGTTTAGGAGATATTCATCCTTGATGCAGCTGGTGACGTCATCGGCGCATGCGCTCTGAAGGTCCGACATACCATACTGGATCTTTAAAGCACCGTGCCGTGACCAAGGGCTCCCACACCCATGCGTGGCAGTGATGTCATCATGGCTCCGGCAAATCACATAGCTGGAGTCCGCGAACCTGGAAGGAAGACCGGAGGAAGATGAAAGCCCTCTCAGTGGTGGCAGCGTACCACTGGAGGGCTTAGTTTTAAGGTATTTCATAATGTGCTAATATGGTATTATGCTATGCATACTAGCACATTATGCTATTATTTTGCAGGAGAACGTTCTTTTTTTTAAAAATTGTAGTGGTTTACTATCGCTTTAAAGCAGAACTAAGCCCATCAATTTAATTGTTTCCCAAAACAGGTCAATTCAGGGCATGACCAGGAAGGCCGCATGGGACCCGAACTATGATACCTGATCGGCGTCTCACAGCAGAACAACACTGGATCCAATGGGAAGGTGAGCTTAAAAAAAATAAGAACGGGGGGGTACTGAAGTTCCTCTTTAAGCACAATAAGGTTCAACCCAGGCATACGATTTCCTAATGTAGTAAAAGCTAGCTTGCAAAGTGAATGTTGGTAAATAGCAAAAAACAGGATTTTTGCTGGCACATAATTATTTACTGAAAGTGAACACAGATTATTTAACAATATTTTGCTAAGTGAACAGCCCCTACTCCTTTAGTAAATCAGCTCTGTTACGTCATAATTAAAGCAGAACTGCAGTCTGGGCTTACACTGTGCGACAGCTGATTGGAGGAAGGGCCCACCCCCCCCTCCACATGGGCAGAAGAATGAAGGAATATGCATTGCTGTAGTCTGAATGCTAATCTCTCTCTAAGCTCCCTCCCCGACACACATTTCCAGCTACTGTTATCTCATGTGTCAGAGAACTTGTCGGAAGTGATAACAGAGGAACAAAGCACCAGAGAGAAACAGCACTTAGAGCTTTGGAGGGAGATAAGTAAACACTACAGATAGATGGGCTTAGGTCAAATTTCATGAATGGGGTTTACAACCACTTTTGAGTGTCTCTACATTATGTCAAGTTCATAAGGATGAGACTACTTAAATATTACTACTTATAGTTCTGCTATAACTCAGAAACTGAAGTTTTTCCCTGTTATGTAATATTAAAGTGATTGTAAACAATAACCTTGTAAAACAATCCATTTAATTGAAAATAGAAATGAAAGGCAAAACAGTTTGGAATAGATATAAAAAAAACATTATGAATAGCTTTTTTTCCCCTTTTTTATAACTGATTACATTCCTTCTAAACTCAACTACATAAGAGCTGGGGGGAGGGGAAACAGCAGCACACTGAGCTTCCCAGTGAATGGCTGTTTAGCAGGGGCATGTTAGGACAAGTCTGATCACTGGAGGAGAGCACACTATGTTCCCAGCACAGCAATAAAACTGACCATGGTGTGCTCTCCTGCTTAGAGTGGTCAGCTTTTAGGAAAGCAAGAGGACTAGCAGGAACACCAGGGATTTCACACAAAGGAAGCAATACAAAGAGAACATTATACTTTCCCATACAAGTACATGGTACAGCAGGCACTTATCGGGAATATGAAGTGTTGGGGTAACAAACTCTTTAAGGAGGTGGCTGGTGAGCTAAAGTTTACCATGCCTAATTCTGTCTTTACTGTGCTGGGTGATCTCATTCTCATTTGTAAACTAGCTTTGAACACAGCCTGTCCAGACAAAGGGTTAAAGATCTCAAAGTTTGGGTTCTGTATTGTCCCTCCACCTTCCCTTTGATATTGTTCCGAATAGCCTACCAAAAAGGCCCTCGCCAAAGAAACAATGTGAAAAGGTTTTCATTTAAAGGAGTTTTATAGATTCACAGCATACACTTTTATTCAATAAAATCAGCATTGAAATACTAATAAATCAACTGTTATTTTTATTTATTTCAATAAGCTAACTTAAAAAATATCACTTTCAGTAGTTTTTATTAGAAGAAAGATTTTTAAAAGTTACAGAGAGTTACGTATTGTATCATTGTCCCCGTTAATCAGTGGAGGACTGGCAACTTTTGGCCCAGGAGGCAAGTACAACCCAGAGGCCCAAGTGATTACGATACCGTAAGAACTGTGGATTCAATTAATGTCCATGGCAGCTCCGCTTCCAGGCTCTTACCGAGCAGCCAGCCTCGTGCGTGGCCCTTTTCTGAAGAGTCCTCCGCTGGTTGCATGTAGAGTTGCTGGGCCTCTTCAAACCCGAGATGGCACCGGAAGACTTTAGAATCCTCCTTCCAGTTACTGCGCCTCGAACTAGCCAGGTCCGAGGCTCAGAAACGGATGGATCCACACCCCAGGCCATGAGGGCCTCTGGGGGCTGGTCAGGAGGACCAGGACCATGGAGTTAGCAACAACTTCTGGACCGGAACCCTGAACCACGTGACCTCAGCACCTTAAGTACCCTCTCCCGGAATACACAGCGAGACAAACGCGCCCACTGATTGGCTCCGAGCAGAGATTGGTACCCAATGCGTCCATCCAGACTGCGTTGTAAGGCCTGTCACAGGTGCAAACCCACCTATGACCAGGCAGAACCTCAATACAGCCCAGCGAAACTGATGCCAAAGCATAATTTAGAACAATTAATTCCAAAACTCAACTATAGTTTTGGGCAAAAACTAAATTTAAATGCATAGCGCGTACTCATCAGGAGTACCGGCGCTACAGTAGTAATATGTGGTTACTTCGATTTTTTCAGAATTGTTGTTTTATTGCATATTGGGATCTATTAGTTAGTCAACTATTTCAGATATGGGGGAATATGCAGGAAAGGAATGGGAGTCTTGGATGCTCTCAAGTTCAGAATGAATTGCAGAAAAAACAACAATTAGAGTCTGATCTATCTCTTTATACAATTAACCAAAACCCTAGAAAATAAATCAACTTTATTTTGGCATGGTAATGCCTTTGAAAGGTATATCAAGGAGGATATCAACCCACTAGTTCTAAGAATTCAATTTTTTTTCCACACTAAAGGAGGTCAATGCAGAGTTAAAAAAAAAAGAATGGGAAGGCAACCTTAAGCTTTGTTCCAAAAATATGATGAGGATGTTGCAAAGTGAATACCAAAAACAAAGTGAAAACTTAGATAAAGAACTAGAGAAAATACACAATCAACTACTTCCCTTAAAGACACATACACTATATAATGATAAAAAAAAAAAAAAAAACACCTAGATAGCTTTAACAAATCAATACTCCAAAAGAAAGAGAAGACGTTTTGGAGAGATAAGAGGGCTTTTAATGAACGTTGGGCTTATAAATGGACCAATATTAATGCAAATAGAAGGCTTAAGAATAAGAAGAGAATAAGAACAATACTGACAATCATGCTAATTATATATCTGACTCATACTCTGCATCTTCCATTACTTCTTCTCAGGCTGATGTGTCATTTAGAAAAAGGATCATCCTTTCAAATGGTCTAACAAGGAAGGGGCAGCGTCACAAGCCTCAAAAAAATATGGAATTGTCTAATCAGGTCGTAGTTGTGGTTATACAACTACACGCACACACAAATGGGTGGGCCTAAAAACACAGCACATTCTTTAAAATCCGCTTTTGCACACAAAGTTAATCCTACACATAAAGATCTGGGTACAGTATCTAAGACACAAAAATCTGATGATGGTTTTTTAGACCCCACACAGAATTCCCCAAAAATTGGGAAGGGGATCAAACCTTATTTCAGCAAACACAAAATTATGGATTATATATAGTAAATTTATCTTCACATTGTCTTTCACCCGATGAGGCCAGGGTACTTAATGTCCCTAGGGCTATCTTTTTGCCCCAACCAAGCAATAGATAAATTTGACACAATAAAAGACTTGCATCTTTTTGCCAGAAAGCTACTTTTTTTACATTCACATGTGGGAACTGCCCATATTGTCAATATATGCCCAAACAAAAATATTTTGGGCTACCAAAGGATATTGGTTCGAGCTGAGACACTGTATAAACTGCAACACAAAAGGTGTGAGAAGGTATACCTTCTCTGGTGTGAATGTGGGTCCTGCTATGTAGGGAAGACCCGACAAGAGCTCAGGAGATGGATGTACAAGCACCAATATTCCATGCAAATTGGCAAACTCTGGAAAGACATGTCGCTAGAACCCATAGGTATAGAATGCCAAAAGTTACCTTTGTTGCATTGGATAGGGTACACTTCCTGAATAGGGGAGGAATAAGGTGCTCCTTCAAATAGAATTACAGTGGATTCACATCTTGCGGGGCCACAATACTGCCTGGTTTGAATGAATCTGGAAATTTCAGGCCCTTTTTAGAAGGTTTTAGTTCCAATAAAAAAGACCAAGATTTCCGATACACAGACTGGTACCTTAAGCGAGACCTTACAAACTCTCTGGGTATCCTAAGGCTACCTAATTCGCTGGATCCCTAACGGCCCCTCTCGATCAAATTGTGAAAAAGAATCTAGGAGACTCTCTGACTTCCATGGCTAACCCACTCTAGCACAAGTTAAATGTGTCTGGAATTGCTACCCTAGTTAGGCTATTGTATTTACTTCTTGACTTGACTCTTCAAACGTTGCTTCCACTCCTAAAGGCACTAATTGTTATAATTGTTATAATTGTTGTTATACTTGTTGTTATACTTGACAACCCCAATACGTTGTTATGAAACAGCTGTTAAAACTACTTTATACATATATGTGTACTGTTGAAAATCTCAATAAAAATTTTTCAAAAAAATAAAAAGACCAAGATTAAGTTAGTAAAATTTGAAGATATAACCCAAAAAATCTCCCTCTTTCTAATAAATCTAAAAACCTCATAGTAAAATATTAAAAACCTCTTTCCTCTTTATCTGCAAAAGTTCTGTTGCAGTATTGGGGAAACCGACTACAACTAATCCTGAAATGTGCAATTTTTTAGTAACTAATATTGTCGTAAAAAGATGCCCTGTGTTAACTTTGCTAGGCAAAAATTAATTTGAAATTCCACATTGTGAACTCTATATTTGTAATTTTTCAATTTTTCTCTCTTTGGAGAGAGCAGTTTAGGCTGAGGAATGTCAATACTGTATATTACGTGTTTCCGTTTATATTGTTTTGTTTTGTTTTTGTAAACAGGTTCAGATGTGATTTCTTCTGATGTCCATAGGTGATGCTGTTGTGGCATCCTAGGGATGGGAGCACTTAATTACACCCAACACAGGAATGGATTATATGGGCCTTTCTTTTTTCCTCCTGAATGAACACGCTTCTTCATTTAGAAGTGGATCCAATGGGTCTCTGTCTCCTAAGGGGCCAATATGGAAGTGCTGTGTTGGTGGTTTGCCCTCCAGGATAGCATCTTCTGGTTTCTGGCCGTCTACTCTGGGCCAAGACCGGAAATGCATAATCATGCCTGTGTGCATGCAAGTAGGGTGGCAAGGACGGCGGAAGCCACAAGGTTCCTGCAATTGCAGGCACCAAATGGAGACACCTGCACAGGTCCCTCCCTTTATGGGTATATTTACCTGTGGGTGGTCTTTGTCCTCACAGGACAAAGGTGCTGTCCCTGAGGAGAGCCCTTAAATAACTCATCACACAGCCATTAATGTCTAAACCGCTGCCAACTGTGGGGCATCCTCACAACGGAAGGTGGAGGAACGCAAGACCAGCCCGGGATGTCGTCATGGAGGAGTGGAAGAGGACTCCAGTGGCAGGGTTAAGGCAGTGCTGGAAAATAATGGTGGCCACACAAAATATTGACACTTTGGGCCCATTTTGGACATTTTCACTTAGGGGTGTACTCACTTTTGTTGGCAGCGGTTTAGACATTAATGGCTGTGTTTGTGTTATTTTGAGGGGACAGAAAATTGGCGCTGTTATATAAGCTGTACACTCACTACTTTACATTGTAGCAAAGTGTCATTTCTTCAGTGTTGTCACATGAAAAGATATAATAAAATATTTACAAAAATGTGAGGAGTGTACTCACTTTTGTGAGCTACTGTAATTCTCAACCATAAATCCAAGCAGTACAATCAGGGAGTGGAATAAAAGGTGCAGTTCTGTAGTCTAGGAGACAGAGTAGTTATAGAGTGCTTTACCAAAAAGTTTAGGCATCCATAAAACATGTGCTATGTATATCATATTAGTAACAGTCACTGGAACTAACTTGTACATACTATAAACATAATAATACATGTAACAACTGTAAATAGTGACATCTACAGGTCAGAGGTATGAATACCACAATACATTGACATTTAACCTCTAATCTGCTGTCTTCTTTGTTTTATTGAAAATAACAAAGTATCTGGAACCTGGAAGCAACTAAAAGGCAAAGGTTCTTGTGAGGTATTATTATAGGGTATAGCACCCTCCTAGTTCAAAGTAAGCTGCTAGGTAAATTTAGATTGCTCCTCTGTAAGTAGAGGAGGCAGGGGTTGATTGCTTTGAGCTCTCCAGTGTCTCACAGGCTGCTGTTCTGCTATGTCCCCTGACTTCTGGATATTTCTGGAAGTATAGTGGGAGGGAGAGCAGAACAGGCAGGATCAAATTGTATAAAACAAATGACAGGGCATTAAATCAATCAAAATAATGCAGATTTGTCCATTGGAACAGGGTACCTCTGCAACTGTGGACACTCTACTGAACAAAAACAAAAGATTGTGGGAAAGCTATAGTGGCTAACCCACAGAAAAGAAGTTGCATAAAGAGGACCAATCACGGTTTGATTATATCAAAGTGAATATGAATATAACTGACTTTATTGAAAAATTTGATGAATATCAAAATATGGCAGGCACATACGGCAAACACCCCCAAACACCAATAAAAAGGTTTAAAAGAGTGGACAACGTTGTCACACACACTCAGCACAGCAGGGTCCCTTCCACACATGCAAGTATACCACAGTAAACCACAATAGTACTTCCAGGTATCAAAGCAGAGGGAGGACTGGGTAGGGGGTATCTGGATTCCCAGCTATACTTGGCTCTTACGTGGCTATTGTATGCTGGAGACACCACTGGCCCCACAACTACCCTGAGACAATTCCCATAAGTCATTTGCTCTATGCCTAAATATACCTATAGAAAGTATATAATAGACATGTACATTTATTTTCATCCGAATGCATTTTCGTCTGAATTTCAGTATGTTCGTTATCGCTTTAACAAACAATAACGAACGTGCAGAATCCGAAAACCGGAAGATCCGACATAAACAAATGCTTTATTTTCGTTTTTGTTGTGACAACAGTTCGATATAGATAGGAGATTTGACATGACCCTGACAATAGTGATCTGTGTCCATCGACCCTGTGGTTGAATGTGCCTAACTTTAGCTCTATTAGTCCAAGATTATTCTACATAGAGAGAAAAGATTCAACATTATAGAGACAATAGCAAAAAAGGTCGAATGTGCCTAACCTAACTCTATTAGTCCAAGATTATTCGACATAGAGAGAAAAGATTCAACATGAAGATTCGACTAAGCAGTCGGCACAAGCGGACATTTATGGTCAAATGCTCTGCCTATAGGCTATAGAATAATTCTTATGTTGGTTGACTAGTAATAATAATTAATAAATGTAATTATTACTAGTGTTATACAACATTATAATTTTACTATAGCTTGTAGGCGGAAATTTTGACCGGAAATGTACAATTGCGGCATCGTACAGTTTAGCTGCTCTGTCAAATCTTCTTAGAGCATTCGACAGACACCATAAGCCTTCAATGACAGATTCGACCTTAATTATTTCGGATTTTTGGACGAATGCATTTTTTAATGAAACAAAATAAATAAAAACAAATGTATTTTTCGTACGAAAACAAAATTCTAAAACAAAAAATTTCAGTGTGCACATGTCTAGTATATAAACAGTTGGCTCTTTGTACATAGCCTGGCTGCAGACTACATTATACTAATGCCCCATACACACGGTCGGAAATTCCGACCACAAAATCCGTCGGATTTTTGCCAACGGATTTTGTCCGACACTGGTGTTGTATACACATGGTCGGACAAAGTTTTCGGAAAATCCGATCATCCTGAGCGTGGTGACGTTCGTTGCGTACGACGGGACTACGTAGAGGCTAGTAGCCAATAACTTTGGTCTTGTAATGTGATCTGAGCATGCGTGGCACTTTGTCCATCGGAATTCGCTACACACGATCGGAAAAAGTCTGATAGGACTTTGTTGTCGGAAAATTTGAGAGCAGGATCTCAAACTTTTTCCATTGGAAATTCCGACGCAAAAAGTCTGATGGAGCCCACACACGGTCGGAATTTCCGACAACATGGTCCAATAGGACATTTTCCATCCAATTGGTATATGCAATATCTGCTATGATATACAAAGTGAAATTAATGTATTGGTTAAATACCACGGCCAGTCCTTGGAAAAGGCTAAAATGATGCATCATGTGGCTACAATGCTTTGAAAAAGTATTCATACCCCTTGACATTTTTGCACATTTTGTCATGTTACAAACAAAAACGCAAATGTATTTTATTGGGATTTTATGTGATAGACCAACACAAAGTGGCACATAATTGTGAAGTGGAAGATAAATGATAAACTTTTTACAAATAAATATGTGAAAAGGGTGGCGTGCATTTGTATTCAGCCCCCTTTGCTCTGATACCCCTAACTAAGATCTAGTGGAACCAATTGCCTTCAGAAGTCACCTAGTTAGTAAATAGAGTCCACCTGTGTGTAATTTAATCTCAGTATAAATACAGCTGTTCTGTAAAGCCCTCAGAGGTTTGTTAGAGAAGCTTAGTAAACAAACAGCATCGTGAAGGCCAAGGAACACACCAGACAGGTCAGGGATAAAGTTGTGAAGAGGTTTAAAGCAGGGTTAAGCTATAAAAAAATATCCTGCGATTTGAACATCTCACGGAGCACTGTTCAATCCATCATCTGAAAATGGAAAGAGTATGGCACAACCGCAAACCTACCAAGACATGGTCGTCCACCTAAACAGACAGGCCGGGCAAGGAGAGCATTAATCAGAGAAGCAGCCAAGAGGCCCATGGTAACTCTGGAAGAGCTGCAGAGATCCACAGCTCAGGTGGGAGAATCTGTCCACAGGACAACTATTAGTCGTGCACTTCACAAATTTGGCCTTTTTGGAAGAGTGGCAAGAAGAAAGCCATTGTTGTTGGAAAGCCATAAGAAGTCTTGTTTGCAGTTTGCAAGAAAGCCATGTGGGGGACAAAGCAAACATCTGGAAGAAGGTGCTCTGGTCAGATGAGACCAAAATTTTACTTTTTGGCCTAAAAGCAAAACGCTATGTGTGGCGGAAAACTAACACTGCACATCGCCTGAACATACCATCCCCACTGTAAAACATGGTGGTGGCAGCATCATGTTGGGGGGATTATTTTCTTCAGCAGGGACAGGGAAGCTGGTCAGAGATGATGGGAAGATGGATGGAGCCAAATACAGGGCAATCTTGGAAGAAAACCTGTTAGAGTCTGCAAAAGACTTAAGACTGGGGCGGAGGTTCACCTTCCAGCAGGACAACCACCCTAAACATACAGCCATAGCTAAAATGGAATGTTTTAGATCAAAGCATATTCATGTGTTAGAATGGCCCAGTCAAAGTCCAGACCTAAATCCAATTGAGAATCTGTGGCAAGACTTGAAAATTGCTGTTCACCGATGCTCTCCATCCAATCTGACAGAGCTTGAACTATTTTGCAAAGAAGAATGGGTAAAAATGTCACTCTCTATATGTGCAAAGCTGGTAGAGACATCCCCAAAAAGACTTGAGGCTGTAATTGCATTGAAAGGTGGTTCTACAAAGTATTGACTCAGGGGGGCTAAATACAAATGTACACCACACTTTTCACATATTTATTTGTAAAAAAAAGTTTGAAAACAATTTATCATTTTCCTTCCACTTCGCAATTATGTTGCGACTTTGTGTTGGTCTATCACATCAAATCCCAGATCGTTGTAGTAATGGCGGCCCATATGGAGAGGTTCAGGTGTCACTGTCCTTATTCGTGTCGATGTTCACACTCTAGAGTGTGTGTGATCCAGAGGCTCTGCTAAGTCACAACGTTACGCCAGTACCACGGAGTGGTGAGAGCCTCCGGACAGCCCTGTCATTATATGTCTACCCCATCTACCTCATGTATCAGTTCAAGATACTGCTAGGATTGCCATATATTGAACTCTGCTGTGGTGGTTATTTAATTTGGCCCATTCAGAGTGGGATCAAGGTCTTCATCTGCCATATGAAAGCTGTCAGTCTGTGTCTGTGATAACTCTCGAAAAGTCTCCATACACCCGATTTATAGGCAAAAAGAGACTTCAAGTGGTTTATTGCAAATAATGTCTATCGACTTGGGATGAGGACTGAATGTCATATCACCATCCACTGATCCACATGTTGGGCAGTTCAAGTAACTAGCCACGTGATTCATCATTTAAGCTTTTTCCAAGGACTGGCCATGGTATTTAACCAATATATTCATTCCACTTTATATATCATAGCAGATATTGCATATACCAACTGGAGAACTATGAAGGGAATACACAATTATGGAGCGGCACGCTTTAAATTTTTACAGTTATACTCAGTGTCAATTCTGTCTCAGTCTAATGCAGCCTGCAGCCAGGCTATGTACAATGAGCCAACTGTTTAAATACTTCCTATAGGTATATTTAGGCATAGAGCAAAGGACTTATGGGATTTTCTCAGGGTAGTTGTGGAGCCAGTGGGGTCCCCAGCCACGTAAGAGCCAAGTATAGCTGGGAATCCAGATACCCCCTCCCCAGTCCTCCCTCTGCTTTGATACCTGGAAGTACTATTGTGGTTTACTATAGTATACTTGCATGTGTGGAAGGGGCCCTGCTGTGCTGAGTGTGTGTGACAACGTTGTCCACTCTTTTTAACCTTTTTATTGGTGTTTGGAGGTGTTTGCTTTATGTGCCTGCCATATTTTGATATTTATCTAATTTTTCAATAAAGTCAGTAATATTCATATTCACTTTGATATAATCAAACCATGATTGGTCCTCTTTATGCAACTTCTTTTCTGTGGGTTAGCCACTATAGCTTTCCCACGATATTTTGTTTTTGTTCAGTAGAGTGTCCACAGTTGCGGAGGTACCCTGTTCCAATGGACAAATCGGTATTATTAGACTTTTGATTGATTTAATGTCCTGTCATTTGTTTTATACAATTTGATCCTGCCTGTTCTGCTCTCCCTCCCACTATACTCCCAGAAATATCCAGAAGACAGGGGACATAGCAGAACAGCAGCCTGTGAGACACTGAAAAGCTCCTCCTGCTTATGTTTCCCTGCAGACAGGCTGGGAAAGAGCTGGGTCATATGACAGCTGTATATTGATTAGAAAAAAATGTACTTATTTTTTTTTTTATTAAAATGAATACAGTACTATCATCCATATACAGAAATTGAAGGGACAATGTGGGGTTTATTTACTAAAGCTGTAGATTGCAAAATCAGGCTCACTTCTGCATAAAAAAAACAGCTTCCAGGTTTTAAAAATCAGTTTCCAGGTTTTAATGTCAAAGCTTAATTGAACAAGCTGACGTTAGAAGCTGTTGGCCTACAATGCACAGCTGCACCAGTGCTCTCCAGTTTTATTAAATTTACTCCTGTGTGTTTAGTATCACTTTAATCAACTACATAAATAAGGTCTGCATTACTAAGAACACTATATCCACACTGCAAGGGTTAATTGTTCACTTTGTCTATGATGTATTCTGTAAAGCTTTTATTCTTGAACTTGTGTTGGTGGAAAAAGTAGACAGAAGATATGAGATACCTCTATTGATTGTGGTTCCTGTCTCTAATCCTGCGTACTCTCCTTTTGTGAACTGACCAGCATCACTCTGAATAATACTGTGGGTGTAGATTCCAAAGTCCCAGGCCAAACCGCCTAATTCCTTGACTCTTGCAATCAGCCCATGTCAGTTCTGGAAAGTGTCCCTCACTAGGTCCTTGGACACATAGCAAGTTTACAGATAAGCACCACTGGGTTGCACTCCCTTTGCTCACTCCCAATCAACAGTCCATGTTACCCACAGAAGGTCAATTCCCAGTTTCCTCCGTCCGCTTTACTCCTACTTCCACCTCCTCATGGTCCGGCGCATCCCCGACTGGGACGCCCGGTTTTTCCTCTGGTCTACATGGCCACGTCTGCTCCTGCTATCCAGCGCTGGGGTCTCTGAACCCCTAGGCTGCCAAACCTGCTCCTGCTACACTCTCTACATCGTGAATTCTCTCGCCTTCGAGGAAGCATGTGACTAGACATGTGCATTTGTTTTCGTGCCAATGCATTTTGGTCCAAATTTTGGGTATTTACGTTATCGTTTTAACAAACGATAACGAACGTGCAGAATCCGAAAACCGAAAGATCCGACATAAACAAATGCTTTATTTTCGTTTTCATTGTGACAACAGTTCGATATAGATAGGAGATTCGACATGACACTGACAATAGTAATCTGTGTCCATCGAACCTGTGGTCGAATGTGCCTAACCTTAGCTCTATTAGTCCAAGATTATTCTACATAGAGAGAAAAGATTCGACATAGAGAGAAAAGATTCGATATTATAGAGACAATAGCAAAAACGTTTGAATGTGCCTAACCTAACTCTATTAGTCCAAGATTATTCGACATAGAGAGAAATGAAGATTCGACAAAGCAGTCGCTGCGAGTGGACATTTATGGTCAAATGCTCCGCCCATAAGCTATAGAAGAATTCTAATGTTGGTTGACTGATTAATAAATATAATTATTACTAGTGTCATACAACATTAGAATTCTTCTATAGCTTGTAGGTGGAACATTCGATCGGAAATGCACGATTGCAGCGTCGTACAGTTTAGCTGCTCCGTCGAACCTTCCGCCTACAAGCTATTCCGTCGAATCTTCTTAGAACATTTGACAGACACCATAAGCCTTCAATGACAGATTCGACCTTAATTATTTCGGGCAAATGCATTTTTTTTATAACGAAACAAAATAAATAAAAACAAATTTTGGGAGTAACTAATAAATGTATTTTTCAGACGAAAACTAAATTCCAAAACGAAATATTTCAGTGTGCACATGTCTACATGTGACCCCCAGCTTATATGCGAGTCCTGCCCCTGCCAATACAATTTAATGATTGGTCCAGAGCACTCCACATAATCTGCCTGCCACTCAGGTCCCAAATCCTGCCTACCTTCCAAAACATGTCCACTGGAAGGATGAGGGGACTTCCTTGAGCCAGAGTGTAGGTGGCCACACCCCCCTCTATTCTAACACTCTCACCTCCCAAATAAACAACCAGGCCTAGAAAAAGTGCAAGGCCCTGCCTAAATTTACCTATCACTATTTACAGAAACACACTAAGCACCCTCCTAAATGGGGTGGGCGCTACATAATGAATTAGCACTCGGGATTTAAACACGCCTAGTGTTAACACGCGTTTACACGCATCAAGCATTTTTTCCACCCACACTCTGCTGCTCCTGGATGCACTGGCATTGTTTTTTTTTCCTGCCATTAACCCCCCTGGCGGTATTCCTGAGTCTGGCTCGGGGTGGAATTTCAGTACCATAAGCGGTAACCCCGAGCCAGACTCGGGATCGCATTGCAGGATATAGGGAGAGATACTTACCTTGTCCCCTGGATCCTGCGATGTCTCCCTGCTGTGTGTGTGAGCTCCTCCGCTCGATTCACACAGTGCCCAAGTGCCACTGAGCTCCGTTCCCTGTGACGTTGCGATGCACGGGAGCAGAGATCGGTGCCAAATTCAAAAAAGTAAAAAACACATAATACATATACAGTACTGTAATCTTACAGATTACAGTACTGTATAAAAAAAATACACATCCCCTTTGTCCCTAGTAGTCTGTCCAGTGCCCTGCATGTAGTTTTATATTATAAATACATTTTTTTCTGCCTGGAATTTGGAGATTGTCCATAGCAACCAAAAAGTGTCTTTTTATGTCAAAAGTGATTTTATACCAGCTAGAAAACAGCAATAATAAATTAGAATCACTTGCAGAATTGAGCGATAGTGATTTGTGGGGAAATTCGTCATCAAACACTAAATCTAATGACAGCGACAATTCTGCAACTGAGCAAATTTCAGTGTTTTTGATTTGATTACATTATTGAATCATTTTTATAGTTATTTATTATATTATAATTTATGATTTTGTGTTTCAAATTTTATCATACCCGGGATGTCTACTAGACTCTTGTTTGGACAGATTTAAGTGAGTTATTCATAAGAATTACAGGCCTACAATATAAAACGCCAAATTTCCATGCAAAATAATTGTACCGCTTTCAGCACCTAAAATCAGAAATAATCATACCGCCAGGGAGGTTAAACATTGCTAAAAGCCTAGGGGTTGATTTACTAAAGGCAAATCCACTTTGCACTGCAAGTGCACTTGGAAGTACATTTGGAAGTGCAGTCACTTTAGATCTGAGGGGAAGATCTGAAATGAGGGGAAGCTCTGCTGATTTTATCATCCAATCATGTGCAAGCAAAAATGCTATTTTTTTATTTCCCTTGCATGTCCCCCTCAGGTCTACAGCAACTGCACTTCCAAGTGCGCTTGTAGTGCAAAGTGGATTTGCCTTTAGTAAATAAACCCCTATGTGTGCCTGGACACATAGGTTAACATGCAGGGGAGTTTAGAGGCAGGACCAGGGCTCAAGTCCTGCGGGAACGCATGGGAACGGAGTTCCTGTACTTTTTCCACAACAGGAACTCAGTTCCCGTTAGCAGCCGTGTCCTGCAAGACTTTGAAGTATGCGAGCTGTGTCGCAATAGTAAGTAAGTGCCGCACACCTGACCATTCAGGCATTGCAAGTAGGGGGCCCCATGACAGCTTACGCTTCGATCTACCTGTCAATCACAGCTAGCTGACGGGTAGATCAGGTCTAGGTCTAGCTGATGGGTAGATCAGCTATTCTGCTCACAGGACATGCAGGGAGAGAGGTGAGCTGAGGGAGGAACATCAGTTTGGGGTGGTAAGCTAAGCACAATAGCTGGCAAAGTTTAATGCCAGGAGGGAAGTTTATGTGGAAATATGTGAAGGGTTGGAATAGCAGCGAGTGTGTGTTGGAGCCCTGCAGAGTTTGCAGCCCCCCAAGCTATCATACATCTCCTAAGCAGGAACACATCACTATCTCCCCAAGCATTCTGTCCAGATAATGTGCAGTTAATTTATGACCTTTCCATTTAACCCTGTGTTATCCAAACTCTGTTCAATGAAAAGTGTAAACTCACCACATAAACACTCTATATACAAAATAAAATTCCCCAATAAAGATCAGAACATGATATTCAAATTTGCATGGAAGCACAATTGAATGAATGCTGATTATTCAGAGAATTACCGTATTTATGTTTATTGAGGATTTTGTTTTTTTTTTATGTACTAACAGTTAAGCTTCATACACACAATACGAAAATTGGGTGAAAATACCACTTTTGAAGCGTTCGTGCATATGAGCGTATCATTTTTTTTTTTTGGTGGGGGAGTGAATCTTGGGTGGGAGTTCCCACACTTTTTTCCCAAGGACTTGACCCCTGGGCAGGACAAAATACATCAGACGCCCCTAGGAGCAGTGGTAAAAACTTTCAATGTGCATGAGGCCTAATTGCTAGACACATTTATAAGATGTCACATAAAGTCTTTGGGGACCAACTGTGTCCCTGCAGGAAAAATTCTTGTTTTTATAGGCTACCTTAAATCAACTATATAAATAAGGTCTGCGTTACTAAGAGCACTATTTCCTTACCAGCTGCATAGTTCTTTCTGCCTTATTTACTCGCTATACCCTTGGCACATCACACATACCAACTGCCATATGCTCCATCTCTCTCCTACTTGTTCCCACGAACACTCAGTATTCGCTTTAGTGTTTGGACTGAGATAAATTCCTTCATGAAATGTATCTAAATCCCTGGACCCTCTGCGTTCTTTAAAAAACACCCTGTGCCAGCAAGATCCATTTATATCCAAATGCATTTGATATTTTCTATGTAAAACTTTCTATCCTGCCAGACAGCATTGTGAATGTCAACTGATGAGCTATGATGTGTTATGACCAACGTCTTGCTCATGTGCATATTTATCTTAATCATCTCCTTCTCGTGTTTTTTTTTTCCATTAGCCTGCATAACATATAAGATAAACCCCAAGAAAATGATAAGTTCTGTTTAGCCAGTTGTGAGGGGATCATGTTGACCAATTACTGAACTATCTAAAAACATTTCCACTCTATTGATTTTAGCTTAATGTTTTATTCACACAGCTCAATTCCTGCCATTCAGATCATTTTGTAGTGAGAGGATCTGATAGGAGGCAGAAAACAAACTGATCGCTTGTTTCTTATTTTCCTGGCACTAATACAAAATAATACTTAACCAGACAAAAGACCCATATTCAGAAACATGGATTAAAAACAGGTTTATTAATAATTTACTGAGGAAACAGACAAAAGTTATGCACCCAGGAGATTTTGGTGAGTGAAGCACTAACATTATAAAGCAGTTAATGGAGCTCCTTAGAATAGATTTAAGGCCCATTCACACCAGTGTGTTGCAATCAAGGCACATTGCATGCGTTGGTGTGCTGCTGTACAATGGCAGCCAAACACACCTCCAAACACATGTGCACCACAGTGTACAGTATCAAGTGCATTGTGCAGCAGTAAAATGCAATCTGTCCTATTTTTGCTTGCAGTGCTGTGCTTTCCAACCAATTCATTTTCAATGGGCTGTTTAAAGCAATGCAACACAGTGCATGTAAAAGTGAGCTTTGCAGTGCATAGTATTGTGATGTGAATGGACTTTAAAAAAAACCTACAGAATAAGAATGAACAAAACCTTTTAGTCGTGCTCTTGAGCGTCTGTGGCACAAGACTAATTGCCCCGTACACGCGATAATTTTTTTTCCGACAACAAAACCGTGGATTTTTTTCCAAAGGATGTTGGCTCAAACTTGTCTTGCATACACACGGTCACACAAATGTGCGCCCAAAATTCCGAAAGTGAGAACGTGGTGATGTACAAGACGTACGACGAGCTGAGAAAAAGGAAGTTCAATAGCCAATGCGGCTCCTTCTGCTTGATTCCGAGCATGCGTGAACTTTTGTACGATGTACTTGTGTACACACGATCGGAAATTCCAACAAGTTTTGTTGGCGGAAAATTTGAGAACCTGCTCTCAAACATTTGTGGGCGGAAATTCCGACAGCAAATGTTCGATGGAGCATACACACGGTCAGACTTTCCGACAACAAGCTCACATCCAACATTTAGTGTCGGAAAATCCAGTCGTGTGTACTGGGCTCTCAAAGACGTCAACCAATACAAATCTGCCCTCCAAAAATACTATTCTTACCTCCACACTGCCAAGCAGACCTATTTTACAACTCTTATTAACACCTTCTCATCCAATCCCCGTAAACTCTTCTCTACCTTCAACTCTCTACTTCATCCTCCACCGCCTCCACCCACTGACTCACTCACTGCCCAGGAGATTGTCACTTCAAAAACAAGATTGATACAATCCGTGATTAAATCTCCACTCTACAGGTATCTCCCCTAGCTAAGACCCCATGTCAATTGACACTCCCCTTATTCAAACCTGCTACTACAGACAAAGTTGATAAACTCCTTTCTAATGCCCACCTAACCACCTGTCCCCTGGACCCTATTCCCTCTCTACTACGGTCACCCTCTGTCTCTATCCTATACTCTCTAACCCACATCTTCAATCTCTCCCTCACCTCTGGCATCTTCCCCAATGCTCTAAAACATGCATTGGACACCCCCATACTTAAAAAGCTGCCCTTGGACCCTACCAATCTTAAAAATCTACGCCCTATCTCCTTGCTCCCCTTTTCCTCTAAACTCCTTGAACACCTGGTTTACAACAAACTGACCACCTTATTAAGAATAATCTTCTTGACCCCCTTCAATCTGGATTTCACCCTCAACACTCCACAGAGACTGCTCTTTTAAAACTCACAAATTACCTACTAACTGCAAAAACCAATGGACACTATTCTGTACTTTTACTTCTGGACCTTTCAGCTGCCTTTGACATGGCTGACCACCCCCTCCTCCTCAAAAAACTTTACTGCCTCGGTCTCCATGACTGTGATCTTCAGTGGCTCTCATTCTACCTATCCCAATGTACCTTCAGTGTCACTTACAATTCTACTTCCTCCTCTCTTCTTCCTTTCTCTGTTGAAGTCCCCCAAGGTTCTGTTCTTGGACCTCTCTTATTTTCAATCTATACCTCTTCCCTGGGTCAGCTAATAGCCTCTCACGGGTTTCAATATCATTTCTATGCTGACGACACCCAAATCTCTCTCTCCACCCCTCAACTCACTCCATCAGTCTCCTCACGCATCACTAACTTACTAACAGACATATCTGTATGGATGTCACATCACTTCCTCCAACTCAACTTGTACAAAACCGAGCTTATAATATTTCCTCCCCCACGTGCCTCTTCCCCTGACTTATCTGTCAAGAGAAATGGCACAACCATCCACCCATCCCCACATGTCAGCGTGCTAGGTGTTATCCTGGACTCTGAACTCTCCTTTCGGCCCCACATCCAATCACTTTCCAAAGCTTGCCGCCTAAACCTCTGCAACATCTCTAAACTACGTCCCTTTATAACCAAAAAGCTTTTGATTCATTCCCTGGTTATCTCTCGCTTTAACTACTGCAACTCCCTCCTCATTGGCTTACCTTTAAATAGACTATCCCCACTTCAGTCCATCATGAATGCTGCTGCCAGACTCATCCACCTTACAAATCGCTCAGTGTCTGCTACCCCTCTCTGCCAATCCCTCCATTGGCTGCCACTCACCCAACAAATTAAATTCAAAACACTAACAATAAGTTACAAAGCCATCCACAACTCTGCCCCCAGCTACATCACTAGCCTACTCTCAAAATATCGCCCTCTTCATTCCTCCCAAGACCTCCTGCTCTCTAGCTCCCTCATCACCTCCTCCCATATCAGCCTCCAGGACTTCTCCCAAGCCTCGGCCATCCTCTGGAATTCCCTACCCCAATCTGTCAGACTGTCTCCAAATTTATCCACTTTTAGGCAATCCCTGAAAACTTTCCTCTTCAGAGAAGTCTATCCTGCCTCCATCTAACAACTGCACTTTTATTTTCTCCATCAGCTCATTCCCCACAGCTATTACCCTTTTGTATAACTTGACCCTCCCTCCTAGATTGTAAGCTCTAAGGATGAGGGCCCTCTGATTCCCCCTGTATTGAATTGTATTGTAATGCCCCGTACACACGGTCGGAAAATCCGACCACAAAATCCATCGGATTTTTTCCGACGGATTTAGTCCGACACTAATGTTGCATACACACGGTCGGACAAAGTTGTCGGAAAATCCGATCATTCTGAACGTGGTGACGTTTGTTGCCTACGACGGGACTACGTAGAGGCTAGTAGCCAATAGCTTTGGTCTTGTAATGTGATCTGAGCATGCGTGGCACTTTGTCCGTCGGAATTCGCTACACACGATCGGAAAAAGTCCGATAGGACTTTGTTGTCGGAAAATTTGAGAGCAGGAGATAAAACTTTTTCCGTCGGAAAATCCGATGGAAAATGTCCGATGGAGCCTACACACGGTCGGAATTTCCGACAACATTATCCGATAGGACATTTTCCGTCGGAAAATCCGACCGTGTGTATGGGGCTTTATTGTACTGTCTGCCCTAATGTTGTAAAGCGCTGCACAAACTGTCGGTACTATATAAATCCTGTATAATAATAATAATAATAATAATAATAATAAATAATAATATATACAGTACAGAATGCTATGGGAAACATGTAGATCAGGGGTAGGCAACCTTGAAGAGGTAGAGATCTACCTGAACAACATGGAAAAAGTCAAAGATCACTGGGCACAGTGTGGCCTCCTCACACCTGATTTAAACTCCTAATTGCCGTACTACCATGTCGCAATCGTGTGCATTGCACAGCAATTATGGGTTTAAATCAGTTGGTGAGGAAGCAACATATCACTTTTTAGAAAGTGTACCAAACTCGTAGGATATAATAGAAATATAATAGAAATCTATGGCTAAGCACAGCAAACTTGCAGGAAAGCTGCAGGTACACTGCACTGCACCCACAATGCGGGTACACGGCAGCGCATCAATGTGAAAGCAGCCCTATACTATTATGCCCGGTGTATTGCTTCACACTGACCTTAAGATCTCTTCTTTCCTGCTGCTGGCACCATTTTGGAGACCGCTAGCTGGGATAAGAGGTGGAGTGCAGTTGGTATCACTTCTCATGGGACAGAAGCCAGCACTACAGAGGAGGCATCGGCTTATAGGGTTCTTGCTCCCTACTCTCCAACTTTACAAGTTTGATGCTCTGGAATGGTGGGTCAGCAAGCCCAGACCACAATCTACCAGTCACCTGTCCACGATCTTCTGGTTGCTGACCCCCTCTGTAGATGATAAAATTTGATTGGTCTCTATGGACTAAAAGTGATGAATTTTTTATCACCTACACAGTGATAGTAACTGAAAAATCATAGCTCTGAACCAGTTCAAACTTTTTGTTTTAGCTTTGAATAGAGTCATAAAAAATTATAACCTAGCTTTTAAATGCTATCTTGGTTACATTTTTTGGATATTTCCCTTTATTTTCTGTTCTGTCAGATACCCATCTCCTAAATAGGAAGAAGATTAAATGGAAAATTATCCAATGGAAATACATTCAGCAATAAAAAAATATTTTTCATATTCTCCTTTGCACGTCATCAGAGGGTCCCAAATGTGCAAATGAGAATATGATAAAATGATTTTGCAACATAAATCTACCGTATATACTCGAATATAAGCCAAGATTTTCAGCCCATTTTTTAGGGCTGAAAGTCCCCCCCTCGGCAGACAGACGGCAGTTTTAAAAAGCCGCGCCGCCTCCTCCCGCCCGTCCGTGATAGGCGGACACTAATTTTCCCAGCAGTGCAGTGTTCCGCCTATCACGGATGCCCTGTCATTCTCATCTCATGGACGAGGATGAGAGGGCGTCCGTGATAGGCGGAACACTGCACACTGACTGCTGGGAAAACAGCGTTCCTCCTATCACGGACGAGGACGAGGAGGAGGCGCGGCTTTTTAATTTTGCAATGGCGCCGTACACGCTGACAGAGCGGAGAGCGGCGAGCGGGGACAGAGCGGAGACCGGAGAGCGGGGACCGAAGACCGGAGAGCGGGGACCGAAGACCGGAGAGCGGGGACCGGGGACCGGGGACCGAAGACCGAGGGCACAGGACGGATGGCACCCGCAGATTGGCACAGGTAGGCTGTAATGGGGACACGGGGGGGGTCTGTACAGGGGACAGGCAGCTGCAGATGGGCATTGCTGGCCCCCTTTTCCACTTACAGTAGCTGCTGCATTTTGTACCCTCGGCTTATACACGGGTCAATGCAGGTTTCCCATTTTTTGTGGTTAGTTAGGGGCCTCGGCTTATACTCGGGACGGCCTATAGTCGAGTATATACGGTAAGTGGATTTGAGAGCTTTGTGCAACACACTTCCCAGATTTAAGTATTATTGTAAGACACGACACAACTGAGGAGATTTACTAAGACTGGAGCATTCAAAATCTGGTGCATGGCAGTCAATCAGCTTCTAACTTGAGCTTGTTCAATTTAGCTTTGACAAAAAAAATAGAAGCTGATGGTTTCTTTTCAGAGCTGCACCATATTTTGCGCTCTCCAGTTGTAGTAAATTTTCCCAAATATGTAGCTCATATATGGACATTTGTGTGGATGTGTTTATACTATAGACTTCATATATAATGTTTAGTTTATTTTTTTTCCATTGTGAGGAGATATTTTCTTTAGTATATTTTTTATAATATTTTTTTGATAATTAGCATACATTCTTTCCATTGAGATGTATATGATTATTTTGTATTCCTTTTTATGTGTGATACACCTATTCAGCTAACATTTTGTGCTAGGAAACAATTTGTTACTGTTGTAATTAGTTGATGTTGGGATGCTGTGTTTTCCAGGTACACATTTAGAATACTGGTACCCGGTGCTTGCTGGCACCTTTATTATACTCTGCCCCCCCCCCCCCCATGGGCCCCTTGGGTTAAGCCTGCCATGTGGACTGGTAATGCCCTTTTTTATTCACCTGGGGAGTAATTAGTGTGCTGCCGTGTTTTTCCATAATTGCACTGTGCATGCATATACGTCATGACGTTTTTATGCATCATCATATTTATTTGCTTATTGGCTCTCTGGATATGCAGACATAATGATATCATGCTGGTGATGTGCCTTTGGTAGGCTTTTTTCAATGGGAGGAATTGGAAGAGACAATGGAATATCCTGATTTGCAGGAAACAAGGGGGCTGGAGCCATGTTTGGTGTTCCCTTCCCCTTTGGGCACCATCTTTGACACCTGGTCCAGTATTTAGGGATGTGGTTCAGCAATATGGCCTGGGTAGTCTTTGAGGAAGTTGGGTCACCAACTAAACCGGTTAGACGTCAGTCTTTATTTTCTTATGTGAGGTAGTTCTGTTCTCTGTATCCCTGTCTGCATCTGGTATGAAGTTTTTACATTTTGAATTTCTGAGTGGACTATCTTGTATCTGCCTCTACTTGGTTACCTACTTAATGGTCTCCCAAGTATCTGGGGTAACATCTAAGCCATGCATATAAGGACTCGACAGTCTATGGAGAAGCCTGTGTGTGGCATCTGTGCATTGCCACTATCAGTTGAATGATGATGCACCAACTATATTTCAACCATGCATTTAGAACACACATCTAACTTATGCATATAAGGTCTTGGTGGTTCCTGTGGAAGTCTGCATACAGACATGTGTGCACCACTAATAACAGATTAAACCTATCTGGGAGACTGGATGATGCTGTGCCAACTATTTATATGTTGTCTTGGTGGTCCCAGTTAAAGTGCATACATGGACATTTTTCTCACTGACAGACCACAGAATAAACTCACCTTGAACCTTTCTCCATGTTTGGAGTATTCAAGTTTCTCGGATAACAGCACTATAGCGTCTACAGATTGGCTATGTCACCATATTGTGCTGGTTTCAACTACCTGATGTGTTACATTTTCAGCAATATAAATAGGTTTTACTAAGCCCTCCTGGAATGCAATTTGGATAATATGTTATTATACATTCTGAGTGAATGACCTAGCACATGCCATCCTCCAGATGTTGTAATTACTCTAGGATTAATCATTTTCCTCACAGAGCTCTTCAAGAAACTGTCACTATTTTGAGGGAATGCCACGACTACTGTTACATGATTACAACATCCTTACTATTCTTTTTTTTTTTTTTTTGGTTTTAAAAGTTTTATTGTAAATATTAACATTACAAAGGTATAAAACGTGAAAAAGAACAAGAGAGCATGGCGCCCCCTAGAGGGTCCGTACAGAGGACAGTTTACAGGCATATTCACTTGGCAATGTACTAGACGGTATGCGTACACCGGTCAGGCCGCTTGAGGAGAAAATAGGAGAGTGATCCTTGTTCTAATGGCCTAGGCACTGTTGCCATCGGGCGGGGATCAATAACTTCTAAGAATGCTTTCGTAAGAGACTTAATCAGCGTCTGGTCTCTGGCCTCCCACACACCCCCTGGGGGGATCTTGCTGTGCATGGGTGGGACAGGGGCCAGAGCTTCAGGTGAACCTAGCGTGAGAGGGTACGACGACCCTGCTCACCATAGCAGATTACCAACCCCTGACAGGGGTAAGGGTGCTACCGTGGGCTAAAATTTGGACCCTCACATAGTGAGGGGAAGGGTGAGAATAGGCCTGACGAGGCTAGGGCTACGGTTTTTGATCAAGCGGGCTGTCCTTGTGTACCTTCATGTGTCAAAACATGTCGAACCCTTTTACCGGAACTGGGGTCCTGAGCGCGCCAGGACCCTTCTAGTAGAAGTTGAATGGGTAGAAGGAGAGCCAGCGAGAGAAAAGGAAGGGAAGAGAGGAGAAAAGAGACAGAGAGTGAGGGAGGGAGGGGGGGGAGGTTGGGTGGGGGTTCCTTGCGGAGTGAAGCTGCGGATCATGTGTAGATCAGTCAGGGAGATTGACAGCCTTTCTCATAGGAGAATCAACGAAGTGCCCGTGTATTGGGCCCACGGTTCCCATGTGAGATGGAATTTGTCTAATGTGTCTAGAAGAGTGTGGGCAATTTTTTCCTGAGCCATTAACCATGAGATCTTTTGTTTAGCTCGTCGGAGTGAGACTGAGGGCGATTTCCAAGCTTGAGCTATAGTGATCTTGGCCCCTAGTAGGATAAAATGAATGAGCGAGCGGGTCAATTTAGGAGTATGCGGGATAGTCTTGTTGAGGAGAGCTATGAGAGGGTCCTGCGGGATTTTGAGTCCTGTGACTGTACATATGAGGTAAAAGACCTTGTTCCAAAAGACCCTGATTTTAGGGCATTCCCAGACTATGTGTAGGAGAGAGCCTAGGCAGCCACATCCCCTGAAGCAAAGTGGGGAAGACTGGGGGTAGAATTTAGAGAGGCGGGTAGGGACTAGATACCATCTAGATATCACTTTAATATCTGCCTCCATGAGGGAGATGTTCAAGATGCCTTTAAATGAGTAAGAGAAGTGCGTGTGCCAAGTATCCAGATCCCATTCAAACTGTAGGTCCTGCTCCCACCTCAACATGTAGTTCGCCTTGCCCTGAGGTTCAGCGAGCGCTGAGTAGATCAGGGAGATACCCCCCCTGACGCCCATGGCTGAGGAACACCAGTGCTCATATTGGATGACAGAGAGCGCCTTATCTGAACTGTTCCAGACTGTGTGTAGGAAGTGGCGTAGCTGATAGTACCGATAGGTTTCCGAGGGGGGCATGTCCAGCTTGGATATGCAGTATTTTAGAGAGAGGGGGCCATCAGCATTGAAGTATTGACCGATTCTATACAAGCCTTTGTCGAGCCACCATGCAAATGCCTTGATGTTTAGTCCTGGAGGGAAGGAGGGGTTGTTGAAGATATGGGTGAGAGGGTGCCAGGGCGATATTAGAGCGGTATGTTTGTGGAGAGAATCACAGAGGGACATCGAGTGTGAGAGGGTGGGGGATAGGATCGCAGGGCGATTTCTACCTGTTTTCCAGATCAAGTAGTCTAACGTGTGGTTGGGGGTAGCCTGTCGTTCAATTTCAACCACATCCTTACTATTCATACATATGTTTGTTACAAGTTTTCCGATACTTTGATTTATTTTTCTAGGATGTATCTAAGTATTTTTTGAAAGATCAATTTGGGAGTTATGTGGATTTTAATATGTATACCATTGTGTTTTGTGTCTTTACACATTTCAATTTTTTTAATAACAAAATGCTTGTTGAATATTAGCAGCATGAGTTTCAGATACATTTCTTTCTTTTCTCTATTCTTTTCTTTTCTCTTCTTTTCTTATCTTTTCGATTTTCGTTTTCCTTTTTTTTTCTCTTTACTTTTCTTTTCATTTATTTGAACTTGTGTGGAAGCCCTATGAAACTAAATATGTATACAGCAGTGGCTACTTCATTTCCCATACCGAAGATGGCGGCGGCAGCATCCGAGGACCGCGGGACGGTTCGCTCTCAGGGGCCGACATCGCTGGACCCTGTGACAGGTAAGTATCCTTATTCCTATAAAAGTCAGCAGCTGCAGTATTTGTAGCTGCCGACTTTAAAAAAAAATAGTTTGCGAGACTCCCGCTCTAAAGTGGCTATAACACTAAAAAAAAATGCTCCAATTCCGTTTGGCTACTTTCTCACTGAGGCGCCTTACAGGCTCTATAGCGCTAAAAAAAGCAGCGCTTTGCGGTCGCTTTTAACCCTTTTTCGGCCATTAGCGGGGGTTAAAAGCGCCCCGCTAGCGGGCAAAAAGTGCTGCAAAAATTACGTTAAAGCGCCACTAAAAATAGCAGCGCTTTACTGCGGCCCGTCACAGTGTGAAAGGGCCCTGCTGAGAAAGTGGATTCTGTAAAATGGAGGCGCATGTGTGAAAGGGGCCTTATAGCAGATTAAACATCACAGTGCTTGTGCTGTCTAAACTACCCCTTTCTTTTTTTAAATTGTATTTTTATTGAAGAGAAAAGTGAACAGGTACATCATAACAACAGTTATCGTACAATATTTCAGGAACAAATAAACACATTCGTACATGTTATTAACATTACAGAACATTTCGTAGGCCGGGTATTGGTAAATGTCCAGGAAAGTAAAATAATAATATAGACTTCCGGTTCCGGCGCCACATGGGAAGGCTGTGATCAGACACAGCTCCCGCCACCCTGCTCCGAACGACCGCTATAAAACCGGCCCGAGCTCCGGGGAAACCCCCTGCACTACACCGCAGCACAGAGGGGAATCATGGACCGCTTTGTAGAGCGATCGTACGCTCGAGCGGTCACAGCACAAGCACCTCTTGCGGAGGACACAGCTCCCGGCGCAGCCAATATGGCGGCCGCGCCGCTCTCTAATGCGCCCATACTACCGCTGCCCCCGCCGGACATACAAGCGCCTATGCCCACACAGTCAGCGGGCATTGCACAGGAAGTAGTGGCCCTCCTGGGACCCACACTTGCGGCAACAGTAGATGCAGCTGTGCATAAGGGTCTGGAGCAGCTGCACATTGAGCTCCAAGCACAAGCTCAAAGACTCACGCAGGCAGAGGATAGGATCTCATACCTGGAGGATGACACTACTGCACAGTCAGCAACATTAGCACGCCTAACTGCTGAAAATAGGGAATTATGGGAGAAAATCGATGACCTTGAAAATCGCTCTAGGAGAAACAATCTACGCATAATTGGTCTCCCAGAAGCTATAACACACACCCAGCTTACCAACATATGCGCAAAAATTATTCCAGAGCAGCTGGGACTCCGCATACCGTGCACTATTGAGAGAGCGCATCGCATCGGTCAGTATGAGGAAAACCGAGCCAAACCTAGGCACGTTATCGTCAAATACTTGAACTATGCGGATAAAACCGCCATAATGCAGGCATTCCGCCGCACGCGCTCCCTATCTGTAGACGGAGCAAAACTGCTACTATTTGCGGACTATTCGATAGAGGTAATGAAGCAGCGCAAAGCTTTCTCCACGATCTGCTCAACCTTATACCATAACCAAGTGAAATTCTCCCTGGCGTACCCAGCTGTTTTACGCGTCCATACGCGCTCAGGAGAACATCTTACCTTTACATCGCCAGAAGAAGCAGAAAGACACCTGGCAACAACCTGCTCGGAAATGGATCACGCCGACTCCGCAGAAGATTCCTCATCATTACTGAACGCAACACATCCAGCGACACGCAAACCACAATCCAGTCCGAGCAAACCACCGTACAAACGAAGTCGCACTACTCAGCATGCAGACCGCGCTGGCAACCATCGAAGACAAACAGACGACAGATAGGTAATATCCTTCTTTTCCCTCTTTACACACCATTCCCTGCGTCTTCCTCCGTACTGTTAAACCAACAGCTATACCCGATAAACCGTAAGGGGACTGTACCTAAATGTAGGTACCAAGGAACTTTCCCTTCTTAGGCGCGTTGGTTACGTTACCGTACGGACTGCTCCTCAGACGCCTAAACTCCTTTATAGACTGTCGAGAACAAATGCCCACCCTGCTTGCCAACGAGCCACCATCTACTTCCGGCATCACACACACCTGAGCTTAATAACCCCCCTAGTTCAGGCCTAAATTAATACCGAATTTTTTCTCTATTTTTTTTGTTGTTTTGCAACAGCATATAGGCCTATACCCCCCATCTTCCTCATCCATCTTGCCCCACCCAGCTCGGTGCCCCAACCACACTCCACACAATGGAGCAGGTGGACGGCGGGAGGAAATGTTACCTGGTCTAGCCGAGTGTGGAAAAAAGTGAAGTACTTGTTGGACTATAGTTTTAGTCTACTTCGCATTCTCGTTATGTTATATGTTGTCAAGTTTATATTAATGTTTACACAATATGCAAATTCATACCTTGTGCCTTTAGCCCTGGGAGACATACAATACTTGGGTACCCCTTTGGCTGATGATGCAGTGTCTAGAGGGGAGTCTCATCCCCTATGTCAAGCTCAAAACATTCTTACTCACCAGACATGGCCTCAGCAATCGATGGGAATCACCTGAAAATTGTATCATGGAATGTCAGAGGGCTTCGCTCCCCAAATAAACGCATGATGGTTCTTAGACACCTAAAGCGGCTGCGGGCAGATGTGGCACTACTACAAGAGACACATCTGTCCGCAGATGATCTGGCACGTCTGCGCAAATTATGGGTCGGAGCAGTTTACGGGTCGCCTGCAGAGGGACGTAAAGCCGGAGTAGCCATCCTACTGCACAGAAACCTGAAGCATGCCATCAAAGACGTAACAATAGACCAGCTTGGACGACACATAACGATTCATATGACCTTAGCTAGCAAAGACATAGCCATTACTAATATATATGCACCGAACTCGCCAGACTCTACATTTTTTCGAGAAATGACGGCATGGCTGGTGACAGTACCAGAGACTTTACATCTAATTGGGGGAGACTTTAATTCGGTCATGTCCCCCGCGATCGATCGTTCGGGTAAAATAACAGGTCGAGAGACCAGTACTGAGAGTTTAAACTTCTCCCCAACTCCCTTAGCGCAGACAATAGATCAGATGCAGCTAATAGATATCTGGCGATTATCGCACCCGACCGATAGAGAATATACCTTCTATTCCCCTCCCCATAACTCTTTTTCCCGAATTGACTACTTCTTTGCATCACCAGAACTTTCACAAATGTTACGAGACCCGGAAATTAAAGATGCCAGGATCTCAGACCACAGCCCCATCGCAATACAAATGATAACCGCACGACCCTCGTCCCCAATACAAATGTGGCGTTTTCCTTCCTACCTAGCCGAAAGCGAAGACTTTCGCAATATGTTGCAAACATCATGGGCGGACTATACTTCCACCAATGCAGCACACCTCTCAGACCCAAATCTCTTTTGGGAGGCTGGAAAAGCCTTCCTACGAGGAAAAATTATTTCATACACTGCACAATACAAAAAAAATGCCAAACAACATTACATGCGAGCCAGCGAAACCCTACGCTTAGCACACGAACGGCTAACGCTTACACGTACGCCCGACAATATTGAAACTTGGAAAGCAGCTAAGCGAGAATTCGATCTTTGGGCAGAACAACAGGAGCTGGCCAAAGCCTCTTATTCCTCCCTATATTTCCATAAATTTGGTAATAAGGCGGGTAAGCTACTTGCAAAACTTTGCACGGGGACAAAAAGACCCACCCACATTCAGGCTCTGAAAAGTAGCACGGGAATATTACATACCACTCCAACAGGCATTAGTAAAACCTTAGCAGAGTTTTATACTCATTTATACTCTGCAGACCCTATTGATCAACACACAGCAGACACTCTCTTAGATAAATTGAGCCTACCGAGGCTGCAGGGAGATACTCTAGATGCCCTAAACGAACCTATCACTGTGGAGGATATCCAAGAAACGATCAAATCACTAGCATCTTCTAAAGCCCCGGGTCCAGACGGCTACACGGCCGAATTTTATAAATTAACAAAGGAATTCATTCCAGATACTTTGAAACAGGTCTTTAAGGCTGTCTGGGACGGAGGCCCATACCCACCTACAGGAACTCAAGCATACATTAGACTGATAGCCAAAAAGGATAAGGACCCCACACTCCCAGGATCATATCGACCAATCTCATTGATCAATGTAGATGTCAAAATCTTATCTAAAATAATCGCGACACGCCTAGCTCATATACTTCCAAACATACTACATCCGGCCCAATCGGGATTTGTAAAGGGACGCTCGGCCACCCTAAATATCCGGAAAGTTCTTACAGCATTGGAATACGCCAAATTGAACCCAGAACGAGATGTTGCGATAATCTCGCTAGATGCCGAAAAGGCTTTCGACAACATCAGTTTGTCTTGGCTATTCCGAGTGATGGAACGCCTTCAATTCTCGGGTCCAATTATGCGCTTTCTACACCGACTGTATGAATCCCCAACGGCCCGATTAGTCACACCTGACTTTATATCAGACACGATCCCCCTGACAAAAGGAACCAGACAAGGGTGCCCCCTTTCCCCCTTATTGTTCAACATTGCAATTGAGCCTTTGTCCAGGCTACTCAATTCACCTGACGGAATTAGTGGTATAACAATTGGGGACCAAACGCTACGCTCCGCTCTATTTGCGGACGATATACTGCTTTTCTCTACCGACCCCTCAGCAGACTTTGAGAAACTTAGAGACATCTTCCAGACGTTCCGGCTTTGCTCAGGTTTCCGTATCAATTTTGACAAAAGTGAAATACTCTCGCTCCGACCTAAACTGTCTGCTGGATGGCTACACCGGTCCCCTCTATCTATAGCATCGCAACATATTACATATTTGGGCATACGCATTGGTCGAGAACCATCTTCACTATACACACTTAATTTTCCACCATTAATATCGAAAATTGTGAAGGAGTTGGAAGCTTGGACAGCTCTCCCTCTCTCGCTCTTTGGGAGATGTCATCTTTTTAAAATGGTGTCATTTGCACGTCTACTTTACCCCATGCAAACAATCCCTCTTTTAATCAAACACTCAGATGTCAAACTAATCCATAAGGCGTTGACCAACTTTTTGTGGTCCCGCAAAAAGCCACGTGTTGCCCTACAAAAACTGTGTCTCCCAAAGACGGAAGGGGGGGCGGGCCTGCCCAATATACGTTTCTATAACTTAGCGTGTCTACTTAGACAAGGCTTAGATTGGATATCAGGCAAATCCAGGTACTCTAATAATATACTAGAAGGTGCAACTACCCTACCTTATACCCTACCAGCTATTCTCCACTCAAACCCAAACAAGCTGCCGACACACCTTAAATCGAATATGCTCATAAGGGATACAGTCATAGCCTGGAGAGAGACTCGAAGACTACTGGGGCTGCCCTCCAGTATCTCGTGCCACCTGCCAATCCAAGCTAATCCAATGTTTCCCCCCTCTGTTATGCACAAAGCTTTTGACCAGTGGAAGGCTAGAGGTCTTACTAACGTTAAGGAAATCTATCTTAACGACCCGGGTAAAATGAAACCCTTTCAGACACTATCGAGAGAATTTTCATTACCAGCGACCCATATTTTCTACTATCACCAACTCCTCAGTTATCTAAAGACCTGCTATGGACCTAGCACAGACCCTTTTCAAAAATCATTTATAGACACGGTACTGAAAAAGGAGGACTATTCCATTTCTAGTTTATACACTCATCTTATTTCCCACCAGTCTGCTAAATATCATCTCAAACCATTCCAAAAGTGGTCTGACATATTCGATGACACAGAACTTCCCGAAAAAATACTGGAAGGATACAAACGAGTTCGCCAGCTTATTGTTTCCGAAACATGGAGAGAAACACAATTTAAGATTGTACATAGAGCATATTATCCTTTCTGCATTAATAAAACAGATCCTAAGCAGGAGCGCTGCCATTGGTGTTCGACGCAGCGTCCCACACTGGTGCATCGTCTATGGGAATGTCCTTCCATTATCTCTTATTGGGACTCGATACTAAACTTTATATATGAGATTGTTGAAATACGGATCCCAAGGGATCACCTAATATGCCTGTTTGGACATATACCACCTCTACCCACACCATCGGATAAGAACACACCGCAGATCCCTCACTGGGCACAAATCTGCCTTCTGGTGGCACGTAGGACAATAATGGCACAATGGATCAAGGAAACACCGCCAAATCTACGGGCTGTGAAAAAAGCCCTTGTATCATTCTTCTACCTTGAAAGATTAGACACTATCTCATCAAACTTCCGCTCTACCGCACGATTCTTCAAGAGATGGCGCAAGTTCATGGAACGTGTGTTCTCCCAAGAAGAGATACAAAAAAATATGCAACCGTTCCGATACACAGACTGGTACCTTAAGCGAGACCTTACAAACTCTCTGGGTATCCTAAGGCTACCTAATTCGCCGGATCCCTAACGGCCCCTCTCGATCAAATTGTGAGAAAGAATCTAGGAGACTCTCTGACTTCCATGGCTAACCCACTCTAGCACAAGTTAAATGTGTCTGGAATTGCTACCCTAGTTAGGCTATTGTATTTACTTCTTGACTTGACTCGTCAAACGTTGCTTCCACTCCTAAAGGCACTAATTGTTATAATTGTTATAATTGTTGTTATACTTGTTGTTATACTTGACAACCCCAATACGTTGTTATGAAACAGCTGTTAGAACTGCTTTATACATATATGTGTACTGTTGAAAATCTCAATAAAAATTTTTCAAAAAAAAAAAAAAAATAATAATATATATAAAAATAAAAGAGAAAAAAGAAAAAGGGAAAAGAAAACCAAATAAACACAAAAGAAACAAAGATCCAGTATTACAGTAAAATATATAAGTATCAGGTGGGTATACCACTATATATGGTGATCATCCTAGCAATCGTTATCATTTCAAACATCAACATTGATTGCTTAGTCGGCTATATATGTGAGTGAGAGGAGGGGGCTGAGTACCGATAGAGGAGGAGGAGACTAGAGGGGAGTTCGGTAAAATCAGATCTGGGGTGCGAGAGGGTCAGGTCAGGGATTCCCCCTGGAGGGTGCCATATACTGAGTGATCCCAAGGGTCCCAGATCTCAGTAAACCTATCCATGGCATCCTCCTCTATCAGTGCTGTCATGTGTTTCATTCTGCGGATTTCACTAATATTCTGTATTAAGTGACTCTGTGAGGGGGGGGAAGGTGATAACCAGCATGCTGGGATAGCTCTTTTAGCTGCCAGTAGAATGAACGAGGCCAATTTGTTGGAGGCCTTACCCATACCAGAAAATGGGAGGCCTAGAAGGAGGTGTACAGGATCCTGTGGAATGGATATGTCAAAGACCTGTTGAAATATAGTTGAAACCATAAACCAGAAGGGTGTGATCTTTTCACACTGCCAAAAGATGTGAAAATGAGTGCCTCTGAGTTTACCACATCTCCAGCACAGAGGAGAGAGAGAAGAGTCATATCTATGTAATATTTCAGGGGTCCTGTACCAGAAAAATAGCACCTTATAAGCAGTCTCTTTTTGTGCCACACATCGAGAGATTTTGGAGGTGGATGACCAAATTTTCGCCCACTGCGTAGGTGAGAGTTGTTGCTGCAAAACTTGGGACCATTTGATCGTGTAAGAGTGGGGAAACTACCCCTTTCTAAGCTGTAAAAAACCTATTTGATCCTGCCTGTTCCTGTATCCACCTCTGTGTGCTGACCATGGTAATCATGGCTGCTGATTCCTGATTTCCATGGTCAGTTTACGCCCCTCCATCATCCCCCTGCTCTCCTCTCTCCCTCTCCCCCTCCCTCCCTGCCTGTCAGCTCCTGTGTGTGTCCCTCTCCCTCTCCAACCCCCTCCCCCTCCTGCCGCTATTAGTAGCTGGCAGTAAAAGTAAAGAACAATTACAGCTAGCTCCTCTGTTCTATTAATCTCTCCTACACTGTGTAAATGTGTTTTTTTTTTGTTGTAAATGATGCCTGTAAATACCTTACCTTCAATCTGTTCTGGCCAGTCACATGGCCTCCGACCGCTCTCCTCACCCATCTAAGGGCTACAGTGGTAGGGGCTGAGCAGCCAGCACACCAGTCACATGGCTTCCCCAGATGATGTCAGAGGGGGATCCTGGCCCCTCCAACTGTAGCCCCTAGATAGGAGGAATAGAGCAGTCATGTGACCAGCCAGAATGAGATAAGGTATGTACAGGCATCCTTTTAAAAAAACATTTACACTGTAGGAGATATTACTAGAACAGAGGAGCTGGCTGCAATTGTTTACCTTTACAATCACTTTAAACTTTGAAAAAAAACTGGAAGCTAATTGGTTTCTATGCAGAGCTGCACCAGATTTTGCACTCTCCACTTTTAGTAAATCAACCCCATGTCAATGCCCATATATTGAGTTGGTTCATTTACAGTTTACAAAGTTAATTCAAGTCTTATTTGGGAGCAATCAGTTTTGTATTTAATGATGTTGAGTGACATACAGGAATTTACCTGGTAAAAGGTATCATTTACTTTGTCAGTGACCCCTTTCAAAACTGTAAAATTATGGTAAAATGACAATGGACAGTATTAGCACTAAGATTTTTTATAGCTGACAGTAACTTTGACAAATACGGTAAATGTCCATAAGTACAATGACTTAATCACATTATTAAAAGATGAACTCTGCACTACTCTAGACAAACCAGTCCAGAACTAGCAGAATTAATCAGCTCACAATGTTAAATTGCCTCTCTTACCATTATTTTCTGATAGGCTAACAATGTCAAATAATTCTCGCAATCATTTATACAGACAAAAATGAGCAAGCGGATTGTGCCTCTAAAATACTTCTACTTTCTAGGCGTATGCAGTTTCAGAGGCCCACAAGATTATTTATATATTATTAACTATAGTGAATCCTTTATATATATATATATATATATACGCTGTATATATACAGGTACTCCTCACTTAAAGGCCGAGTTCCGTTCCAGCGACCAGGTCTTTAAACTAATTGGTCGTCGTTAAGCAAAGAACCACAAGTAATCAATATTTCAAGAATTCCTAACTACTGTACTGTACTGTATTCTAAAAAATAGGGTCTAAACACAAAACTCCAATGTAATAATGTTGTTTTATTTTGCAGAAGTACAGAACACAAAAATATAAACAAAAATACTGCACTGTACTGTACAGGATACAATGATGTACAATGCCCAAAAAGTAAACGTATACTGTACAGTAGACATTTAGAGTAACATTTTAATCATCAAATCCTTTAAAGGTTGATAGTGCTTCAGGGTCATCAGTGTCATCACTGAAATATGAATTTAAATTACCAGCAGGGTCATCAGTATCATCATTGGAGTTACCAGCAAGGTCATCAGGAGTTGTAGATGAGGGAAAAGTTGACAAGGAAATGATAGAACTGGTGGTAGGGGTAGCTTGCAAGAAGAATTCTGTTAAGGTGCTTTGCTTTTTAATTTTATTTTTTTTGTCATAAATTTCACGATAACATCGCATAAGTTCCATCATCTGCCATTCCACTTTAGAGAACCTTTCAACATTTGGGTCCATACTCTCTAATTGTAATAAAGCTGCATTCACTTTTGTGAACACGCCAGCTAACCCCCTGACTGTGAGCTTCTTTTGTATTTCTTCCATTGTTTCCTCCTTTTTTTCCTCTTCCTGTTCTAAGTGCTGCTGTGCTTCCAGCTCTATTAAATCTTCATTACTTAGCTCTCCCTAACAAATTCCACTAATTATTTAATATTGGTCACTTCAACATCTAAGTCAAGCATGTTAGCAAGTTCCACACTTGATTTATAACTTCAACATCTGTTTTATCAAACTCTTTGCTATTGTTCACAAAACGCTTTAAGCATTTTTTCCATATACCCTGCATACACTTTTCTGTTACTCACTCCCAAGCTCATGCAATGTTTTTATGCAGTGTAAAATGCTGTAAGCTTTCCAAATATCATGAAGGGTAACTTCATCATTTTCAGTTGCTGCTACAGCTTTGGAAAAGGTGTTGTGCAAATAGTAGGCCTTGAATGTTGCTATTGCACCCTGATCCATGGGTTGTAGGATAGCAGTTGTGTCTTTAGGCAGATACATTACCTTTACGTCTGGAAGTAGGTTATCAAGATGCTGGGGGTGGCCTGGGGCATTATCAAGCAGGAGGATAATTTTAAAGGGAACACCCTTTTGCTAACAATAACGCTTGACCGAGGATATGAAACAGTTTCGGAACCAGTCATCAAATAAAGCTAATAAACAGGCAGTGTGTACTTATTAACCTGCTTAAATGCACGTGGGTTCTGTGAAATAGCTGAGGAGAGGCTTTAACTTGAACCCAGCAACATTTCCTCCCAACAACAACGTGACCTAGTCTTTAACCCCCCTGGCGGTAATCCCGAGTCTGGCTCGGGGTGGGAACTTCAGTACCAAAAGTGGTAACCCCGAGCCGGACTCGGGCTCGCATTGCAGGATACAGGGGGAAGTTACTTACCTTATCCCCTGGATCTTGCGATGTCTCCCCGCTGTGTGAGCGAGCCGTCTGCTCGCTCGATTCACACAGTGCCCGAGTGCCGCTGATCTCCGTTCCCTGCGACGTTACGACGCACAGGAGCGGAGATCGGCGCCAAATTCAAAAAGTTAAAAAACACAAAACACATACAGTACTGTAATCTTACAGATTACAGTACTGTATACAAAAAATACACATCCCATTTGTCCCTAGTGGTCTGCCCAGTGCCCTGCATGTCATTTTAGATAATAAATAATTTATTTTTTTTCTGCCTGGAAACTGGAGATTCTCCATAGCAACCAAAAAGTGTCCCTTTATGTCAAAAGTGGTTTTAGACCAGCTAGAAAACAGCGATAATAAATTAGAATCACAATTCTTTATCAAACACTAAATCTAATGACAGCGACTATTCTGCAACTGAGCAAATTTCAGTGTTTTTAATTTGATTACATTATTGAATAATTTTTATATATATTTTTATTATATTATAATTTATGATTTTGTGTTTCAAACTTTATCATACCCGGGATGTCTACTAGACTCTGGTTCGGACAGATTTAAGTGAGTTATTCATAAGAATTGCATGCCTACAATATAAAAACGCCAAATTTCCATGCAAAATAATTGTACCGCTTTCAGCACAAAATTCCAGACAGAATCATACCGCCAGGGAGGTTAAAAGCCTTAAAACCGGGCATTTTTTTATCTTCTTTGTGTATGTAGGACCTTTTAGGCATTTTTTTCCAAAAAAGTAAAGTTTCATCCACGTTAAATATCTGCTCTGGACAGTAGCCACCTTTTTTCATGATTTTATCAAACTACAACCCAATTTTTTTAGCTGCTTCCACATCTGCACTTGCAGCCTCCCCACTGATATTCTGATTATGGAGGTTGAATGGCTTGCTGTAATTGTTTCAGTCAAATATTTTCCTTTGTTCACTTTCAAATTCTCAAAAATACTGCGTGCTTTGGTTTGAATCAATAAAAGACTCATTGGCATTCTTTTTTCTATTTGGTAGTCAATCCATACTGCCAGCAATTTCTTCATTTCATGAATGAGGCCTTTCCGCTGCCTAGTTATTATGGCTTGATATCCTGTCAATGCTTTTACTGCCTCTTTCACTCTATCCTTATCCTTTAGGATTTTTGAAATTGTAGAATGTGCAAGTTCCAATTCACTTGCTATTTCTTTAACTTTCTTGCCAGCCTCATAGTTTTTATAGATCTTATTTTTCATATCAAGATCAATAGATTTTCTTTTTTTCTGAGCACTTTCTGCAGGTGCAAGCATGCTTTTTCGTTTTTCTGACATGGCGGGGCAATACCTGTACAGTACACAGTACAAGCACACATCACATTACAGTACTGTGTACATAAGGACATACTGTGTACAGTATGGAGAACAGAGTACAGTACAGTAAGACATAAGACATAAAACAGTATACATAACACTAAAGTGGGCATTTAGGACAACAGAGTACAGTACAGTAAGACATAAGACATAAAACAGTATACAGTACTGTATACAGAACGCTTGCAGGGGCATTTAGGAAAACAGAGTACAGTAGAGTACAGTACATACCTGTAAAACTGCAGACCGAGAGTGAGAACGGGGCTGATGCAGAGTGATGACATGATGTCCTGTGCGCGGGTCAGGAGAGCTTGTCGTAAGTCCGAACAGTCGTAGGTCTGGAGAGCTGGTTGTAAGTCCGAGCAGTCATCCTGCGTGGGTCAGGGAGAGCTGTTCGTAAGTCTGAGTGGTCGCTAAACATGTAAGTCGTTAAACGAGGAGTATCTGTTTATACTGTATATATTATATATATATATATATATATATATATATATATATATATATATATGTTTGAGATAACCATTTACTTCATACATTAGTAAATTGCACATAAATGTCTAGTGCTATTTTTCTGAATAAGCTCACAATTTGTTATTATTGCAAAGCTGGCAATCTGTGGCCCCAAGAAACTGAATTTAGAATGTCAGCTGGGATTGTGGTTTACAGCTTGCCTTCTTCTGCTCTTGGTAAAAAAGAAAAACAGAACAGAAAAGAAAATCACATGTACCCTGATATTTATCATATTAGTACAAAATGCATGTCAATTCTACTGTATGAAGAAAAGATCAACAATTTATCTATACAAAAGTATAATAGGTATAGAATGTAAGATCCTAAGCATGTAGTGGTGAACCTTTACCTGTACCCCTTTTACAGATTATGAGTTCCATCCACCTACACTGCTAGCATGCAGTTAAAATAAAACATTAATATCACAATTATCCGAAATACCCCCTTACTCCACTGGAACACACTAACAAACGTATTTACCAGGATGTGGTGTCTGCCATTAGTAGCTGTAACAAGCACAAATATATTCTCCCACAAGGCAGTTTTGTATAGAAGTCCTGAGCCCTGGAATGTCCGTCCTCAGTGTTGGTGAGAACCACCACTGGTATACATCCCACACCGCACTACTCTATTTCAGTGTTATTTATCATGTGTTAAAAAGTACACTAAGAAACAAAAGTCACATTAGAATCCAATTTAATAATAACAGTCTATTTACCAGCAATTTACAACAATAAAATGATCAAATAGCTGAATGAATAACCTTGATTTATTAGGCATGGAACACCGCAGCTTTTTATATAACGTGGTCTTTCAGGATAATGAAACGTTAAACATTGGTAGGATGCTGACCTATATAACTATTCTACCTAGGATTCTGCTGAAAGTAGAAGCAGCATAGGGTGGTGTGTCACAGCCTTTTGAAAGGCAAGCCTTTTAAAAAAGGCACATAATCTTTAGCTAACAATCAAAGAAAGCATATTTTTCAGTATTTTTTTTCATGAGTATTTAGAAGTAGAAAGTGTACTAAGTGTGATGTAAGGGCTTTAAACATGCATTAATACATTATTATGCTTTGCCACTTTCAGTGTCCCTTTGTTCATAGGCTTCTCTACTGGGTGTTATAATAATTATATAAGATTAACCACTTCAGCCCTGGAAGGATTTGCCCCCTTAATGACCACACCATTTTTTGCGATACGGCACTGTGCAGCTTTAACTAACAATTGCGCGGTCGTGCAAAGTTGTATCCAAACAAAATTGATGTCCTTTTTTTTCCCACAAACAGAGCTTTCTTTTGGTGGTGGTTGATCACCTCTGCTTTTTTCTTATTTTTTGCACTATAAACAAAAAAATTATAAATAGCGCCAATTTTGAAAAAACACAATATTTTTAACTTTTTGCTATAATAAATATCCAATATAAACATGAAAAAAAATAATTTCTTCATTAGTTTAGGCCAATATGTATTCTTCTACATATTTTTGGTAAAAAAAAAATTGCAATAAGCATATATATTGATTGGTTTGCCCAAAAGTTATAGCATCTACAAAATAGGGGTTATATTTATGGCATTTTTATTATTATTATTTTTTTAACTAGTAATGGCGATGATCAGCAATTTTTAGCGGGACTGCGACATTGCGGCAGACAGATTGGACACTTTTGACACTTTTTTGGGACCATTGTCATTTATACAGCGATATAAAAATGCACTGATTACTGTATACATGTCACTGGCAGGGAAAAGGGTTAACACTAGGAGGCGATCAAGGGGTTAAGTGTGTCCTAGGGAGGTGTTTCTAACTGTGGGAGGAGTGGACTGACTGGGAGTAGAGAGAGATCACTGTTCCTAACCACTAGGAACAGCAGATCTCTCTCTACTTCCCTGACAGAAAGGGGATCTGTCAGTTTACACTGAAAGATCCCCATTCTGGCTCTCTGAGGAGCGATCGCGGGTCACCGGCGGACATTGCGGTTGCCGGCCACACGCATCAGCTTCCCCTATAGCTCTTAAACCAGCCGAAGTACACCTATGGCGGTTTGCACAGCCATGCCAACCTGCCACAGTATACTAACGGCGGCTGGTCAGCAAGAGGTTAATATAGCGCCAACAGTTTTTGCAGTGCTTTATGAGCAAACCAATCCCTGCAAGATAGAGATTGCAGTGGGTTGGTCCACCTTGAACAAGACAAAATGCTTACAGGTTTTTAGGAATACCCTACTGTGGTTTGCAAATATTTAATTGCAACATGTGTATTTGTTATCACATTAGTGGGCCTCTTTGAAATGCTGCTAGATCAACTGCCAGATTGTTAGCTGTGCACTCTGCTATCCTTTCAGCTACTATCATTTTGTATTATTTGTAGCAGAGCTGACACCTATGAAGCTTGTTCTTTTTTTTTTTTCCTTCCTTGGAGAACAAAAATGCCAGAGGCATTCTGTATCTGAATCTCACACGCTAAAAGATATGCTGCCAATGCATTAGCCAAAACATCCTAAAAAAACATCCTACAAAGCCAGACAATGGGTCAATATTACATTTTGCAGCAAATTTTTAGCAAAGCCTGCCTTTTTTTTTTAATAGTTCTGGGGTGAAGGACTTGCTATCCACAAGCAACTTCCATTTACATCCCAAAACACTTATGTAAAAAAAAAACAATCCTCAGCCCTGGTTCACATTGGTTCAATTTGACATGTCAAATCGCATGTCAATTCGGCGGAAATTGCTGGCAATGGCACCGCACCGATTTCAAAGAGTAGTTTCTGTACTACTTTTTTGCGATTTCGGGGTGCGATTTACATTGAGATCTGTGAAATCGCAGCTGAAATCGAGACTGACATGCTTCATTCCCACAGCTCAGTGTGAACCTGGGCTTAAAAGCATTTTGGCTTAGTGGTTGTAAACCGTTACATATACCCAGTGAATTGATAGGCCTCCGGTGATATACAGGGATGAAACAAATCCTCCTTTATAAGTTGTACCTGTTTATATACATCCCGTTCTTCTCTACAACTATTCAAAGTGCTGAATTTAAAACTTACTCGAGAGTTCAGAAAAAAACGAGGCGGAGATAGGGTCACCACCTCATCCCTTTAAAACTGAACACATATTTATTACACAGGTTCTGTGGCTGATTATGGTGGTAATTAAACTCACTTAGTGCCTTATATACATTAAATTAGCCTCAGAACCTGTGTAATTCATATGTTCAGTTTTAAAGGGATGAGGTGACAGCCCTAGGTGGAGAGCTAAAGTTACACTCTGCAGAGCTCTGTGAGGAAAGTTCTGACAGCTGATTGAAGGGAAGGGACACACCCCCCTTCAGACAGCACACAGTAACAGAGCTGAGGCTGTCAATCAGCTGGAGGTCCCTCCTCTGTCATAATTTTTCTCTTGGTGTCAGGAAAACTTGTCAGAAGTGATTCATGCTGATAGCAGAGGAACGAAGCTGCAGAAAAAAGTGACACTTAGTGCTCTTAATTGAGACAAATACACAATATAGAGCAGTGGTTCTCAACTCCTGTCCTCAGGACCCACTAACAGGCCACATTTTAAGTATTACCTTCGGGAGATTAGACAGACTAGAATACTGCAATCACTGAGCAGCAAATGATATCACCTGTGATGTATTTCAGTTATCTTGCAAACCTGGCCTGTTAGTGGGTCCTGAGGACGGGAGTTCAGAACCACTGCTATAGACGGATATTTCATGTCTGAGGTTTACAACCACGAGACAAAACAGCAGTTGGGATCAGTCGCACTGAAACTATTGAACATACTCATACACCTTTTCAAGGTGAAGCTATTGACAACTAGGGGTTGGCCAATGATGCAGTCAGGTGTAGGATATAAGTGCCTGGATGATGATTAGAGCCACTTAGCAGGGTGGCTGCATCCCTTGAGTTACTTTAATTGCAAAATGTTCATGCTTGAATGGGGTTGAAGTTTGACTTGATTGTAGTTTTCCACTATGCTAAACTGCTTTAGCAAATGCTCTTATCAAGGCAATAGGCAAGTAATGGAAAGGAAATGGAATTGGAAACAATTAAATTAGAATAACATTTACAGCTTTTCAGTGCCTCTTTTAAATGTAATTGTTAAACCTCTCAGTAAAAAAGCTGTAGTAAAATGAATCAGCCATTAAAACGATAATACATACATATTAGAGCCAACAATAGAAAGAAATTATAGGTGTAAAACTGAATTACTGTTATTAACTTGGGTGTAGTATGAACAACATGTAGAGCAGTCTTTTTTTGGATTACTATATTTGTGAGGATGTTTGTGATTAAATGCAAGTGTGTGTGTACATATGTTTTATTTATATAAATTGGGTTTAAGACATAAATGTGCAGTTTGTTAGTAAAAGACCAGGAAGGTGCAACTACAAGTCAATCAAATCATGGCAAAGGGCCCTCGCAGGCTTCCCTTTATCCTACCACCATACAGAAGCTTTCCTACCATTACACACTTTTACAAATGGATAGATTTTGATGGCATGCACCCCCCTTCTTTTTTTGTGTAAGATATTCTACATGTAAGAACATGTAGAATGTAAGAGCATGTAAGAATAGTCTGCATAAAACCAAAACTGTTGCTTTGGCCTTCATGACTTGTGACATGGTGAGGTGAGAGTTTTAAATGTATGCCAGTGAAAACATAATTTTTACTGCAGACATGTAGGGTCCCCATATCCACAGAAGCGATCATTAACATGGAGGTAAGCACACAGGAATATGAATTAGACACTAGCTAACCAAAGTCAAAGTATCAGGGCTTTGAACCAAACACATCAATTCCCAGTTGATGAAGGCTGTTGTTGAACCGTGATTGCTGCTTTGTCCCTCTGTTCTTAATTTTCAAGGAGGATGGAAAGACAGACTGATAAGATATGTTTAAGCTCTCTGTAGCATCTTAGAAATGTATTTGTTTAAACAGTAAAGCCTTCTGAACAGGTTCCCTCTGATTCTCAAGGCACAAAATAACCCTAGCCTTAAAAGAGTTAATTTAAGCATTAGTTAATTTCTGCTATCAGCCTAGGGATCTGATCATATTTTCAGCTAGAATTTTAAACATTTACAGCTCAGTAGATGTAATGAATCTTTACTGAATTTGCACTTCTCAGGAGTGTTTATAATTAGTGGTGTTGAGTGCATTTGCAGAGTAAAAATATTTGACATTTGCATGCGACATTCAAAAATCTTTATGAATGCATAGTTACTGCAAAAGCAGTTCACTATAGTTATTAAAGTAGAAGTAAACCCTCCTATCGTTTTCAGCCAAAGAAGCTGCCACCTTGGCCTCTGTTTAATCTACAACTGCCATGATGCTGCACATGTGATCAGTTATGACACTAGACATTGGATGGTTAACTATGCAACCAAACACACGGTTTAAGATCAATCAAATCTCATTTATTTCCCAGGGAAATAAGAAAGCTTATATAAGCTTATTATTAGAAGTTACAAGATTGCATAGCATACAATCACAATACAATACAACCGTATACTTAGCACATCCTAGTAGCTGAGATGGAATAAGAGAAATGTCCACATGGTTAGGCCCAAGTCATCATCCAATGTAGGCCTCAAGATGGCCGAACAACAGCTTAGCAGAGAACAGCCTCATGTCAATGCTTCCCAGCAAACAGACAGAATGACACAGAGGGAGAGCTCTCTGCTACAATCCCTTTTGAACAAACTCACTCATTCAAACCCCCCCCCCCCCCATTGCCAGTCCCATTTGCTTTGCATCCAATAGACATCGCGAAGAGGTAATCCAGGAAGCATGCTGTTAGATCCACTAGGGGCAGCGTCTCTATTAGCCTTGAGCCGTCTTATTCTCTTGGACCCTGTAATCACATCACAGCAGGTGGGCCTGAGCCAAGCCATTGTTCCTCTGATTACAAAGCTTGATATGCTTCATTCCAACTGAGGCAACCTGGCTTATAGCAAACAGGAAGTGAATCACAGAAATATTACATGAGTTCATGTTGAATCCAACAGTTACATTCCGGGCACATGCCGGAAATGTAACTTATTTGAAATGGTTAAATGGATGGGTTTACTTCCGCTTTAATGTCAAAAGACCAAGGGGTATGGTTATTAGTAGTAGATGATGCACATTCACATACCTAGTTTTGCCTGCAAACCCCAGCTCTTACCTTGCTTAGTTACATAGTTGGTAAGGTTGAATAAAGATACTGGTCCATCCAGTTCAACATGAGCGTGTGTGTTTGTGTTTATATAAATTTTGTTTGCTAGGAAACACATCTAAAAGTTTATGGATTTATCTAAATTCCCTGCTAACACCACCAACCGTGGAAGGGAGTTTCACATTCTTACCGCTCTAACAGAAAAAAAACCCTCACACAGTTTAAAGTCAAAGCACTTCTCATCCAACTTCATTGCATGGCCGTGTGTCTTCTTAAGAGACCTAAGAAGACACCTGGTCACACTACTGCTAATGCTTATGAAAATACATTATGAGGTTCCTGGCATTGGGAACAGGCATTAAATGCTAGAATGATTGTTTTAATTATGCATCAAATAAAAACAAACAGAATTATCTCATATAGACACTAAAGCGTTCCGTTTCTTTCAAGCGCAGAAAGCCCATATAGTTTGCCTACAGGAAACCCACTTTACAGTAGACTCCACACCCAAATATATGAGCTCCTCTTATCCACAAATTTTCACGGCCTCAGCTACCACTAAGAAACGTGGAACCCTTATAGCTTTTCACCGCTCTACCCCATTTATACTCAAATCAGAAATCAAAGATCCCGAAGGGAGATATATTATTCTCACAGGACATATTATGGATACGGCAGTTACAGTTGTGTCCTATTACGCCCCAAACAAACAGCCTACATTCTTTCTATCTCACCTTCTACAAGTAGTATCCACGCACAGGATGGGTACAACGATTGTGTGCGGAGACTCAAACCAGGTCCTCCTCCCATTTCTAGATAAATCCCCATACTCTCCACCGAGAAGCCCAACCAAGCAATCTTTCTCACAACTTCTCTCGAGATATAACTTAGTTGATTCTTGGAGAGAACATAACCCAGCAAAAAGGAAATATACTTACTACTCGCATCCCCATAAAACCTTTTCCCGAATCGACCATATACTCCTAACTGTTGGTATGTTACCAGAGATCCTTTCATCAAACATTATACCCATCCCTTGGTCAGACCATAACGCAGTATACACTACTATAGCGTCTACTATACCTAAATCACACGACTCATCGTGGTACCTCCCTGATATTTTGCTAAAAAACCCATCTCATTGCCTTATATTTGACCAAGCCTTAAAAGAATATCTAACACATAATACCTCCCCTGAAATTTCTACACTGACTCTCTGGGAAGCACATAAGCCAGTACTACGCGGAATATTCCAACGCCAATCTGCAATGTTTAAACGTGAGCGAAAAATTCTCGAACGCAAATTGGACTTAGAATATAACACTGCCTATGTAAATTTCCAAGATAATCCCTCTTCGACCACAAAAACTAGATTAGAAAAGGCCCGGTTAGAATATGATCTCTTTCTCACAGAAAACGCGGATAAGTCCCTGCGACGTTCTAGACACGCCTTTTTTATGAAATCTAACAAACCGGACACCATGTTGGCGCGTGCTCTTAATTCTAGGCATAAACAACCTAACCCTATCCGACTCCAATTGTCGAAGAATAATTATACCTGTAATCCGGTTAAAATAGTACACAAATTTAGATCCCATCTAGCTTCCCTATATTCGGAAACAACAGAATTTAATCCTTCTGAAGCCGATGTCTTTTACTCTCATTTAAAGCTCCCTGAACTAACCCAGACCCAAAATTCTCTTCTTGAAGAACCTATTTCAGAGGTTGAGGTAGTAAAAACTATTAAAGAATTAAAGCAAAACAAAAGGCCAGGCCCAGATGGTTTTTCAGCCATATATTACCATACTTTTGCAGAGATCCTTTCTCCACTCCTAACCAAAGCTTTCAATACAATATTAGAAGGATACTCATTTAGACAAGAATCGTTAATGGCAATAATCTGCATGATCCCAAAACCAAATTCTGATAGCACATCCTGCTCAAATTTCCGCCCCATTTCACTTTTAAACCTTGACATTAAAATTCTAGAGAAAATTTTGGCATCCCGCCTCAACAAAATCATAGGTAACCTTATTCATCGTGACCAGGTAGGCTTTATGCCTACTCGCCAAGCTAGTGACAATGTGCGTCGAGCAGTACTCTTGGCGCACATTGCCAAAACCCACTTCATTAAGTGGATATCAGCACTTTATGATAGACCTCAAGCATATGTAAAATATGCAGGCTATAAATCTGACTCTTTCAAAATAGAAAGAGGCACACGTCAGGGATGTCCACTTTCCCCACTTTTATTTGCCCTTTTAATAGAACCCCTTGCACAATATATTAGATTAGACCCAACAATAACCGGAATAGAACTAGGAGGCTTCCATCACAAACTCTGCTTGTTTGCGGACGATATTTTACTATTCTTATCATCTCCCCAAGTCTCTGGTCCCAATCTATTACCTATCCTTAATAGGTTTGCCAATATATCCGGATTAACAATTAACCCCAAAAAATGTTTAGCACTGAATATATCCCTTCCTGACAGAGAAAAAGACATGGTAAAATCAGCACTTCCTTTTACCTGGGCGGAAAAAACAATCCCATATCTTGGTATCAATCTAACAGCTTCTATCTCAGATCTCTTTTCAGCCAATTACCCATCTACTCTGAGAAGAGTGACTGATTTAATGAAACAATGGTCTCACCTTCCATTATCTTGGCTAGGTAGAATTAATACTATAAAAATGACAATTTTACCTAAATTACTATATTTGTTCAGAGTCCTGCCGATCCCAATCCCAGCATACTTTCTTAGACTAATTCAGAAAAGGGTAACGACATTTGTATGGGGATCTTCCAAACCTCGAATCCCTTCCCAAACATTATGTCTTCCTAAGCCTTCTGGTGGCTTGGGTTTTCCCAACTTTGCGTTATATTACAAAGCGGCCCATATTGCAAGCTTACCAAAATATCATGCAACACAAGAAACCCCTCTGTGGGTGTCAATAGAAGCAACTGAATGTGATCCCTTATCTGTCTCAAACCTTCTATGGCTTCATCCTAAAGATCGCATTGGTCTACATAACCCTATTACTAAACACTTCTTATCCCTTTGGGATAGGCTTAAAACCAAACACAAATTACTATCGCCACACAATCCTCTCCTCTCCTTCCTTAAAAATCCAGCTTTTTACCCAGCATGGGTCTTCCCCAAGTCATTCAAAGTCTGGGCTTCTCTAGATGCTTTAAGATTACATAACTTCGTTACGTCCTCCAACATTATTCCTTTTCAAGATCTCCAAGAGACTTGTGGGTTACCTCCCTCGGAAATATTCCGATACCTTCAGATTAAAATTTTTTTCACACCTTATACAAATACAGACACACCACTTGATCAACTCACAAAGTTTGAAGCCACATGTAAAAAGGACCCACATGCCAAGAATCTAATTTCCTCTCTTTACTCTCAGTTACTAACTGCACCCAACTCGGACAAACCTTCTTATGCTCAGAAATGGGAGGAGGACCTTGGGCGTACAATAACTGCTACAGAATGGTCAGATATCTGGTTGGCTACTAAAACATCCTCTCCTAACGTTTTAGCGGTTGAAACCAATTATAAAGTTTTGACCCGATGGTACCTTGTACCTTCCAGAGTTGCTAAATACTATTCATCCTGTTCAGCCCTTTGCTTTCGCGGCTGTTCGGACTTGGGTACACAAATGCACATCTGGTGGGCCTGTCCTATAGCTCAAACCTTCTGGAAGGAAATATTTTTAATTGCCTCCAAACTATTCAAAATACCAATGCAACCAGACCCTACTACAGCATTACTTAATCTTAAACCAGTATACCTGACACATATACAGTTTAAGCTTTTTGTCCGGCTCCTTACAGCTGCAAAGCAAACTCTGGCGAAAGCATGGAAATCTCCTTCTTTGGTGGTAGCTGAGTCAAAACATAGAATGAACAACTTCATGATTCACTCTAAAATGGCTGCCATAGAACTTAATCAAATTCCAAAATTTGAAAATATGTGGCGTCCATGGGTTAATTTTTTCGCACCTTCATCCTTTGATAAGTCAGTACTCCTGCCATGGTAGTTGATTACATTTGATGGAACTCAAACCTTACTAATCCCCACACTGGCTCTCGGATCAATCCAGTAAAAATTCTTTCCCCCTCTCTTTTCTTCTTCCTTTTCTTTCGCTATTTCCTTTCCTTCCTCTCCCATCCCCCTCATTGATTCTTGAAGCTCATTGTTACTAATGATGTATCTCATCCGCATTACATTGGAAACTAACATGGTAGAAATAGAGGGATACCTTTTGATAAAATGTATTGGTTCTAAAATCTCTACTTCAAGTATCCTTATTTATTTATCATATTTTATTTTATGTTTTATATTATTATCTACTTCTGTAATAATTGAGCTTCATTCCTTATGTTAACATGTATCTATTAACATGTATGTTAAGCTTTTTACTTTGAACTTAATAAAAATCTTTTGACAAGGAAAATTTAAAGACATACAAAAGCTTTAAAATATGGTGACTACCGTGTTATAATAGTGGGAGTGGAGCCTAACTAAACTTGTTCTTGTTATGTCTTGTTCTATTGGCACCTAGTCAAAACAGACAAATGCAGTTTGTAGTGCAGCAAATGTTTTCATAAATCCTTGGATGTTTCTTGTAATGCATGGCTTTCTATGAGCCAACTGGATGTCTTGGCAGTGTTATAAGAAAATATCATTATGAACCAGTTTTGAAATCGTAAAATCCAATGTGTTCTATTACAATCTTTGGACTTTTATTGATTTCCACCATAGTTGCTGCCCAACCATGTGAAACTGTTCTTTCCTTTGCACTTGTAGGATGTTGCTTGCTGGGTACTAGTTTGGTTTGTGTGCTTTCCTACAATATTTTTAGGTGGTTGCAAGCCATGCTTCTCCCATTTCTACAGCAGGTTCGAGGGACATGTAAGGGAGTCGGTGAGTTGTTAATAGAAAGCAAACACACTGGGGTTGATTTACTAAAACTGGAGAGTGCGAAATCTGGTGCAGCTCTGCATAGAAACCAATCAGCTTCCATGTTTTATTTTCAAAGCTTAACTGAACAAGCTTAAGTTAGAAGCTGATTGGCTACCATGCACAGCCGCACCAGATTTTGCACTCTCCAATTTAAGTAAATCAACCACACTGTTCCTGATGCTTTATACACATGGAATTTTACTTTAAGTCATCAAAGATTTTTTATTATTCTTCTTCAGGTCAAACCTTTGAATATTTAAGACATTTAACACTTCTAGCCCTAATAATATACATTTCATACACTTAATGACCTTCAGCAATGCAGCCCAGAAAATGAAATTGCATTCTAAAACAATATTCTAATATAAAATTTCAGGCAATTGTGTCACCAAATGAATAATAAAAGACTTCTATATTTCCTCGACTGTTCAAGAACCGCATTTTAATATCGTGTTCTATAAGCAGGTTTTTGATCTCATGTTTTTGGAAAGTGAAAGCAGCTCTATTCTGTATGCCCATTAACAAGGAATTACACTGAGCCACAGCAATAAGCTAAAATAAGGAGAGCCTCAAGCGATTCAATATAAAAAAATAAAAATGATTGTCAGCTTTTTACAGTGTGTTTTTCATCTTTAACAGACTGCATATAAAGGAAAATTCTTCCACAGTCACATATAATGCTGGAGCTGAGGCAGAGCATGATCTCCTTTAGAGCTCATTGTTCCCTGTGTGGGGCTTGCAGTCATTTCAAATTTTTGCAACATTTAAAGATGGTGTATGGTTTGGCAGCTTGCCCTGCACACACACTGATGTCTCTGTTAATGGCTATAATGAAATACGCTGGAGCTGTGGGATGTATCAAAGGACTGAGCTAGAGACAAATTGACAATGTATAACTTTATTTCTCCATTGATAATATTTCTTAGAAACCCTGTAACGATCTGACTTACAGCAAAAGTCAAAATTCTGGGCAACCTTCTGCAGACACCTACCGATAATATTTAACCCCTTAAAATTGAACACAGCTAAGGCTAGTTTGCAGCAAATTAGGCCACATAGCAGAGCCCCAATGCATTTTACTACCCTTTCATTGAAATACACTTTATTTGTATTAGTCACAAGAATGTGAAAGAATTAAAAAAAAATGCACATGGCCACTCTTGGTCAGCATGCCATAGCTAAGCAGATAAATAGGGAGCAAAAATAAAAATGTTCTATTAACAAAATGGCACTTTCATGCTTATACTCAAAGTGACTGTGTTTGGTAAAACAAATAAATTAATAGTACAAGCCTAGCCTATAAAGGAAAGCAAATTGCGTTGCCAAACTCCATTGACAAGATAATCTTGTTGAGAAAACGTTGGGCTCCAGAGGATATTAATTTGAATTAATTAATTCGTTAATTAATTCATTCTAAATAAAAGAAATGTGTCGAATGGAGTCCATGTCCGTTAGGTACCACGTACGTCAATCCGGTATACTGGTCGATAAACTTCTAGGATGTCTCGGATCTATTAATGCTTGTTTTTACCGGATTTCTGTAAGTGTTTAGCACTGATTTATTTTAATAAACTGTTAAGCAGTTTTACACTATGTGGCTGTTTTCTCTTTCCTTTATGGACCCTACTATGATGGTAAACTTTACCATCGGCCATGACATTACCACCACCTGCAATATAATAGAGGAAGCTGACTGGATCTTCTATACTTGCTTATCATGGCTGTCTAGACTCTTATAATTTGGAGGCATTTTATATCAATATCGGTGGAGGTGCATTTGGGTGATCAAAACACACATAAATTATACTCACTGTTACTTGATGTTCATCAAGGAATTCATCTGCACTATTTAGAACAGCACCAGTTGTTCACACTTTATGGATACTTGTTTATAAAATATCCATGTTTAGCATGGAATTTTTTTTTATTGTTTCACATTGATCGCGATTGGTCCTGTTGTGTTGTTGCCAGCAGCTTGCACTTTTATATTTAGTCTGTATACCTGCGCAATATATTTTTTTTGTTCATATTATTCTAGCTGCCTCTTTTAGGTTAGTTAATTTGCATATTACCAGCCATCCTAATTTTAAAACCCAACAGAAAGGTTTTTATGCATCAAGTGCCAATAAAGAAGAATTACCACTGTATTTAACCACATCAATACAGGGCACTTTCGCCCCCTTCCTTCCCAGACCAATTTTCAGCTTTCAGCGCTCTCGCACTTTCAGTAAGAATTGCGTGGTCATGCAGTGCTCTACCCAAATTAAATTTTTATCATTTTGTTCGCACAAATAGAGCTTTCTTTTGGTGGTATTTATTCATGACTCCGTTTTTTTTTTTTTTTTTTGCGATATAAGCGAAAAAAGAGCGTAAATTTGGAAAAAAAACAATATTTTCTTTATTTTATTTTAAAATAAATCCAATAAAATCGAATTTTGTCATAAATTTAAGCCAAAATGTATTCTGCTACATGTTTTTGGTACAAAAAAATCCGTTAAGTGTATAATAATTGGTTTGCGTTATCACGGACATATGTACGCAAATGATCATGTACAGATGTGCGCAGGTGATCACGGACATATGTGTGCAAATAATCATTGGGACATGTGATTTTACTGTTATATATGTGGGGGACATGTGTTTTGGGGATCATTACTATGTGGTGACGTGTTTTGGGGACATGTGTGTTTATTGCGTGTTTACTTGTGTTTTTTACTGTGTGGGGACACTACACTGGTGATCAGTGAGTAAAAAGCTGTAAAAAACAGCTCATACTCACTGATCACCAGCCGGCTGCAGAGATCCGCTCTCCTCTCCTCAGCGATCACTTCCGTGTGAGGAGAAGAGAGCCGATTGCCTAGCAAGCGGCTGTTTGTTTACATCACATGGCGGCCGTGATTGGACACGGCCGTCATGTGATCAGAAGGGCCAATCACAGAGCCCTCTTGCCGATCTAAGATGCGCCATGTCCGGGTGACACGAGCGCATCGGGATCGCGCCACTGCGAGGGAGCACGTGCGCGATCCCGCTCCTACTGAGGGACGTTCCTGAACGTCCACTCAGAAGGAGAGATAGCCCACCCGACCGTTTATGTGCAGTGGCCTGGTGGGAAGTGGTTAAACATTGCATAGTATTTAGCCCTCTATATTACACTGGACAAAAAAAGTGATACATACAGTATAAAGTGGATTTCTAGTTTACCAGTTATTTTAAATAACACCATATGGGTATATGAAAAAAAGTTTAATTTTAAATTGTTATTATTGTACAGATTTACAGTACTTGTAAAATAGTTATATTTCACCCTCTGTTTAGCTTTGTTTGTTTGTCTGAGTTTGTCTCTTGGAGCTAAGATATAGGAGGTGGGAGACCCCTTGCTGCCCTATCAACTGCTGATAACACACCATGTCATTCACCTCTGAAGGCATGGTTCACACTGCTGCAAATTGGGATCTGACTTGACTTGGGACCCCAAGTCGCATGACATGTGAAATCCCATAGTCGAAGAGAGCTGTATTAATTAGCACTACCTTTAGAAAAGGTCCCTGGACTACTTCAAGACTACTTCTATCTGACTTGTGCCCATGAACTTTAATGGAAGTCACCTCCAAGTCTGATCCTCATCTTCGGATCTGACTAGGGATGGGCGACTGGTTCGGCCCGAGCATGAGTTTGGGCCAAACATTTGCCTGTTCGGTGGTTTGCTGAACACCTGAATTTGCAGGGTGTTTGCTGGGTGTTCGCCCCCATGAACATCCTGCAATGCACTGAGCGATGCACAGTGCATTCTGCACCATGAATGGGCCAATCAGGGCACACTGTAAGCTGGTTGTTAAAGTGGAGTTCCACTCCTAAAATAATTTTATAATTTTTCAGCTGAATTAAAAACAATAAATAAAATTTGGGAAATTTGTTTTTTTTACTCACCTCTTAATGCCTGTTGCTAGGGGGTCCCTCTTAATCTGCCTCCTTACTAACTTTGGCTCCTTACGTCACTTCCCTCGGCGCCAGAAGGAAGATCACCTCTCCCCCCTCTCTCTAGGCAATTATCTTGGCGCAGTGGGTGCCTGACTGTAAAGCCACAGCCAGGCGCCCACAGTTACAATGCCCGCACCTCCAAGCGGAGGAGGAGATGAGCAGGGCTTCGATCCCCGCATCGCTGGACCCTGGGAAAGGTAAGTGTCCGATTATTAAAAGTCAGCAACTGCAGTATTTGTAGCTGCTGACTTTTATTTTATTTTTTTAAGCGGAACTCCGCTTTAAGGAGCGGGGCCGGGAAGCTGGCCGGGGCTTCCCTAATAACTGATGAGTCATCAGCTGTCAATGGGTTTCCCCGCTGACAGCTGAATTAAAAAGAAAAGGGCATGGGGTCCCCTCAGACCATTTGGGTCAGGTATGGATTTTAAGGGGAACCCTGTGCCAAAATGTGAAAAAATGGCGTGGGGTCCCCCCAAAGTCCATACCAGACCCTTATCAGAGCATTTTGAATGAATGAATGATTTCTATAGCGCTGCAACTGCGAACTGAATCGCCTCGAGGCGCATGTTGATGGAGACAAGGGCCTCTTCCTGACAACCGTGGGCTGTAGTTGATGGGGTCTGTGGGCTGGGGGGCTTATTGGATTCTGGAACAAGATGTCAGAAGAGGGCGGTGCCACTGAGTGACGTAGCTTTTTTTATTTTTCTATTTTTCAGGTCGTCGTAAAAGATGATGGATTTACATCAGTGGACACTATTTTATTTTTATTTTTAATAAAGGACTTGTCAAAAACAGTTTCTTGTGGTTATTACTTTTTGACACTTTTTTGGTGAATGGGTAGGGGTACTTTTATGGCCAATTACTTGCATATAAGCCTTCAAAATGGGCACTTTTTATTTTTACTGTTCGGCTCCCATAAACTTCAATAGGGTTCGCTGCTTGGGTTAGAACATTTCCCCTGTTCGGGAGTTCTGCTGCAAATGGAACAGGGAGGTGTTCGGCCAATCCCTAGATCCGACATTACAGGAAGATTACCTAGGCATTCCCGGAAGTCGCTTCTAAAGTCACATTAAAGTAGTACTCAAGTCGCCAGCAAATCACCAGCAAGTTGCCAAGCTGCCTGGCAAAGTCGCACGACTTTCAGGTCAGGTAACCAAGCCTAAGTTGCCTGGCTGTTTCTGTAATTAAAACTGTCCTTGAATAAATGTGCAGATAAGGAATGTCATGGTAAATTCAGCATGCTTTTTCATCTGCATGCTTTATCCTGTTCTCTGACTGAGAAAGTTATGAAGCTATTGGATCCATTTGACAGCCAGGGCCCTAGTATTTTAAATGGAGAATTCAGCAATAGCAGCCTCCAAACTTCCACAATACAGATTTCCTTCCAGTGTCAATAACAGTGTCAAACATACCTTTACTTGCAAACATTATTCTTAATTAAGTGACTCTGTTTTATGTGTGTTTTACTCTGTATGTGACATTATTTTATGATACTGCTATGTACAGTCAGGAGTGGGCCTGGTTTACTTACAAGCACAGAAAGGAATAAATATGACAATAATGATATAAGAGGATCAGCGACAGAGAGTTCACTGACATCTTTTTGCATTTCATCCTGACTGCACCAGCGCAGGTCCTAGACTTAAAACACGTAAAACAGCAAAAATTGAGGATTTTAAAAATTGTGAGTAAGTGATGCTTTAAAAACCTTTAAAATTAAAGACTTGCTTTCTATGCTTCCTATAACTCCAAAATGTGTGGGTACATCTAATGTTTGCAAAATATTGGCCTTTACCTACATTCTGTGCTCACTAGGGGGGTAATTTACTATAGTGCCACAGCGCTAATTAGCAATTATTACAGCGAATTAGCGCCAATTAGTGATAAATGCACTAATTAGCGCTAAAACGGTATTCACTATAGCGCTGGTAAAAAAATACTCCCAAAATCAAATTTACTATAGTTCCCTGAAAACAAATAGCACCCAAACCCTTACATTGCTAAAACCTGGAGTAGTGCACATGGAAATAATGTTTAGAGCATGATATAATTGCCTAAATGGTACTGAAATATGCAGTATGTTGTTTAAAAATAATCTGCTTTTAAACTGTGTGAAAAAGTGATTTAAAAGTCTCTGTACAACTAGGTGCCAACACCACTGAGCATGCTCAGACCTGCAAATAGCTCTCATTTTAGCTCCAATGTCTTTTGTATAGGGCACTATAGTAAATACCAAAATGAGTGCTGTGCTAAAGAGCGTTTTTTGGGAGTGAAAATTGGCGCTGTTATAGTCCAATGCAAGTTTTAGCCATTGATTCTAATGGTACAATTGTAACTTACCCAAATAAATCCTTTTAATGTTGAGATTTAATGTATCTTTCGCTGAAATAAATTTTCCTTTGCAACCTTGTTGCTTCTACTTTGCTTGACTTTGATGCGACTTGAGGCCCATATACCACAAGATTACACAGGCATTCATCGCACAAGTGCAAATTGGGCACTTCAAAGGTGTTATCAATGAATCTCATTAGGGTTCCTTTCACACTTGGACTTTTCATACAACTTGAGGTCCATAAGACCCCTTTCACACTTGTGCGACCTGAGAGTCACACGATTTTGCAGCAAATTTGATGTGATTTGAAGCAATGCCAGTGTAATCTTGAGGTCTATGGTCGCAGGACAAGTGGCACAAGTGTGAAATGGGCCTTAGGGCCGGTTCGCACTGTTTTTTTCAAAAATTATTATATTTTTTTTCAAAAATTATTATTATTTTTTTTCTAAAAATGATCATGGGGGTTCATAATGTTTTGGCTGATCATGGGTGGTCATAATGTTTTGGCTGATCATGAGTGGTCATAATGTTTTGGCTGATCATGGGGGGGGTCATAATGTTTTGGCTAATTATGGGGTTGTCAGCTTCTGTCACCTCCCACAAATTTTGCCGCAAAAACGACGATATTTCATGAACCATTCGGTATATTACTGTCTATGTAGTGTAAAAGCTGTGGGAGGAGTTAGGGTAGTACATTTGGCTATAATAATAATAATAATAATAATATATGAGATAACAGTAAGTGGTCTTGCTATGCAAGAACACTTAACAATAAAAGGCGGTGTCAGGCTGCCGGTGATGAGTACAAGAGGCTTGAAAGAGAGCCTTAGCATTGCCTATGGCCTCACCACCCTGAATGAGCCCGCTCTCGTCTCATTTTGGAAGCTAAGCAGGGTTGGGCCTGGTTAGTACTTGAATGGGAGACCACCTCGGCAATCCGGGTGACCGCCAGGGAAATCCAGGTGCTGTAGGGTTTTGCTTTTCTTCCAGCAGGGGTCACTCTCCTCTATGCCTCTTTTTACATTAATTTTTACCCAAAGCGCTTTGCAAGCCCTCCTGCACACCTAGCTCCTCCAAAATCACCCATGCCCAGCCCCTACTTTTTATAAGCCCACTTCCCTTTTCTCACCCCTTCTTCAAAATTTTTTTTGTTTTTTCAAAAATGATAAGCCCCTGCTCACAGAACCCCACAACCACCGGACAAGGGTTGTGGGGATGAGGCCCTTGTCCCCATCAACATGGGGACAAGGTGTTTTGGGGGGACCCCAAAGCACCCTCCCCATGTTGAGAGCATGTGGCCTGGTATGGTTTAGGAGGGGGGAGCTCTGTCAGGTTGCATGTTGGGATAAGGGTCTGGTATGGATTTTGGGTGGGACCCCCACACCATTTTTTTTTACATTTTGGTGCAGGGTTCCCCTTAATATTCATACCAGACCCAAAGGCCCTGGTAATGGACTGGGAGGGGGGGCTCACACCATTTTTTTCAATGATTTGTATCTATATTGCTGGGATCTGACAATACATTACAGCCGCGAGCAGTTTTAAAAGACATTTTTTTCCTTTCGAAATTTAATTTTGTTGTGGTACTGTTCTAAACATGGGAAAGATGTGCTACTTTACAGGCATACTAAAGACACCCCCCAGGCACGATATTTAAAAGAATATTACATTTTTATTCGTTTCACTGCATTATTAAAATCACTGCTCCTGAAAAAACTTAAGTTTTGAAAAAAAAATTGCATTGATTCATGTCCCCTGGGCCAGGACCCAGGTCCCCATACACTTTTTATGGCAATAACTTCCATATACTGTAAGCCTTTAAAATGAGCACTTTTGATTTTTCATGTTTGTGTCCCATAGACTTTAACGGTGTTCGCACAAATTTTTTGCCTGTTCGCAAGTTCTGGTGCGAACCGAATTGGGGTTGTTCGGCTCATCCCTACCCAAAAGCCAATGGCACATGAGTATTAGCAATGGTATTTTCTATGTATGATTGCTCCATAGCATAGTGGTATGGCCTGTTACCTTCAAAGGTTCAAGCCATGGTTCCGATTCCCACCAATGTTATCACCTCCTGAAAACGTACATTAGCATAATTAGCGAATGCACATCAGTTTGGTTTATTCCATAATTTTCTTCAAATGCATGCAATGGTATATAATTATTGAATAATATTATGGTTTCCAGCTATTCAAAAATCAAGGAAAAAAAGGCTTTAAGGGGAACCCCATGCCAAAATAAATAAAAAAATGACATGGGTCCCCCCCAAAATCCATACCAGGCCCTTCAGGTCTGACAAGGACAGGCACGGTGGTTGTGGGAGTCTGTGGGTGGAGGGCTTATTAGAATATGGAAGCCCTCTTTAACAAGGGGGCCCCCAGATCCCGCCCCCCCCTATGTGAACGGGTATCGGTACATTGTACCCCTACCCATTCACCAAAAAAAGCAGTGAAATGTGACAACAGACAATAGCTGTTTTTTTGACAATTCCTTTATTAAAAATGTCTTCTTCTTTCCCCCTTTATAGTAAATAACACCCTTTGTGTATTGTGTGTGTGACATTTGTGTATGTTTAATGTATGTACTGTACATATATTATGATTTTTTTTTACATTGGATTAATATAATTTTTTTTATTTTTTAATACTGTCATACTCACAATACAGAATACTTTATTAATCCCAAAGGGAAATTGGGAAATTGACATGGCCCCTATGTGACAGTATGAGATACACTACTTGCCTAGTGGTTCTCTTTTGAAATACAGCAGATTCTCTTTATAATGTGTAAAAGTGTCCTTCACGCTACTATGCTAGTGAACTAGAAATGTATATAGATAAATTAATTGTATAAATAAATTAATTAAATAAATATAAAGGTGAAATCATCACACAGTGTAAATATTGAAAAATCGATAAAATGATAGATCAATGTGCTAAAATAGATAAATATATCTTAAAATAAACACCTGCAGCAAAATCTAATGGTGTACACAACCCACACAATAAGTAAATGAAATAAAAGTGATTTTGCGCATAAAGTAAAAGCGTACACTAAAGGTGATATCAATAAAAAAGGTAAAGTAAAACTTCAAAACGTATTAATCCACGTGACAAAAATAGCAATAAGTGGGGTTACAAACGTAGTGTCCCATGTGACAAATAAAATATATATTATAAAAATAAATATATAAAAAACACATGTGAGTAAATGTGACACGATTAAAAGTCCGTGCCAAACTGTATATTCAGGGGAGTCACGTTCAACGTAACGCGTAGGGAGTGGTTTGGAAGTGAAAATCCAACGCGCAATACCGGAAATGCAGTGAGACTGGCGTGTGATTGCCATTGTTCTTTGCTTATCTTTTTTTAATTTTGTGTAAGGGAGCAATCTTATCTTTATTTAATAAACATTCAAATTATATTTATATACTACACTATGGAAGCCCTTTTTTCCTCCACCCCCCTCTTTTCTGGTGAGTTTGACCACCGGTTTTAGATGGCCAGTTCCCGATAATTTAAAGGCACATCTCACCGCAAGGAGGCATTGAGAAGCGTGGAGGAGTAACGGAGGACAATATCCGGCTCAGGAGTGTGGATATATTTGCAGTGTATAAAGAAGATCTGAGGTGAGAGTTCTGGGAGCACATTTTAGGATCATATTTGCCTTTTACCACATACCCCTCAGGAACAAATACTAGAAGAGTGTTATATACAAGATTGCACTTATTATCTAACAGAGACTGTTTAATATACCATCAAGGACTCTATTATTAATATACAGTTTGGCACGGACTTTTAATTGTGTCACGTTTACTCACATGTGTTTTTTATATATTTATTTTTATAATATATATTTTATTTGTCATGTGGGACACTACGTTTGTAACCCCACTTATTGCTATTTGTCACGTGGATTAATACATTTTGAAGTTTTACTTTACCTTTTTTATTGATATCACCTTTAGTGTACGCTTTGACTTTATGCGCAAAATCACTTTTATTTCAGATTCTCTTTATAAACACATCACAGGCCTATTGGACCACTGACGCCTGCATGGTGTCCAGCAGATACAGACAAGGGCCAAAGAGTCCCCAATCAGCTTTTTTCTAGCTCAGAGCACAAGGTTAGAACTCAAGAGTGAACGTGTTGGGTTTAATCTCTGCAGAGGAGACTAGTTACCTGTTCACCAATCTCCTGCTGTTCTTTATTCTGAAAATAATACTGGAGGCCCCAGGCTTAAAATCGAGGTGGGTGTTCCCTAAAGCAGAGGGGGTTGGAGATATGTGTGCTTGTGTGAGAGATTCATTTTTATTTTTTGTGGAACTTATGCTATTAGTAAAAGGCACTATGGCAGGAGAAGGGTTAAAACAAAATTAGCTGCAGAATTCCCTCCTACTGAAAAGGAAGTTCTAGCCAAAACCAGATAGATAGAGGGACAGAGAGTCTCCAATCTGCATGTGTGCTGGCTCAGAGCACCTGAAGACTTAAGGGCAGAACTCAGTGAACTGGGTGCAATCTCTGCCGAGAAGACAAGTTTACTGTTCACTGATCTCCTGCTGTTCTTTAACCTGAAAGAAACATTAGGGATCTACGGGGTTAAAATCAAGGAAAGTGAGCCCCAAGGAAGAGAGGGTTAGAGATTGTTTGTGTTTGTGTGGGAGATTAAAAATTAATTTCCTGTAAAACCTATGCTCTTAGTAGAGGGCACTGTAGCAGGAAGAAACAGCAGAAAATTTCCCTTCTACTAAAAGAAGTATTCTATCCCAAATCAGATTCAATATTGCTGTAGGATAGGATGCCGCTAAGTTAGCTTTTTCACTCATTAAAAAAGTATTGTGGATTAGGTGTCAACATTACAAGGGAACAATGCAGGTATTTATAATGCCAGAGTGACACTTTTCATGGTATTAGCACCTGACACATTTAATGTTAAATAATCAGTACTATCACACCACTTGAAATAACACCTGATATGTGTGGTATGCAGTTCTGCTATTTAATGCTATGAGCCCAAAGATTATATTTGGAGGTTTAAAAAACTCCTGTTAGAAACTATACAAAATTATTTAAAGCTGGTGACTAGTGTCCTGTAAGATCAGCAGATGACTGTCAAAATGAATCTTCCTGTTTCTTGCCAATAAGTGTAGTCTGTTTTATCTTTTTATATTTCTTCTACTTCACTTAAAGCGGTTCTGCACACACTATTTTTATTTTTTCTTGTAATGTTAAAATAATTTTTAATCTTACAATACACTCACATTTTTGGTTTCCGTCCGTTGTCCGTGTCCGTAATTCTTAAAATTCTGCACTTTTAAAATATATACCAGCAGCAATGTCATTTTGCTTGTGGGCATTTGAAACCCACAAGCATTTACTTCCTTGTTCCCTTTCGTTATGGGAACCAGCATGCCTCACGTTCGCGAGATTTGGCAGGAGGCCCATAAATCTTGCGAGATTTCGGCGGATGTCCGCACTGACTCCTGGGATCAATGACACCAGATCCCAGGAGACAGTGTGGCATGACGAGGATCCCCGCACAGACCCCGCCCACCCCGAAAGACCGGCAGCAATTACAAGGTAAGTAAAAAACACGCCATTTAGTACTCTTTGCCTGATTTGGAAGGCAAAGAGATTTACTGAATAAATTGTGTGCAGAACCACTTTAACTGTGCTGTCAATAAATAAGGCAAATAAAATGCCAGTTTCTCAATCCCTGCACATTTTGGCTTGGTTAAAAAATGTGACTATCTATTAGTTATCAGTGGATTACACAAGAGCGCCTTGGAAAGTCACCATTGGCTGAAAGACCAATTGACAAAGCTGGACCTTTTGAATAAATCATATCATCCTTCTACTTCAATAAGATCTAAAGCCACCCATATGAAAACATGTATGCTTCTAGTGTAAAGGTGTGGACTACTTACACTACCTCTGTCCAAGCAGATACACAATGCACTATAAATGCCCAGGCTTTTGTCAGATTAGTTATAAAATGGCTCATTTGGACAAGTAATTGTTATGTGTATAGGGACCCCTTTTATGTAAATAGGAAGCAATTGAAAAGGCTAAGTAATATTAGAAACAGACACTCTAGAGACCATCTCTCTAGCTGCAAAGACAGAACTGAATGCCTAACTGTGGCCAAATATTTTTTTCCCCTAGTTTCTGTAGAACAGTCATATGGACAAGGCACAGAGAGCAATAAAAAGATTATGAAAAGTTCTAACCCTTGCTCATTTTGTTAAAAAATATGTTTTTGTTTATTTGGCATTTTCCTTTACATTTTTTCTCTCTGGGAGATGAAAAAAATCTTGAATAGGAACACTGACAATGGCTCAAACCCTTCCCTGCTCCATCCAAAATAAAATAAAATGTGTCGACTGGAGTTGGTCTTGAAGTCTGGTTCTTTCTGGTCCCCTGTAGCTAAAAGTAGAGCTGACTGCTAGTGCATCATAAGCATGAAAAGCTGCTTTGTGCAACCAATCATGCCTAGCCTATAGAACATGGCAGCAGAGGCACAATGCAAACACATACTGTGCCAGATTTTCAGGAGAAAACATTGGCAAGGTTTCAAAACCTGGTATCTATGGCAATCCTAGGAGGTTATTCTGTGAAAGCACTTGCTGCAGAGAGTCAGTTTGATAAAGGGAATTAAAAAAAAAAAAGTTTAGCATTTACACATTTTTTTTTGTATCTCTGCAATACAAACTCTTTCCCATTCCACTAAAGAAAGTGTTTGTGCTCGTACTCTCTCCGTACTACTTCCGAGCGTGTGACTTGCCCACACACGCCCGGACTTCTCCGGCGGACAATCGGCTGGACAAAGTCCGCGGGACTTTTGAAAATGAACGGACTTGCCCACACACGGAACAGTCCGTTCATTTAGAACGTAACTTCAGGTAGACGTAGCTAGCGTAGACAGTGGATGCCGCCGCGCTAGCCCCGTCACCTGGCATGGATTTAAAGGGACTCCCCACGCCTGTCCCCCCCAAATCCCCCCCCCAAATCCATCTCAGACCCTTATCCGAGCACGCAGCCCAGCAGGCCAGGAAAGGGGTGGGGACGAGCGAGCGCCCCCCCCCTCCTGAGCCATACCAGGCCGCGTGCCCTCAACATGGGGGGTGCCCTGGGGAAAGGGGGGCCGTGCTCCCCCCCCACCCCAAAGCACCTTGTCCCCATGTTGATGAGGACAAGGGCCTCTTCCCGACAACCCTGGCCGTTGGTTGTCGGGGTCTGCGGGAGGGGGGCTTATCGGAATCTGGGAGCCCCCTTTTATAAGGGGGCCCCAAGATCCCGGCCCCCCACCCTATGTGAATGAGTATGGGATACGATGTACCCCTACCCATTCACCTAAGGTGTAAAATGTAAAGTAAAAAAAAACACACAATTTTGAAAAAATATTTTATTGCACTGCTCCGGGGGGTCTTCTTCCGTCTTGGGGTCTTCTCGCCGGACTCCTCCGCCATTTACCTAGCTCTTTTACCGAGCGGAGGAGGCCGGCAACCTTCTTCGTCATCGACGCCGTCGTCTGGGGGTCTCGATCTGCCTTCAGGGGTCTTCCGGGGTCTCTTCTGTTCTTGCCGCTGTCGTCGCTTTCCGCGCCGGCGCCGCCTTCTTCTTCTTCTTCTTCTTTGCTATGTAAAGTAGTGAGTGTACAGCTTGTATAACAGTGTATATTTGCTGTCCCCTCAAAATAACTCAACAAACAGCCATTAATGTCTAAACCACTGGCAACAAAAGTGAGGGGGAGTGAGGGGATGTGTGTTTTTTGTCTAGTAGACTTTACCGTAAACCAACTGCCGTTAATTTCATTTTACATGCCACTAGCTTTCATCTCAGCAGTTTGGTTAAAGCCATCCCTTTTGGCCAGTATCTTCGGATCCAACAAAACTGTTCAAATGAAAATACATTCGAAGAGGAAGCAGACAAACTGTGGGCAAGATTGCTAGCCCTTGGCTACTCTAATAAGTGTCTAAAGCAAGCCTTTAAAAAAGCTACTTTAAAAACTAGACAAGAATTGCTCTATAAAAACTAAATCAAGAACAAAACCAAGAAACTTGACACCAACCCTCTTAGGATTATCACTTGGTTTTCTAACCAGGAGGAACATTTAAAAAAATAATTAACAAATATTGGCACATCTTAACACTTGACCCGATAGCCTGATCTTGTTTTCCTGAACGTCCGGCTTTCACATTTTGGAGAGCTAGGTCTTTGAGGGACAGACTGGTCTCAAGTGAGTTTAGAGGTGGCAGTAGGGATCCATGCAAAAGGCTGGGTAACTTTTGATGCAGGGGGTATGGGTATTGCCAATATATGAACACCTCCACGCACCCAGATCTTCCCAATCGGGTTAAATTCACACCCAGGCACTATGCTAATTGCCAAACACAAGGTGTTGTTTACTTGTTGCAGTGTGACTGTTCCTGTTTCTACGTGGGAAAGACCAAAATTGAATTTTGGCAGAGAGCATGCCGTCATATTCGTAGCATGCAATCATGCAATCCAGATGTGGTTGGGTTTCTATATGGACCATACTTGTCAATTGCCACTATACTATAATTATATATATATTTTTCCTAACATTTTTCAGTTTATTTATTTTTTCTTTTTTCCTTTGTTTTTCATATGTTCTTTTCTGTATTGGCACCTAATGTGGCTAATCTACTCCCATTTCTGATGGCTGCTTTCTTTAATGTATTTGTATACATCTTTGTCCATGGTTTTCCATAGCCTAACTGTGTTCTTTCTTTCCCCCTTCCCCTTGTGTTCGTTGGTTCTGCTCTCCCAGCTGGCGCACCCAGGCAGCACGGATTGCCCTCTGGAGGAGCGGTTAAGGCAGCTTTTTTAAGGCTCTGGTGTATGCCTGTTTCCATGCACCTTTGTCCTTCATGTGTCAGTTTTTCGTGATGACGTGACTTGCGAGCCACGCTGTGATCCAGCATCACCGGTTACACCTGTATTGGTGGAGTGGTGCAGTGCGCCTTCGGCTCAGGGGGACCAATCGCATGGCTGCATTCAGGAGGCTTCCTTTGATTACATCATTCACCACACCTCCCTCTCTCATTATGACCACCATTTAAAAACAGGCAACACAGCAAACAAGAATTGAGGAGATCTGCATCATAAAAACTTTAGTGAACTGAAATAAACTATTTTGGCAACACATACTAAAGAAAATGCGGCATTTGGTACTTCTTTATATATTGATGCTAATGACTGTGCTTTTTTCTCTGTGTGAGAATTACTACTGAGTAATCTGGAAACTGTAGGCACTTTACATGGCTGGCTGAGCATATGAGCACTAGGGGCAGCAATATAAATGTGTATATGGAAACATTAATAAAAACATGAAAGACCAAGTAAGTAAAATTGGAAACTGTCTGAAAAAAATAACCCAGTCGTTAATTAAATATGCCTATAATTGTACAGTATATGTATATTGGTATTGTTTACCTACAATGCTGACTGCATTTATAACCATTTTAGATATTCAATCAAGGAAAGTTAAAAGTAGAGCTGTATTTATTAAAGTGTAAACTGGTGTAGCCAGGTGCTGGCACATGGGCCCCTTCAATGGTGAAAAAATAATGAACTTTGCAGATTACTGTTGTGGGATAACAAACCCCGGCAATGTTCACATTAGCACTGCACGCGTTCTATTGATTGGACAACATTAGACCGTGGAAGAGGGGACTTGCTAATAAAAAGGATTGTGGGAGGTGTAGTTTCACTATATACAAGTGACACCGCTCTACAGCTGAGAAGAAAGTACAGTTACACTGTTTTTTTAAACATTTTTCTATTGCCGCCAATGTTTTTTTTTTCCATTCAGCTGTAAGCGGGGAAGCCCATTGACAGCTGATGACTGGCTTCTCGGCCGACTTCTTAACAACCAGATCTTCACTGTACCCTGATTGGTCAAAGCTTTGCCCAATCAGGGCTTAGAGTGCACTGTGCAGCACGCAGTGCAATGTGGGGCGCTCGCCAGGCGAACATCCCACAAATTCCTGCAAATTTGGGTGTTTTCTGAACGGGTGAACAGGCAATGTTTGGGTCGAACTTTTGCTCAGCTTGAACTGTTTGCCCAACTCTACACCGGAGTGCTTATTATGCAGTGTACAGGGCTTGGGAGTGCATGTGACATAGGGCGCATGGGTTAGGAGTGAGTAGTGCACAAAGTTCAAGACTTAGGAGTAGGTAAAATGCAGGCCAATGTACAACCAAAAATGATTTCCCTCTGCCCCAGTACATAGTGACCCCAGACCCCTCCCCCCCCTAGTACAGAGCTCTCTCCCACCACCCTCAAATCTGCCACCAGATTAAAGCTCTCTCCTCCCACCTCCAAAGACTTTCTGTTGCCGCAATGTAAATCTACATTAGATGAGGGCGTTTAAAGAAGGGAAGTTTAGGGGAAGGGGTATGTACTGATGGGAAGGAATAGGTCTGTACTAAGGAGATCTGTACTGAGGCATTGGGTCTATACTGAGGGGGTGAGCTTGACGAGCTGAGGGGTGAGACTGTGGGGGTAAATTTGTACTGTGGGGGATATAGGAAGGGGTGTATGTACAGGGAGGATGGAGTAATTTCCCATGGTGCTGTATACAAAAGCATGTGCATTATGTACTTCTGCCTTGCACACTGTTGCTCTTAGCAATTAATCCAAATGTAATCTGGGTGGCAGGGATTTTACAGGCCAAAAAAAAGACATCATGTAAATAAGATAACAAAATTTATTGAATAAAGATTAAAAATGCAGACTAAAACATTCCATCTCATGTGATTCATGGTATTAACATTAAGCCACACATATTGTCTACATACACATAATTTTTTGTAGATCCTCCTATTGTAAACAAACAAGAGGACTGTGTATAATGTCAGTATATTATATGTTAGGTCCAACTGCCCGACATGTTTTGAAGTTCATGCTCTTCTTCAGGGGCATCAAAAGGACCTTGCTATAAAAAAAGAGCAAGTAAACTAAAACCTGTAATCAGACTATTGACATAAACCAGGAAACATGAAGGTTGATTACTTAAAACACCCAAGGGTGTAGATAGAGTAGCATGTGGAGATGCGGCTTTTGAATTATGTATTAAAATCAACTTGTAACAGACTGCAAAAGTGCTCAATTTGACGGAATGGGTTGGGGAGCTAGCAGGTTAAGCAGTTCAGCTCACGCAGAGATCCCAAGCAGACTGCATCAAGAGACAGCATGCAAAAAAAAAATAGGCAAAAAAAAAACCAAAGCAAACATGCTCTGCAGCAGTCTTTGCATTACGCACTCCTGGCCCCTGCATTCTGTACATTACACACTCCTGAGACTGCACTCTGTGCCTTACACACTCTTGAGCTCTACAGTCTGTGGGTTAATCACTCCTGAATACTGCACTCTATGGGGTGTGCACTCCTGAACCTTCCCCTTTCTGCATTATGCACACCTTGCCTCTGAACTCTGTACATTACATACTTCTGAGACTACACTCTGTGCCTTACACTTTCCTGAACCCTACACTCCACATGCTTACACTCCTGAGCCCTGAACTCTCCGCATTATGCAATCCTGTGCCCTGTACTTTACCTATTATGCCCTCCTGGCCCCTACACCTTGGACATTACACACTCCTGAAAATGCATTCTCTACCTTATGCATTCCTGAGCACTCTGTGTGCTATGCACTCCTGAGCCTAGAATTATATATGTTTCATACTCCTGAGCCCTGCACTCTCTGCATTACGCACTCTTGTTCTCTGCATTGTGTCCACCCGGTTCCTGTATTATTTGTGATATAGACTCCTGAGACCTGAACTCTGTGATGCTCTCCACTCACTAGATTTTCAATTCTGTGGCGGTTCATTGCAATCTACCCCTTGGCCTGGTCATGTGAGCAAAGCTGAAGAGAAGCCTAGGGGAACCCTCTTTCATCTCTGAAGTGCTGCTGTATCTGAGGGCTTATAGCAGAGGTGGAAATGGCACTGCAGCACCTCTGTGAAATAAATAAACAAAAACTAAAAATGGCTGGCAGCTGTGGCTTTTGGACCCAGGGAGCACGTGCCCAGGCACTAGAAACACCCATGCTAGGTGAGGGTTATAAACATGGACAACTCAGAGACCCTTTGTGACAACTTAGAAGAGATCTATATTTGACTGCCTTTAGATTTGTAAGTTTGAATACATTTGACCTGTAAAGAGCAAATATATTTCAATTTTTACCATGGCTCATCTACTTTAGTCACAGTTTTTCTTAGTAACTAATAAGTATAAAACCCATCAGTAGAAGGAAATGAATTGAGCATTACAATAGCACTAATAAACTCACAGCCTTCACAACATTGTGTATATTTTATTTGTTCTGAGAAACATTGCTTTGTACAGAGAAGCGTTCAGTCACCATCATGCATATGTCACAGAACTAGGTGAACAGATGAATGTGTGTTACTAAACAAGTGTGACAATTTTGATTTAGCAAATCACAGGCTTGTGGTTTAGATGTGGGCCAACTGTTGTCACTTGGGGGATGGTTAAGCATTTTGGTCTCCGGGGGAAATGTTGCTGCATGTTTTTAACAACTATCTGGTGTTGAAAGGTTTCTGGTATTAAATGCTAAAAAACGAAATTTCTGCCATGAAAAGTAAATAAAATAACTTAGTAGCCACTGCGTAATATTTTCTCTCTGATCAGACAATGTTATTTTATTGTAGTCTTTACCCATGGCTACAGACAAATACAACCCGGATGGACCAACTGCCTAAAAATTATTGTAGCGGGCACACTTTAACAAGTGTGCGCTATATGTGGAAATTTAGTTTTTTCCCTCAGAACAGTAATGGGGTTCTGAGGGTTAATTGTACAGGTTAACTTTGGCATCAGTTTGGCTGGGATGTACTAGGGTTCTGCCTGGTCATGGGTGCAGTGAGGTGCCCATGACAGGCTTAGAAGAACCAGGCCTGGTTGGACGTCTTAGATATCAGTCTTCCCCGGAGCCAATCAGTGGGTGTGTCTGGCCCGGCTGTGTAGTCTGGGGAAGTGTACTTAAGGTGCTGAAGTCACGTGTTTGGGGTTCGACCGCAGTCCTGCTTTCCTGGTTCTGGACAAACATGGACAGTTTGACTAGCCCCATGGACCTGCATGGTCTGGGGTGGGAATCCGTCTGTTCCCGAGTCTCGGACCCGGTTAGCCCGAGGCCCAGTAACTGAAGGAGGATTCAAGGCGTCCTGGTGTGCTCTCAGTATTGGAGGGGCACCACAGCTCATTCAAGCGACCGGGGGAGGACTCTTCGGAGGAGGGCCAACAAGCTGGCATCTCAGTAAGAGCCTGGAAGCTGAGTTGCATGGACACTACAGAATCCACATTTCCACAGTACTGCCAAGGAGACAGATAAAGTTCCAGGTACTGTGCAAAAGGTTCTTTTTCATCTTCAGTTGCAAGTTAATTTTGTGTCAGAGACTTTTGCAAGTTTCTGGATCACATTGTCAGCTGCTATACCTCTGGCTAGAGGTCTATCTGACATTAAAGTACCCAGCGGCGAGTGGCTACTCTCTGGGTTGATTAGAGACATTCTGTTGGATGCCAGCAGTTCAAGGTGCCTGAGTTTCCTTACCCTTGCCCTCTATTCCAATTTGAGACCGTGTTATGTTGGATGTTACCACTGCAGAATAAAAACCTTCAAAAGGACTTTTTATGTGTCAGCATCCAAAGTTGTTGGGTACTAATCCTGGGACATTCTAACCCTGGACATTCATCTACAAGCCACGAGGAGGTAACTGGTAAGCCCAAAAGTCAAGGCCACCCCTCAACGGGTTATGGCCGCTACATTATATTTGGAACTTTTGCCATTTCTACATAGGAATGTCAGTTAGGAATGACTAATGTAATAAGATATCAACCCCATTTCAAGGGTGTGTGTACAATATTTACCATATTGGATAAACCAATTTATATATATTTTTTTTGTAACTAAATTACCTGCAAGGAAAATGAGAACTGGTCCAATTGTCTTCTTCAGCAATGACATTAAACACCTATAGGATCTCAGTGTCTGTTCCTAACAGAGAACTTGTAATTCCTTCACTGGCAATTTTAATCACCAACTATTCACTAAATATTTTACAGTTACTGTTGGTCATTACAAAACATATTCCTATTTTAAGGGCAAATAAAAAATGTATGCAAAAATACAGTACATGTGCATCAGTTTTCTGAGCATGCAGCATAGGCTGCATAGCATCTCCTTACGTCTTCAGTTTCCAATGAGCTATTGATAGCAGTGCTTGGGAAGTGATAACACCAAACTGCTATGCTGATATGCTGCTAGCTTGCTTTCCCACAGAGCAGTGGACTTATGTAAAGCCAATTCTCTCTCATTCTCCATATTTCCTTTGAAGTCTTAACAGTGTAGAATTATTCCTTTAAAACATGGGTGCTCAAAATATGCCCAACCCCCAGGGCTGTTGCGGAACTACAAGTCCCATGATGCATTGCAAGGCTGCTAGTTACAAGCATGACTCTCAAAAACAAAAACATGATGGGACTTGTAGTTCCGCAACAGCTGGAGGGCCACAGTTTGAGCACCCATGCCTTAGAACCTCTGCTACAGACCTACTCAGCACTGAAACTAACCTTGTATTCCTCCCCAGGCTTTGGAAAATTCAAGAGAGTTTCCTCACTAACAGCTTGATACATGATAAGATAGCTGGAGTTTATAGTTCTGCAAAAGAAATTTGAGAGTTTAAGGAAGTTTGTATTGAGAATAAAAAGTGTGCAAGAGCTTTAGCAACTATGTAACTATATAATATATACTAATAGATATTATAGTATAGCCTGCAGGAGGAGCAGGCTGAGTGCTCCTGTGCCTGCTCCCCCACTTTATTGTTGAAATGGTATGTGATAGGGAGCGCTAGTATAAGTGATGTGCATAAATACTTCAAAATTCACAATATACAATTGGTGATTAGACAAACATAATAAAGTGCATAGTGCTATAATAAATAGTTAATATCATTGGTGATTAGGGATGAGCCGAACACCCCCCGTTCGGTTCCACCAGAACATGCGAACAGGCAAAAAATTTGTTCAAACACACGAACACCATTATAGTCTATGGGACACAAACATGAATAATCAAAAGTGCTAATTTTAAAGGCTTATATGCATGGTATTGTCATAAAAAGTGTTTGGGGACCTGGGTCCTGCCCCAGGGGACATGTATCAATGCAAGTTTTAAAAACGGACGTTTTTTCGGGAACAGTGATTTTAATAATGCTTAAAGTGAACCAATAAAAGTGTAATACTCCTTTAAATTTAGTACCTGCGGGGTGTCTATAGTATGCCTGTAAAGGGGCGCATGTTTCCCGTGTTTAGAACAGTCTGACAGCAAAATTACATTTCTAAAGGAAAAAAACTCATTTAAAACTACTCACAGCTATAATGAATTGTAGGTCTGACAATACACATAACAGTTCATTGATAAAAATGGCATGGGGATTTCCCCACAGGGGAACCCCGAACCAAAAGCAAAAAAAATGCATGGGTGTCCCCCTAAATTCCATACCAGGCCCTTCAGGTCTGGTATGGATTTTAAGGGGAACCCCGCACCAAAATTAAAAATAAAAATGGCGTGGGGGGTCACCCTCAAAAATCCATACCAGACCCTTACCCGAGCACGCAACCTGGCAAGCCGCAGGAAAAGAGGAGGGATGAGAGAGCGCCCCCTCCTGAACCGTACCAGGCCACAACTTTGTGCGACCGTTTGTATGCAAGACAAGTTTCAGACAAAATCCGTCGGAAAAAATCAGACAGATTTTGTGGTCGGAATGTCCGACCGTGTGTATGGTGCGTTATGGTTCTTGTGTTTGATGTTTGAACATGTTCTAGTAAACTTATATTTTGGTTTAATACAATCTGTTGTGAGGCTTGTTCATTCTCCAAACAGGTGTAGCAGTGTATATCCAGGTGACAATACAGGTAAAGTGTATATAATCTGTGACTATTCAATTGTCTTTTATTATTGGGTTTCACACCAACACTGTTACACAGCTGTGTCAAGCGGGTTAAGCCAAACCATTGAGGGTGGAAATAGCAGAGTACAGGCCCAATATGTTACCAGCAGCTCCTTCGGGGGTAAGTGCTTCAGCAACTTGTCTTTGAGTTAGGAATACTGTATATTAAGATATTAAGGCCATTGCTCCAGTATCCCAACAATTGACATTGCCAGGTGCCATAAGAAGAGATCATTGGGGGCCCCATCAGAATGTAGCTATGGGGCTTCATGTTCTGTAGTTATGCCCGTGGTTGGAGGGTGAGTGAATGCACAAATGCATGTAACTGGAATCTACAAACACCTCTCAGATGGATGCCTCCTTCAGTACCACAGCATACCGGTCTGTAAGGTCTACCAAATCCAGGACCTTAGGAGAGACCACCTCTGCTGCTTTCCTACAGCTCCTCATTGCGTTGAGGAAACAAATAAATGATCAATACCGTCTGCTGTGGTTTCTCCTGTTTCCACTAGGGGCAATTCAGGAGTCACTCAAATCTGCAGTTCTCTTTGAGGGTGCCAGCAGGCCCTCAGATGCTTCGGCCGAATCAAAGTCAGTATATGCTTTTGGGACATCTCTACCCCAAACTCAGAGGAAGATACACCCCACAGTCCATCCATAGAAGTCTTCTCAGGATGAGTGAACAGTTTTAGGGTCTTGCCCAGTTACCCAATATTTATTGCCTTCTTTTTTGAGTTTTGCTCCTCATCACATCTTCCAGAATAAACTAGGGCTTTTCCTGCTCACATTCCACCTGAAAGTCCCTTGGTTCCTTCCAATGAAATCATAGACCTGTGTCCAAGACAAATCACTTGTCTCTTCTACATGGTATGCTAGCTGTTGCCATCACTTACCAATTTTTCACATACTAGCAGCTCTCTCATAGGTGGGTGGGAGGTGAGAAGCTTTTACCATTCCAAATAGAGCAGACAATGCTATTGATTGCGGTATCTTTCCAATCAGGACTCCTGTTTGCTTTGCAATTAAACCCTTGGGGGGCCAGATTAAGTCATGCCATTACCAGAGCCCTAAATCTTCTCAGGTGCCTGCCCCTTTTTTCTATGTACAGGTCCTTCTATCAAGAGCAATCCCCAGGCAAAGAAACAAATATTCAAACAGGAGTGTCATTCCTTTTATCAGAAGGCAGTTCCTTACTTGTTTGGGTAATTAAAAAATCCAAAAAAAAGGTATTTAATGTATTTGTTGTGGTGATAATTACCTGTGGATGAGTTTGATGTGAGCCATCCAGTGAGCGGTGCATAGAGGTGCAATTTAAAGGACATACATCCATGGGGGCAAGGAGTGATTTAAAGGGGTTGTAAACCTTTTGTTTGTTGTAAAATACCTGGCAGTGACCGGCTCCTCCAGCCCCTCCATTTTACTTACCTGAGCCCTGGAACTTGACCCGCCGGGGATGCGCTGTCACTCTGCCTGGGGTTCTCGGCTCTTGATTGGATAGATTGATAGCAGCAAAACCATTGCTCCCGCTGCCATCAATCAAATCCAATGACGCGTGCACCAGGGGGCGGGGCCGAGTCATACATTCGGCGGATATGGACGCCGAATGCTGGACTCGGGAGCGGGCCATCAAGGTAACCCCCTTCGGGGAAGCACTTCCCCGAGGGTGTTATCTGATGCAGGGGGAGCAGGGAGAGCCACCGGCAGACCACAGAAGAGCAGGTTTGGAGCTACTCTGTGCAAAACGATCTGCACAGTGGAGGTAAGTATGATATGTTTGTTATTTAAAAAAAGCCTTACAATCACTTTAAGCTTTAATTGACCTCAGAGCGGTTAACAGGTCAAACAGGTGAAAAATTAGCCGATTGAACAAACATGTGATGGAGAGCACGGTTGTTTTTAATGATGTTTCGAGAGAAGATTTGAGTATATGTGCACTTCTGGTTCTGGTTGACACTTCTGGGACACTGGACTTTTTTGTTATTTTCATTTAAATATTTATAACACAGCAGTAACAATATTTTTTTTTTTTTAATGGGTGATTTTTAATATATAGTATTGATGGTTGCGCTTCACTATTTTATATATGATTTATGACTATTTAGGGAGTGTTGTGAATCCACTCTAAGGCCCCTTTCACACAGGGGCGTTTTTCAGGCGGTACAGCACTAAAAATAGCGCCTGTATACAGCCTGAAAAAATCCGGCCCCATTCACTCCAGTGTGAAAGCCGGCGGGCTTTTACACTGGAGCGGTGCGCTAGCAGGACGGTCAAAAAAGTCCTGCTAGCAGCATCTTTGGAGCGGTATAGGAGCGGTGTATTCACCGCTCCTATACCGCTCCTACCCATTGATTTCAATGGGTCACCGCGGTACTACAGCGGCAATTCCGCCGCAAAGCGCTGCCCGCGGGGGGTAAAACCGCACCACGAGCGGCCGAATACCGCGGCTAAAACGACGGTAAAGCAGCGCTAAATATAGCGCTGCTTTACCGTCACCGCGGCTCCCGTCCCAGTGTGAAAGGGCCCTAACAGTATTGTAGCTGCAACCATTTCACATTTATTTATTGGTTGACTGTGCAGATTAGATTATTTACTTTTTATTTTCTAGAACAAGGAAACTGTTTCTTCAAAGACATTTGCTATCCTGCTCTTTCATTAACACAAATCCAGTGCTCACACAGTTCTTGATAAGACATGTCACAATATGCATCTCCCATCACCACGAGTGATTATTCCCCAACACTCTCCCTAAAGAAGGTGCCCATGGAAAGTACTCACAGTACTAACATGTTTTGTGTGCATAAGTGGAGTTCCTCCCCAATCTACACAACTGCGAACAAACACACAACTCCACCCACCAGTCATTATATACACGCTTAGTCCCTTCTCTGGACCCAATGCTGAAAATTGAAAGGGACATTGCCCAGCAAACACCTAAGGGGTGGGGGAGCATTGGTTAATGGGCCCTTAAACATACATGTAAATCCAACCAGCTTCACAGATTTCTCCTCCTGCCCACAATAATGGGCTAACAGTCCTAACTTATGAGGCAGTAGATGTAAAAACCAGCACTTGGTCTAATAAGTTAGGTTGATATGTGCCTGCTAAATACTGTCAGGGTGAACAATAGTCCACTTCAGATGTGCTTTAAAAGTATAATAAAGCCACCCACATCACAGAGATGAGCTATGCAATAATGACTCAAGCATTGGGAATGCCAATTTGGATGTGGTGAGTGGCACGGGTAGAGCCAGTTTTGCAAAGAAAGGGAACTTTGGCAGTCTGGAACAGGTAACAAAATTGAGGGCAAGTGTGTTTGGCCCAGAAATGGAAGGGGCTGCACTCAAATAGGGATCTTTTCTAGAATAGTGCTGCTGAGGCAGCATGTTTGACTCAATGGGTGTATGTACAGACTAGAGGTCTGACCAGAAAACTGGCAGAGACTGCCTGAAGGGCTTGTTTGTGACTGATAAAGATGGAGAGACTAATAGGATAACAGTCTAACACGGCTTCCAAGACTACCCAGGAAGTTGAAAGTTTAGGTTTTGCCATATGTTGCTGATTTTACCACTGATTGGGAAAAGCTTCTCAAATTAGCCTATGTATTATGACAGGGCTGACAATGCACCAATTAACATATGCACCTTGCAGTTAGTTGGGGTGCCATTCAAAATACATGAAACGCACATAGAGCCAAGTGTTGATGTGTTGTGGTAACATGCTTTTCACCAAGAGTTTTGTTACATGTGTAGCACTAACCCCCGAAGGAGCTGCTGGTTTTATTGGGCTTACCGTTACCTTCTTGACCTCGATTGTGTCTAGGGGTTTCCCGAGGTAGATGGCCCAAAGAATTGCAGAAGCTGACACTGGATCCGCTTTGGGATTTTTATTTGCAAAACAGTAGACAAACACAGTCTTTCAGTAAAGGATAGAAGGGTTTAGGTAGGAAGTTCAGGTACTCTTGGAACTGCTTTAATGCGTGAAAGTCTCTCACTATAAAATCCAGAGAATAGCCACTCACAACTGGATTCCCACAGCTATCGGATAAGACTTACTTCACTAAGCCTAGCAGCCGATAGAGTGCTCAAAGAAAACAAAATCTCTGCCACAGACTTGGTTGTAGAACTTGTTAATAAAGTCCCTGCCACAGACTTGGTTGTAGAACTTGTGAATAAAGTCTTTGCCACAGACTTAGTTGTAACGGAAGGTATAATTAAACTTCAGGAACTCTCACACGGTACCAGTATCTTGCAGCCAGTCCGGCGATACCGTATGAGTGCGGATTCAATTGGTGTCTTTCAACTTAGCTTCCAGGCTCTTTCTGAGGAACCAACCTTGTGCATGGCCCTCTTCTGAAGAGTCCTCCCCCGGTTGCTTTCTCAGTTGCTGGGCCTCTCCACGGACGAGACGGCACCGGACCACCTTAGAATCCTCCTTCCAGTTACGTTGCCTCGGGCTAGCCAGCCCCGAGACTCGGAATTGGATGGATCCGCACCCCAAGCCATGAGGGCCCTGAGGGCTGGTCAGGAGGACCAGGACCAACAGACAGAACAGATCTTCTGGACCGGAAACCCTGAAGCATGTGACTCCAGTACCTTAAGTACCCTCTCCCAGAATGCACAGCGAGACGACACCCTCACTGGTTGGTTCCCGAGAGAGATTGGCACCCAATGCGCCTAGCCAAACTGCGTTCTCTTACTTGCCAGAAGTGACAACGACACCTATGGTCAAGCAGAACAGAGTGCAATCCAGCCAGACTGGTACTGAAACCATAATTTAGTACAATTAACCCTAAAACCCAACTGCGGTTTTAGGAACATTAAATTTATAAAACACATAGCGCGTGCTCGACAGGAGCCCGGCGCTACACATGTTAACACAATAATCTGAGTGGGCCGTTAATATAAATATTTTGGTTTTCTTGGTGTGTACATGTTGTATGAGAGCATGTCTGGACTGGTGTAAGTTCCTATGGGCTGTTGAGAATCATTCATTCATTTTATCAAATTATCATCCATATTAACAAAATAGCAAAGTTCACTGTGTATACAATTTGCACTTGAAGACCACAGTGGCATCTTGCAATGCCACCATTAGGGATGGGCCCGGTGCTCGATGCGAACCCATGTTCGCATCGAGCACCGGGCGTTCGCTCGATCGGCGAGCCCAGAACTATTTGGGCCGTTCGCATCACATTCGTGTGATGCGAGCGGCCCCGCAATGCATTGCGGCCGGCGCGGCCGGCGCAGTGCATTGCTGGCTGATGATTGGCCAAGCATGCACTGTGACCCCGCATGCTTGGCCAATCACAGCGCCGGAAACTTGGAGAGCCATAATTGGCTACAGGCAGGACGCCTGTAGCCAATTACAGCTCAGGGGCTTTAGTACACGCCCCCTCTTATAAAAGGCCGCCACGCCGTCGGCCACATGCGTTCCGGCGTTAGAGAGAGCAGGCTCATTCTGTGTCACTCTGCTAGATAGATTTAGAAAGATTTATTTAGAAAGATTCATTTAGAAAGATTCAGTTAGAAAGATTCATTTAGAAAGATTCATTTAGAAAGATTCATTTAGAAAGAGGGGCTTGTAGTGTGTTCGTGGCAGGCACTGGCAGCAAACAGAGCTCCTATATTTTGTTCCCAGAAGCACCTATAGGACTTGTAGTGTGTTCGTGGCAGGCAGGCACTGGCAGCAAACAGAGCCCCTATATTTTGTTCCCAGAAGCACCTATAGGACTTGTAGTGTGTTCGTGGCAGGCAGGCACTGGCAGGAAACAGAGCTCCTATATTTTGTTCCCAGAAGCACCTATAGGACTTGTAGTGTGTTCGTGGCAGGCAGGCACTGGCAGCAAACAGAGCTCCTATATTTTGTTCCCAGAAGCACCTATAGGACTTGAAGTGTGTTAGTCCCATCACACAGAGCTATATTTTCTTCCCAGAAGCACCTATAGGACTTGTAGTGTGTTAGTCCCATCACACAGAGATCCTATATTTTGTTCCCAGAAGCACCTATAGGACTTGAAGTGTGTTAGTCCCATCACACAGACCTATATTTTCTTCCCAGAAGCACCCATAGGACTTGTAGTGTGTTAGTCCCATCACACAGAGATCCTATATTTTGTTCCCAGAAGCACCTATAGGACTTGAAGTGTGTTAGTCCCATCACACAGAGCTATATTTTCTTCCCAGAAGCACCCATAGGACTTGTAGTGTGTTAGTCCCATCACACAGAGATCCTATATTTTGTTCCCAGAAGCACCTATAGGACTTGAAGTGTGTTAGTCCCATCACACAGACCTATATTTTCTTCCCAGAAGCACCTATAGGACTTGAAGTGTGTTAGTCCCATCACACAGAGATCCTATATTTTGTTCCCAGAAGCACCTATAGGACTTGAAGTGTGTTAGTCCCATCACACAGACCTATATTTTCTTCCCAGAAGCACCTATAGGACTTGAAGTGTGTTAGTCCCATCACACAGAGATCCTATATTTTGTTCCCAGAAGCACCTATAGGACTTGAAGTGTATTAGTCCCATCACACAGACCTATATTTTCTTCCCAGAAGCACCCATAGGACTTGTAGTGTGTTAGTCCCATCACACAGAGATCCTATATTTTGTTCCCAGAAGCACCTATAGGACTTGAAGTGTGTTAGTCCCATCACACAGAGCTATATTTTCTTCCCAGAAGCACCCATAGGACTTGTATTGTGTTAGTCCCATCACACAGAGATACTATATTTTGTTCCCAGAAGCACCTATAGGACTTGAAGTGTGTTAGTCCCATCACACAGACCTATATTTTCTTCCCAGAAGCACCTATAGGACTTGAAGTGTGTTAGTCCCATCACACAGAGATCCTATATTTTGTTCCCAGAAGCACCTATAGGACTTGAAGTGTGTTAGTCCCATCACACAGACCTATATTTTCTTCCCAGAAGCACCCATAGGACTTGTAGTGTGTTAGTCCCATCACACAGAGATCCTATATTTTGTTCCCAGAAGCACCTATAGGACTTGAAGTGTGTTAGTCCCATCACACAGAGCTATATTTTCTTCCCAGAAGCACCCATAGGACTTGTAGTGTGTTAGTCCCATCACACAGAGATCCTATATGTTGTTCCCAGAAGCACCTATAGGACTTGAAGTGTGTTAGTCCCATCACACAGACCTATATTTTCTTCCCAGAAGCACCCATAGGACTTGTAGTGTGTTAGTCCCATCACACAGAGATCATATATTTTGTTCCCAGAAGCACCCATAGGACTTGAAGTGTGTTAGTCCCATCACACAGAGATCCTATATTTTGTTCCCAGAAGCACCTATAGAACTTGAAGTGTGTTAGTCCCATCACACAGAGATTCTATATTTTGTTCCCAGAAGCACCTATAAGACTTTAAGTGTGTTAGTCCCATCACACAGAGATCCTATATTTTGTTCCCAGAAGCACCTATAGGACTTGAAGTGTGTTAGTCCCATCACACAGAGATCATATATTTTGTTCCCAGAAGCACCTATAGGACTTGTAGTGTGTTAGTCCCATCACACAGACCTATATTTTCTTCCCAGAAGCACCTATAGGACTTGAAGTGTGTTAGTCCCATCACACAGAGATCCTATATTTTGTTCCCAGAAGCACCTATAGGACTTGAAGTGTGTTAGTCCCATCACACAGACCTATATTTTCTTCCCAGAAGCACCCATAGGACTTGTAGTGTGTTAGTCCCATCACACAGAGATCCTATATTTTGTTCCCAGAAGCACCTATAGGACTTGAAGTGTGTTAGTCCCATCACACAGACCTATATTTTCTTCCCAGAAGCACCCATAGGACTTGTAGTGTGTTAGTCCCATCACACAGAGATCATATATTTTGTTCCCAGAAGCACCCATAGGACTTGAAGTGTGTTAGTCCCATCACACAGAGATCCTATATTTTGTTCCCAGAAGCACCTATAGGACTTGAAGTGTGTTAGTCCCATCACACAGAGATTCTATATTTTGTTCCCAGAAGCACCTATAGGACTTTAAGTGTGTTAGTCCCATCACACAGAGATCCTATATTTTGTTCCCAGAAGCACCTATAGGACTTGAAGTGTGTTAGTCCCATCACACAGAGATCATATATTTTGTTCCCAGAAGCACCTATAGGACTTGTAGTGTGTTAGTCCCATCACACAGACCTATATTTTCTTCCCAGAAGCACCTATAGGACTTGAAGTGTGTTAGTCCCATCACACAGAGATCCTATATTTTGTTCCCAGAAGCACCTATAGGACTTGAAGTGTGTTAGTCCCATCACACAGACCTATATTTTCTTCCCAGAAGCACCTATAGGACTTGAAGTGTGTTAGTCCCATCACACAGAGATCCTATATTTTGTTCCCAGAAGCACCTATAGGACTTGAAGTGTGTTAGTCCCATCACACAGAGATCCTATATTTTGTTCCCAGAAGCACCTATAGGACTTGAAGTGTGTTAGTCCCATCACACAGAGCTATATTTTCTTCCCAGAAGCACCTATAGGACTTGAAGTGTGTTAGTCCCATCACACAGAGATCCTATATTTTGTTCCCAGAAGCACCTATAGGACTTGAAGTGTGTTAGTCCCATCACACAGAGATCCTCTATTTTCTTTGCAGAAGCACCCATAGGACTTCTAGTGTGTTAGTGGCATCACACAGAGCTCCTATATTTTCTTCTCAGCAGCACCCACAGGACTTCTAGTGTGTTAGTGGCATCACACAGAGCTCCTATATTTTCTTTGCAGAAGCACCCATAGGACTTCTAGTGTGTTAGTGGCATCACACAGAGCTCCTATATATTCTTCTCAGCAGCACCCACAGGACTACCGACTACAATGGCTGGAAGACCGCCAAGGGGAGGCAGAGCCAAGAACACAGGGCAGGCAGGCTCTGTTTCTAGTGGACGTGGCCGTGGCCGTGGACGTGGTCGTGCATCGTCATCAGCACGTGGCCATGGGACACGCGCGTCTTTGTTTTCGGCAGCTGGACATGTGGAGCCGCATCATGCTGAAGGCTTGGTAGAATGGATGACCAAGCCCTCCTCATCCTCCTCATCCTCTCTCACCCAGGCTCAGGGTACTGGCAGAGCAGCTGCCAACGCGTACTCAATGGCATCATCAGCCACCCCTTCCCTAGACCCACCATGTCCTCCTGAGGAGTCCCCCGAACTCTTTGAGCACAGTGTTGGGTACATGCTCCAGGAGGATGCCCAACGATTCGAAGGCTCGGATGATGATACCCAGCTTGAGGAATCTGGCAGTACTGTTCCACCAGCTGCAGCTTACTGCCAGGTTTGCTCTAGTGGTGAAGAGGGAGGGGATGATGAGGTCACTGACTCCACGTGGGTGCCTGAAGGGAGAGAGGATGAGGAGGAGGACGAGGAGGAGGAGGATGCGGCGTCACATGTCCAACGAGGCAGGATGCCCCCTGGAGGCCAGGTAGAGGCCAGCACAGCAACTGTACAACACCGCAGAGCTCCGCCTGTGCAGGGCGCTGCCTCTGCACGTTATCAGAAAAGTTCTTTGGTGTGGGCCATTTTTGAGACGAGTGCATCAGATCGCACCACTGCTATTTGCAATATTTGTCTCAAGCGTATCTCGCGTGGCCAAAACATCAGCCGCTTGGGCACCACAAGCATGAGCAGACATATGTCGACCTGCCATGCAGCTCGTTGGCAGGCACACATAAAAGACCCACACCAAAGAACTAAGCGGACCTCTCCTTGCTCCTCATCAGCTGGGATCTCCATCCCCAGTACACCTTCAGTCCTCTCTGAAAGCTGCTGTGAGAGGACTGAAGGTGTAGAATTAGGTGTGTCACAACCAAGTACTTGCAGTACACCGACGTCCGATTGTAGCAGGCGAATTTCCCTGCCCCAGCTGCTGGACCATCGAAAGAAGTACACTCCCAGCCATCCACATGCCCAGCGGTTGAATGCTAGCTTGGCTAAATTGCTAGCACTTCAACTGCTGCCTTTTCAGTTGGTAGACTCGGCCCCCTTCCGTGAGTTTGTTCAATGTGCGGTTCCTCAGTGGCAGGTTCCCAAACGCCACTTTTTCTCACGGAAGGCGATTCCATCTCTCTACCGGCATGTGGAAGGCAATGTCCATGGCTCGCTGGACAGGGCGGTCAGCGGTAAGGTGCATATTACCGCTGACTCATGGTCCAGCAGGCATGGACAGGGACGTTACCTTTCTTTCACGGCCCATTGGGTCACTCTATTGGCAGCTGGGAGGGATGCAGGACAAGGTGCAGTAGTGTTGGAGGTTGTTCCGCCACCACGCCTCCAAAACGCTACTACTGCTACTGGTTGTGACACACCGCTCTCCTCCACCCCCTCCTCTTCTTCTTCCTCCAGTGCTCTGTCCTCGGAACCAGCGGTGCTCCGTAGGCGTACAAGGGGCTACGCAAGTACGCAGGCAAAAAGATGCCATGCCGTGCTTGCGCTGGTGTGTTTGGGGGACAGGAGCCACACTGGGCCAGAGGTTCTGGCAGCTCTGCAGGGGCAGGCCAAGAGGTGGTTGACGCCACGTCAGCTTAAGCCAGGAATGGTCGTTTCTGACAATGGCACCAACCTCCTCTCCGCCCTGCGACAGGGGCAGCTCACCCATGTGCCCTGTATGGCTCACGTCCTCAACCTGGTGGTGCAGCGGTTCTTGGGCAGGTTCCCAGGCTTACAGGATGTCCTGAGGCAGGCCAGGAAAGTCTGTGTGCATTTCCGCCGATCTTATAATGCCAGTGCTCGGCTGACTGAGCTGCAAAAGGATCTGAACCTGCCCAAGAACCGCCTAATATGTGACATGCCCACCAGGTGGAACTCAACGTTGGCCATGCTGCAGCGACTGCACACGCAGCAGAGGGCCATCAATGAGTACCTTTGCGACTACGGCACCAGGACAGGGTCAGGGGAGCTTGTTTTTTTTTTCCCCACGTCAGTGGAGCATGATCAGGGATGCATGCACTGTCCTCTCACCATTTGAGGAGGCCACGAGGATGGTGAGCAGTGACAGTGCATGCATCAGTGACACTGTACCTCTTGTCCACCTGTTGGAGCATACGCTGCGTGGGATAATGGACAGGGAACTTGAGGCAGAACAGAGGCAGGAAGAGGAGGACTTCCTTGCCTCTCAAGGCCCCCTTTATCCGGACAGTATTCCTTCTGTCCCACCCATCACACAGGAAGAGGATGAGGATGAGGAGGAGGAGGAGGAGGATTGTGTGAGCATGGAGGTGGAGCCTGGCACTCAGCATCAGCAGCAGCAGTCTTTTAGGGATGATGTACAGTCCCAGCAAACCAGTGGACTTGTACGTGGCTGGGAGGAGGTGGCTGGCGATCATGTCATCCTCAGTGACCCAGAAGACTCCGGACCGAATGCCTCAGCTAACCTACGCTGCATGGCCTCCCTGATCCTGCAAAGCCTGCGGAAGGATCCTCGTGTTCTTCGGATCAAGGAGAGGGACCATTACTGGCTGGCCACTCTCCTTGATCCACGGTACAAGGGTAAGGTTGCGGACCTTATCTTGCCGTCGCAGAGGGAGCAGAGGATGAGACATCTCAGGGAGGCCTTGCAGAAAGGTCTGTGCAACGCGTTCCCAGAAACTGGGAGGTTACAAACTCCTGGTCCTGGGCAACGAGTTGCTGAGGCTTCGGTCAGTAGCAAAAGGAGCGGTGGGGAAGGTGGACGTCTGACCGATGCGTTCAGACAATTTTTTAGTCCGCAGCCCCAAGGTATGATCGGTTCCAGCAACCATCGCCAGCGTCTGATATACATGGTGCAGGAATACCTTGGGGCAAGGTCAGACTTGGACACCTTTCCCACCGAAAATCCTCTGGCTTACTGGGTCCTGAGGATGGATCACTGGCCAGAGCTTGCACAGTATGCAATTGAGCTACTGGCCTGTCCTGCCTCCAGCGTTCTTTCCGAACGCACATTCAGTGCTGCTGGAGGATTTGTCACCGATCATAGGGTGCGCCTGTCCACCGCCTCGGTTGATCGACTGACCTTCATCAAAATGAATCAGTCTTGGATCACCACCAGCTACCAGGCACCTGAAGCGGATATAACGGAATAATTTATAATGTCACATCCCTTCAAGACTGCCTATGCTGATGCTGAGTGACTGTCCTCTTATGTTCACTGACTATCCTCTTCCTCCTCCTCAATGATCCATGCCACCACACCAGTGCCTAAGGCACAATTTTTCAGCCCTTGTTTAACAGGGGCGTGTACTTACAATTTTTTAAAAAAATGCTTCGCAACAGGTGTGACTGCTGTGCTCCAAGTACAGTATCTGTGAGGGGTTGCAGTGTTGTGGCACCAGCACCAGTGCCTAAGGCACAATTTTTCAGCCCCTGTTTAACAGGGGGCGTGTACTTACAATTTTTTTAAAAAATGCTTTGCAACAGGTGTGACTGCTGTGCTCCAAGTACAGTATCTGTGAGGGGTTGCAGTGTTGTGGCACCAGCACCAGTGCCTAAGGCACAATTTTTCAGCCCCTGTGTAACAGGGGCGTGTACTTACAATTTTTTAAAAAAATGCTTCGCAACACGTGTGACTGCTGTGCTCCAAGTACAGTATCTGTGAGGGGTTGCAGTGTTGTGGCACCAGCACCAGTGCCTAAGGCACAATTTTTCAGCCCCTGTTTAACAGGGGCGTGTACTTACAATTTTTTAAAAAAATGCTTCGCAACACGTGTGACTGCTGTGCTCCAAGTACAGTATCTGTGAGGGGTTGCAGTGTTGTGGCACCAGCACCAGTGCCTAAGGCACAATTTTTCAGCCCCTGTTTAACAGGGGCGGGTACTTACAATTTTTTAAAAAAATGCTTCGCAACAGGTGTGACTGCTGTGCTCCAAGTACAGTATCTGTGAGGGGTTGCAGTGTTGTGGCACCAGCACCAGTGCCTAAGGCACAATTTTTCAGCCCCTGTTTAACAGGGGCGGGTAATTACAAATCTTGATCTAATAGTTCACAGCAGGGCCCATTCCTGCGCCCACCAAGAGTAACTATGAGGGCCTACAGTCTTGTGGCAACACCGTCCACCACCACCGCCAAAGGCCCAATTTTTCTGCCCTGTTCATCAGGTGCTTGCAATTACAAATCTTGATCTAATAACTCACAGCAGGGCCCATTCCTGCGCCCACCAAGAGTAACTGTGAGAGCTTACAGTCTTGTGGCAACACCGTCCACCACCACCACCACCACCACCGCCAAAGGCCCAATTTTTCTGCCCTGTTCAACAGGTGCATGCAATTACAAATCTTGATCTAATAACTCACAGCAGGGCCCATTCCTGCGCCCACCAAGAGTAACTGTGAGAGCTTACAGTCTTGTGGCAACACCGTCCACCACCACCACCAAAGGCCCAATTTTTCTGCCCTGTTCAACAGGTGCATGCAATTACAAATCTTGATCTAATAACTCACAGCAGGGCCCATTCCTGCGCCCACCAAGAGTAATTGTGAGAGCTTACAGTCTTGTGGCAACACCGTCCACCACCACCACCACCACCGCCAATTTTTCTGCCCGGTTCAACAGGTGCATGCAAGTACAAATCTTGATCTATTAACTCACAGCAGGGCCCATTCCTGTGCCCACCAGTCTTGTGGCTACACCAACATCTAATAGGGCAAATTTCTGCAGAGTATATACGCCAGGCCCCTACTTTCAAACATCCAACTTACAAACGACTCCTACTTGCAAATGGAAAGAGAAAACAGGAAGTGAGAGGAAATCTACCCCTAGGAAGGGAAATTCTATCCTGTTAGATTTAATTTGGGAAAAAGGTATCTCCTCTCTACTGATACTTTATCACCAATCCTTGTTTCAATTAAAACCCCACTTTTCCAAAAACATTTGTCATTGGGACGGAAGGTGAGGTGACATGTTCTGAACACATGTGCAAAGACAGCAAATGTTACAGGGGTGATAACCCCTCCCTATGTTCTCCAAAAAGCTTAAAAATAGATTTTTTTGGGATGGAGCTACACTTCATAATGTACCTGTTCAGATTCTACTTAAGAACAAACCTACAGTCCGTGTCTTGTTTGCACCACCTATATACTGCTGTTCAGAGTATATAGGGTTGTAGGTATAGGGTTTTATTTTGGGTGCGGGGTCCCCCTTCATATCCATACAAGACCCAAAGGGGGGGGGGTGATGGGGTAGCCATGCCATTTTTCTCAAGGATTTTCAGCCATATGGCGGCCAGGACAAGACACGACATTAAAGCCGCAAGTGGTTTTAAATGGCTACTTTTTTTCCTTTACAAATGTCATTTTGTGCAAGGACAGTTCTAAACACGGGAAAGACATGCCACTTCACAGGCATACTTTAGACACCCCCCAGGTACCATATTTAAAGGAAAATGTCACTTTTTTTTTTTCACTTTATGCATCATTAAAATGACTGCTCCCGAAAAAACGTTAGTTTTTAAAAGTTCTTTTTGCATTGATATATGTCCCCTGGGGCAGGACCCGGGTCCCCAAACCTGTTTTATGACATTAACATGCATATTGGCCGTTGTAATTAGCACTTTTGATTTCGAACGTTCGCGTCCATTATAACGTATAGGGTTTGAAAATTCGCGCAAACTTTCGGTCGGTTCGAAGGTTCTGGTGCGAACCGAACCCGGGGGTGTTCGGCTCATCCCTAGCCACCATGAATTAATCCTGAGTGCTCCACAAGGTTTGGTCATGGTTTATACCTGGGCTGCTCTTTGCTCCGAGATTTGCCCAGCAAGTATGTAAACAGTTCTGCATGGTAAATTGTTCTGTTTTAGGCTCCAGCTTCATTTTTCTCTCCATCTTATAGCAATCTATAATCTGGGTGAAAGATGCCAAAAAAAAATCAACAAAGTACATTTTTACCTAGCCCATATTCTCAAACTGGAGGGCAGCATGAGGTGAGTGGGCATCACTGGTGCAGAGAGTGAAAAATATGTCCTTGAATTAAACTAAAATCCTGATTTTGAGAAAGGAATAAACATCAAAGCTACCATATGTTAGCAATGTAGCACATGACCATGTGCTTTTGCTAATTAAAATAGCTGTGTGACTCAGGATGATTTCTTGAGAAATACGGGTCTGCAAAATTGATAGTAAACAGCTCAAATGCTGAAAAGTTCAGAAGCAGATGCTTGAATTTTAGGACATGTAGGGATCTATTTACACATTTTTACACTCAAGATTCACTCTGCTTTCACCCATTCATACATTTTTCTATTTGGAAAATGTTTAAATTCTGGGTGAAAACACTGTGAATTGTGTGTGAAAACCAGTGGAAGCTGGTGCTTCATCGGTCGGAAGGGGGAGGGGGCGGCAGACAGACCTGGCTCCCCTCCCTCTCAGTCACGGCTCTCTTACCCTGTTTTGGAGATAATATTGGGCTCTGTGCAGGATCCGTGCCCAGGGATGCCAGATGAGGTCGGCGGCAGGGGGGGATTGATGTCGGTGTGAATCATTGAGGTGTCTGCGGTGTCACAAGGGCGATCGTGTGTGCTCCTCTATTCTGCAGCCACAGGAGGAACTGACAGCACTCTGCATGAAGGGGTTAGAGGATCGGACTTGGCGACTGGTGGGCCAGTCTCTCGGTCCTCGGCCATGCGTATCCTCCATCCTCAGCCAATGGGTTTGCTTCTCTTTTCAACCAATCAGGAAATGGGTTTGACGACAAGCTATTGTCACACAACTGGGTGGGCTTCGGGCGCAATGCTCTGTGCCCCAAGCCCCCCTTATTTTGAAGCCTATTAGAGCCTCTGGCTCTAATCACGTGCTTCAAAAAACACATCCACCCATTGAAATCCATGCATCTGGCGCCCTGCATGTAGATTAGGGGGCCGGATGCATGGAAAGGGGGGGGGGGCAGCGCCTGTGCACTTCTAATGCATGGGCCGCCACTGGTGAAAACATTTATAAATAGACCCTCAAAAATAAATTTTTTAGCATTACCACTAAGCTATGATAAATAAAAATAATTTCCAGGCAGATATCAAAGACACACATTTTTGCAGCTCTATAATCATGAATGCATCATTAAATGTATTTTATTTAAATTCATGCAATGTAAGCACTTGAATATGACCTGGTATGGATACCTTGCAGTTCCTGTACAGCGGAGCTAAAATGTGAGAGGAAGAAGCAGCACAGAGAGCCAATCACTTCTTGTTCTAAAAAGAAGCTTGCTGATAGGAGAAGAGAGTGGAGTGACAAAGAGATGACTCTCTCATTACTGTGCTGCTTCTCCTTTCACTGTCTAGTCACAGGCTGGGGTGGGTCTAAGGCTCAGAGGAACAGGGTAGAATGATGCTGGCCATCAGACTGGGGGTGTCTTGTGGTGAAAAATAAATACTTTGTGGAAGATTTCTGAACTGAATTGAATATTGCAACAAAAAATGTGTTTTAATGTTATTTTTAATGGGCTATTCATTTTTACGTTGCTATTTTTGACTGGGGTTCTGTTTCCTTTTGGGCAGCACAGTGGCTTCTGCCTGGCAGCACTAGGGTTGTCAGTTCACATCCCAACTATGTCTCTACCTGCATGGAATTTGTATGTTCTCCTTGCGCTTGTGTGGGTTTCCTTCTACACTTCAAAGACATGCTTGTGGGTTAATTGGTTCCTGTCTAAATTGACAGTAGTGTGTATGAATATTTAGTTAGGGACCTTCGATTGTAATTGTATATATACGTAAATCGCTGTGTAAATTGACTGTACTATATAAGTACCTGTAATAAATAAAATATTACATATCTTAATGCCAATATGCATAAGTGCCCTGTTTTCGGTTTAACATTGATGGAGGCTGCAAAACTCACTCACATATTTCTGTGAAGAATATAAACATATATTAATATCTACTGCCATAAGTCCAAAAATGATGATATAAAATCTATGTTTTTACTTAAAGATGCATGTTTTCTTGACTGTGACTACAAGAAAGGAAAATCCAAAGATTGCAAAATGTAAAATGTGGCTGTGATCATGTACACTTTTCACAAACCCTAAAGTACAGTTCTAGTGGAATATATTCTTTGTAAAATCCCTTGAGGGCCCTGCATGTACGCAAATAAGACCACTGAGCCGAAGGCTTTGTACCATTTTCAGTTCTTTGTAAAGCAACAGTAATAATACAGGACTTTTACACTACAGTACTTCTGCATAACTTTGAAAAGCTGAAGCCCTGAGCAGGTAGTGTGTTTTATGTTTGCCTTTCAAGTTTTTACCTTCAAATGTGCCTATTATTGTAAATAAGATACCCCAAATCCTTAAGGCAATATGGGGTTGATTTGCTAAAAATGGAGAGTGCAAAATCAGTAAATCAACCACTATGTGTCTATTGAAACAGATTAATTTGAGTATGCTTAAAAAGTTTTCTAATTTTTAAATAAGAAGCATGCCTAAAATACTAAATAACAGTACAGGAGGCAAAACACAAAAAACACAGACACATTTAATTACTTAATACAGATGATAGTGGTCCTTTATTGTTGCTGTGAACTATGTTTCCCTTGAAAAGGGATGAGGTTCGAGTATGCTGCTATCATAATGAATCCTGTGGGTTTAAGATATGCAGTCCCAAAAAAATTTTGTGAAGATTTGCTTTGGAGAATACTTGATAACTGACATATCTTCGGACTAGACTGGAGTTGTAAGTGGGGTACCATAAGGCTCCGCCCTGGGTCAAATTCTGTTTAACTTGTACATACATGATATAGAGATTAGAATAAATAGTTCAGTCTCAGTTTTTGCTGACGATACAAAGATAAGCAGAGCAATAACTTCATAGCAGGATATAGCAACCTTACAGGAAGACCTCAATAAGCCAGAGGGGTGGGCAACTACATAACAAATGAGGTTGAATATTAATAAATGTAACATAATGCACACAGGGACTAAAAATATAAACGCAGGTTACACACTAGGGCAGTAATGGCAAACCTTGGCACCCCAGGTGTTTTGGAACTACATTTCCCATGACGCGCATGCACTCTGCAGTGTGGTTGAGCATCATGGGAAATGCAGTTCCAAAACATCTGGGGTGCCAAGGTTCACTATCACTGCACTAGGATGTTGGGGTTAAAGTGAAACTGACCACCAATGATTGGGGGATTGTTCTTTTGGGGGGAGTTAAAGTGCCACTAATCATCAATGGATTTGAGATTTAAAGGTGGGAGTGTTTAAAATGTAAGTTCAACTTTTCAGGAAAAAATGAAAAGGTAAACAACCCTTCCCCTCACCCACTTACCCTCCCAGCTACCTCATCTCACTTACCCCCATTGGTAATGAGCTGTCAGTGCCATGGAAGCAGCATAGTGGTCAGTGGATTTGAAATCCCTGCTCTTCTTCCCCTTCTTTATGCATGGCTTCTGGGACAGATCATTGCACTTGTGATTGGTCAGCACTAGGGTTGAGCGAACCCGAACTGTAAAGTTCGGGTCCGTACCAGACTTTAGGGTGTTCGGGTCCTGGGCCCGAACCCGAACAACTGACTGTATGTTCGGGTTCGGGTCCGGTGTTCGGGATTTAATGTTGCTTTTAAAAATGTCTTTTAAAAGCATTTTCACGTCACGGGGAAAGCCATAGGGAAGTCCCCATGACGTTCCCATGCGTCAGAGGGGGGCGGGGTTACCAGGTGGCCCCGCCCTCCGTTATAAAAGAACTGTCAGCCCAAGCTAAGCCTCACACCGGGAGCCTCCCATTGCGAGGAGTGGCCCAAGAACAGACCAACGCCCTGGAAGAAGATACCGGAGAGAAGCCTCAGAGACCGACGCCGTGGAAGAAGATACCGAAGAGAGGCCTCACCCAGCGGGAGCCTCCCATTGCGCGGAGCGGCCCAGAAGAGACACCGATGCTGGACGAGAAGGCCAAGAAGAAGCGGATCGGAGGAAGAAGAAGATGGAAGAAGAAGATGCCGGAAGGAGAAGATGAAGAAAGGAAGACCAGAAGAAAGAAGAAAGAAGATTTTAATAAAGGAATTGTCAAAGACTGTCTCCTGTCATTTTTACAATTTTTGACACTTTTTTGGTGAAATGGTAGGGGTACTTTTGTACCCCCTTACCATTTCACACAGGGGGGGGGCGGGATCTGGGGGTCCCCTTGTTAAAGGGGGCTTCCAGATTCCGATAAGCCCCCCCGCCCGCAGACCCCCACAACCACCGGGCATGGTTGTGGGGATGAGGCCCTTGTCCTCATCAACATGGGGACAAGAGGCTTTGGGGGTCTTAGACCCCCAAAGCATCCTCCCAATGTTGAGGGCATGTGGCCTGGTACGGTTCAGGCGGGAGGGGGGCCGCTCTCGTCCCCCCCTCTTTTCCTGCGGCCTGCCAGGTTGCGTGCTCGGATAAGGGTCTGGTATGGATTTTGAGGGGGACCTCACACCATTTTTTTTGGCTGGGTTTCCCCTTAAAATCCATCCCAGACCTCAAGGGTCTGGTATGGATTTTGAGGGGGACCCTACGCCATTTTTTTTTTTGGCTGGGATCCCCCTTAATATCCATCCCAGACCTGAAGGGCCTGGTTATTGAATTTGGGGGGACCCCTACGCTTTTTTTTTGTTTTTTTTATTTTTTATGAATGACTTTTTTTTATGAATGACTTTCAATGAATGACTGTTCTCTGTATTACGGGAGCCGACAATTAACATTAGCCGCGAGTGATTTTAAATAGCTTTCTTTTCTGCAAAAAATGACACTTTTTGCAGAGACAGTTCTAAACACTGGAAACATGCGCCCCTTTACATGCATACTATAGACACCCCCCAGGTACGAAATTTAAAGGAATATTACACATTTATTGTTTCACTTTAATCATTATTAAAATCACTGCTCCCGAAAAAACGGCAGTTTTTAAAAGTTTTTTTTGCATTGATACATGTCCCCTGGGGCAGGACCCAGGTCCCCAAACACTTTTTATGACTAACTTTTTAAAAATAAATGACTTCAATGACTGTTCTCTGCATTAAGGGGGACGGGAGCCGACACTTTATTATAGCCGTTCGGGTCCCCATTGACTTCAATGGGGTTCGGTGTTCGGGGTCAAGTTCGGGTCAAGTTCGGTCCCGAACCCGAACCTGCCGAACCCGAACATCCAGGTGTCCGCTCAACTCTAGTCAGCACGCAATGCATATTGACATTAGGTATATTTTATTGCACACTCTATTTTAAGTTGTGCCTCTCCTCCTTCCTTGAAGCAGACTGTCTAGATTCCGGTTTCATGGTGAAGTGTGAGTCTGGGTGTCTAACTTTTTCCAACCAGACAGAAAAAGAGAAAACTTTATGGAAGAGCATTAGGCTACAATGCCTTGAAAAAACAAATTGTGTGCCACCCTACATATTTAGAAAATAGCACTTACTATTTTTTTTTCTCATGACAAGGGATCCTATCAATCAAAATTACAATGTCTACTCTGGTCAGTGTCTAAGGCCAGATCCATACAAACGTTTCTCCACTAGTCATAGAGAATGACAGATGGTATCCCTAGGTCTGGCTATGGTCATGCTTTGCTATGATTAAGTCATATTGCTAAAATGGCTCAGTCATGAGAGAATTATGGGGGCTGCCATTGCAGGCCTACTTCTAAACCTGCTATATGCTAACTGTGTCTGACTTCGGTCAGTCATGGAACAAGCATGCTGTAAAAGAATAGCTGAAAAGTGTCAGAAACTCTCCTTATACTTGTTCAGGGTCAGTGACTCAGGCAGCATTAAATCTGATCTTCCTGCGCGGTCATATAAAATCACCCAAAACACTATATAAACACTACAGTAAACAATTCCTCAACATGTAAATGCATAAAGTGCAAATAAAGTGCAAATAAATGAAGTGCACAGTATAAAGTGCACAATGTAAGTGCGCAATGTAAAGTGCACCAATGTAAAGTGCAAAGGGATGTGCACCATATATAGGTCACTCCATCTGACTATATAGTATTTTGGGTGATTTTATATGACCGCGCAAGATCACTTTATTATTTACATTTAGCTTTGTGTATTTTGAACACTTTTAGGTTTTGCTGCTGGTTTTACATAACAATATCGTGTATTTCTGTATAATAGACACATTTTTTATTTACTCATAGTAGCGTGAAAGACACTTTCCCTCAAAGCTGATCTTCCACCATCCCTTCAGTCTTGTACAATTGTACAGGCACCTCTCCTGTACTGAAATCTCTTAATTTAATTCATCTGCACACTGTGAGCTTTGCACTTTGTGCATTAGAAGCTGCAGCAAGTCAGAGACAGCCTGCCTTAATTCCTGGTTGGAGGATATCCAGCATCACCTAAGCCTTCCTTCCACAGCCTTATTGTCCATGGTCTGCCCCTTTTCATTAGATGGATTTCAGTTCTTTTAATCATGGAGGCTCAGCATCACATGTAGGCTTTACCACAACCTCCTCTTTTCAGGAACCTATATACAGCACCCTTCTGCCACCTCCCACCAGCCAACATCTGCCTGCATTGCATAGAAAAGCAAAATGGCCTAGTAAAGTTGTTACCAGGTCTAAAATATGCTATAATGAAAACAGAATGGTTTTACTTATTCATTTCATCAGCATATTAATGAGGAAGGGAGGAAGAGGGAAGACAAAATCTACAGTTATTAAACTTCAGCTGTAAAGCCTAAGCATCATGACAGCCAAGAAACTAGCATTCACAAAAAAGAGTTTAGTAATGGCAGTCTCTATTAATCTCCCATGACGGTGTCCCTTAAAAGCTATAAACAGCTATTTCTAAGCATAATCAGTTGTTGAAACAATAATAATAATACATTGCTATCCATCGAAGATATAACTAAACATTTGGATGCCTTAGGCCTCCTCTTGGCGTGACTGTGTAATTTTGCATACTGATGGTATTATCATATGACAGTACAATTATGGACTTCCAAGCCTCCAGACAGTTATAATAATTGATGGTACCTCACCTCATTAAGTGATTTGGATTATTCCCCAGTCACTAGAGTCTTTTCTTTCTTACATAAGCAAAATCTCACTAGCTGAAAAGAAAGTGTACTCATCAGCTGTACTGTCTTGATATGATGACATCACTGTTCAATGTGACAAGTATTTTCCTCTTGAATTTATCTTCTGAGTGACTACAAGCGAGGGAGCATATTCTTTGTGTGCATTCTTTCATCTGTTTCATGCAAATATATTTGGACGTAATTTACAACTCTCTAAGTTTCTCCCTCAAAATGCTTCATTACATTGCTAGAGGTCCTTTAGAAATCAGGTCAGGCAGAGAAAAACAGGCAGAGTTAATTTAACGGAACACACAATTTCCACAGTATTGATTTTTTATTTTTGCATGATGTCTAGGCTGCCAATTCCAGTCAAAACACGGGAAGGGCAGACCTGAACTGACAGTTGAAATGATCGTATAAAAATGCCAGCAGTCAGTTCTAAGCAGTACTATTAAAACCTGGAGGGGGATTTAGACATTGAGTGAAAAAAACAATGTACTAATTTTTCAAATCAACAAATCCAGATGTACAAGATAAGTTCACAATGATCCAGTTCATCTGCTGTCAGCTATCTTGACATAGACTAATTTAATAAAGGCTTTACACGCCTTGTACAAAGTCAAAAGTATAACAATGTGACAGCCTAGTTCATAGTGCAGAATTACACAGTAGTACAGGGATTTAGGCCTTTATTTAAAAAAGTTCTGAATATAGTATAAAAGCCTAAATGCATTTGAAATGAATGCAGTGGAACTATATATATAAATTTATATATATATATATATATATATATATATATATATATATATATATATATATATATACACATATATTTTGTGGTAGTGTGGTACCCCACCAATGTATGGGCCCAGGATTCTCAACCATGCAGGTTGAGGGGCTCCAGTGTATTTGCTTGTTTGGGAGGAAACTGGCTTTTCAGTTTCCTCATTATTTAGTAAAGTCCACTTTGGGACCTGGAGCCTGGAGATTTCTTAGAGATCCGGGTGGGATGAAATTCCCAGTCCTGGGTCCGGGTTTTGAGACTCACTGGCACACTGATTGTTCAGGTGTGTGTGGGCCTAATAGTAGTCAGGAGTCAGACCATGGTTCTGGGCTTCACCCTCCCGAGGAGTCCAGGCTTGCAAGGGAGAACCCAGAGAGTGCAGGTGATCACTGGAGAAGTCAGAGAGTGCATTTTTGTTTGGAATTTTGCATATGTGAGCCAGGAGGCTGAACATACTGTCATTTAATGCTGATGGTGAAAAACCCCAGCGAGGGAAACCACTTTTGTTTTAATTTCTGGAACTTTGTTTAATTTTGTTTAATAAAAGTGGGCCAACAAGCCCTGAAAAGGAAACATTTGTGTCGACTGTTTTCGCTAGCAGGTGTTACACTTGAGCTAAACAACCCCCAACTTTACTATATATATATATATATATATATATATATATATATATATATATATTAGAGCTTTTATTGATTACAATTTTTGTGTTCGATTAATCGTTTTTTTTTTAATCGATTAATCGACTCATTTCGATTAATTATAACGCACATGCAGTTTTTTTTTTCAAAAAAATGTTCCCCCCATACTGTACTGTCCACATATCTCCCCCATACTGTTCACATCTCCCCCATACTGTACTATCCACATCTCCCCCATACTGTACTATCCACATCTCCCCCATACTGTACTGTCCACATCTCCCCCATACTGTACTGTCCACTTCTCCCCCATACTGTCCACATCTCCCCCATACTGTCCACATCTCCCCACACCTCCCCCATACCTTAATATTCACATATTCATGTCTGCTCTGTCCGGAATAGACAGCAGGCAAACCCGTCCGTCCGTCTGCACAAGCAGGCGGGCGATGATGACCGGAGCGCGCCGTTACTAAGCCGCAGTCGGGTGGACCAAGATGGCCGTGGCTCCGGAGCTAGGCCGAAGCCACAGCCTTTCCTATGGGCGAGCCGGCGGAGCTCACTCCGTGGATCGTCCTCGATCAAAATTATTTTGATCGATCAAAGAAACAATTACTTACAATTACTTGTTAATTTCCGCAGCCCTAATATATATATATATATATATATATATATATATATATATATATATATATATATATAAAGTGGTGTGAAAAAGTGTTTGCCCCCTTCCTCATTTCCTGTTCCTTTGCATGTTTGTCACACTTAAGTGTTTCGGAACATCAAACCAATTTAAACAATAGTCAAGGACAACACAAGTAAACACAAAATGCAATTTGTAAATGAAGGTGTTTATTATTAAAGGTGAAAAAAAATCCAAACCATCATGGCCCTGTGTGAAAAAGTGATTGCCCCCCCTTGTTAAAACATACTATAACTGTGGTTGTCCACACCTGAGTTCAATTTCTCTAGCCACACCCAGGCCTGATTATTGCCACACCTGTTCACAATCAAGGCATCACTTAAATAGGAGCTGCTTGACACAGTAAGGTCCACCAGAAGATCCTTAAAAGCTACACATAATGCCGAGACCCAAAGAAATTCAGGAACAATTGAGAAAGAAAGTAATTGAGATCTATCAGTCTGGAAAGGGTTATAAAGCCATTTCCAAAGCTTTGGGAATCCAGCGAACCACAGTGAGAGCCATTATCCACAAATGGCGAAGACATGGAACAGTGGTGAACCTTCCCAGGAGTGGCCGGCCACCCAAAATTACCCCAAGAGCGCAGCGACGACTCATCCAAGAGGTCACAAAAGACCCCACAACAACATCCAAGGAACTGCAGGCCTCACTTGCCTCAGTTAAGGTCAGCGTTCATGCCTCCACCATCAGGAAAAGACTGGGCAAAAATGGCCTGCATGGCAGAGTTCCAAGGAGAAAACCACTGCTGAGCAAAAATAACATCAAAGCTCGTCTCAATTTCTCCACAACACATCTTGATGATCCCCAAGACTTTTGGGACAACATTCTGTGGACCGATGAGACAAAAGTGGAACTCTTTGGAAGGTGTGTGTCCAAGTATATCTGGCGTAGAAGGAACACTGCATTTCAGAAAAAGAACATTATACCAACAGTAAAATATGGTGGTGGTAGTGTGATGGTCTGGGGCTGTTTTGCTGCTTCAGGACCTGGAAGACTTGCCGTGATAAAAGGAACTATGAATTCTGCTGTCTACCAAGAGATCCTGAAGGAGAATGTCCGACCATCTGTTCGTGTACTCAAGCTGAAACGAACTTGGGTTCTGCAGCAGGACAATGATCCTAAACACACCAGCAAGTCCACCACCGAATGGCTGAAGAAAAACAAAATGAAGACTTTGGAGTGGCCTAGCCAAAGTCCTGACCTGAATCCTATTGAGATGTTGTGGTATGACCTTAAAAAGGCCGTTCATGCTCGAAAACCCTCTAATGTAACTGAATTAGGACAATTCTGCAAAGATGAGTGGGCCAAAATTCCTCCAGGACGCTGTAAAAGCCTCATTGCACGTTATCGCAAATGCTTGGTTGCAGTTGTTGCTGCTAAGGGTGGCCCAACCAGTTATTAGGTTTAGGGGGTAATCACTTTTTCACACAGGGCCATGATGGTTTGGATTTTTTTTCACCTTTAATAATAAACACCTTCATTTACAAATTGCATTTTGTGTTTACTTGTGTTGTCCTTGACTATAGTTTAAATTGGTTTGATGTTCCGAAACACTTAAGTGTGACAAACATGCAAAGGAACAGGAAATGAGGAAGGGGGCAAACACTTTTTCACACCACTGTATATATATATATATATATATATATATCTATCTATCTATACACACACATACATACACGATCCTACACTTCCAGGTATCGGGTGCGAGTGCAAGTGCGTGCTGCCGCCAGCTCATTTCCACACTGATTTTACACAGCAGAAGCTGATCAGCGGGTCCCGTGGAACCAAATGTCCCCTGGTACGTTTGGGACACAGACAGAATGGCAGTCTGCCTATTGTAGGGGATCAGAGAGGTAAACAGCCGGCTCAGAGACAGTCCAGTAAAGTAAAAATGGCTTTATTCAGCAAACTGGCAAAAAAAAACAAACAGAAGACACAGGCAGGCTTGTCTTGTCACACAGTTGTGCACACAGATACAGCTGACAGTTCCACAGCATACAGGCTTACAGGCAATAGTTCATGGCTCTAATCAGAGCTACAGTCTTTTATGTGGTTAAGCTCACCCAGCAAGTACACAATCCAGCAGTGGATCTTTTCAGACAGCATGCTGCTGTCTCTCTCTCTCTCCTACTCAAACAGCTCCCCTCTGACACTTTCAGCCCAGCTGGCAATAAGCAGGTCTGAAGGGGAAGTACCTGGCTCTTCAATTAAACCTTCCTGCCCGAGGCTGACCCTCTACACTATGTAAACAAGGCAGATCACTGTTCTGTCAGTACAGAAGGCATGGATCCTGTGTTTCTGTAAAGCAGAAACACTGATCCATGCCTTCCACTAGTAAAAGCACCTCCCCCCCTACACAGACACATTAGCTAGGCACACAGTTACCCCTTTGATCACCCCCTGAGGTTAACCCCTTCCCTGCCAGTGTCATTAGTAAAGTGACAGTGCATATCTTTAGCATTGATCACTGTAATGTCACTGGTCTCCAAAAAAGTGTCAGTTAGGTGTCTGATTTGTCTGCAGCAATATCGCCCCGTTATATATCAGGGATGGGGGCTCTTTTCCACCCAAAAATCTTTTCAAGCCTCAGAATTCTGGGTTCCATATAAGAACTTATCCAGCTGCTTGTGTTCCCTTAAACAGACCACAACCTAGACAAAGGGGACATCCGGAACCCATTCCTGGCATCCTGTACAATATATAGTAATGTATCCTATGCTACACTTTATAATGCTCACTGGGCTTCATCTTCAGGTGCTATGATTATGCCTAATTAATGCTGGCTAGCTAGAGAACAACGCTCAGATAACTTACGCCGGTTCATTAATTCACATGCTGATCATATGGTGAAGATGACAGCACATCATTTATTTATGATTGGACTCGCTACAGTGACACACATGGTCATCATAATCAGCTATTTACATGTCGCAGATTGTCATATGCTCGCAGTTACATTATTTATATGATGCAGTAAATTATTTACAGCATATCGCCATATTTTAACAGAAAAAACAATATTTGGCTATGGTATTAAAAAAAAATAATGCATAAATGCATAGCAGATAGAAACTGGATATGTACTTGATAAAATGAAAGAATATATGGTATCAGGAGATTAAGAGCTACAGCTCTTTTGAGTCAAACCAAAAAAAAATTATATATGTAAAAATAAAACGTTAAATGGATTCGGTCACAAAACAAGCAAATAAAATCACGGAATTAGCACTAGTGTGTAGCCCAGGAGCTTCAGATTCTAAGCTCAGCTTGTTCAATTAAGCTTTGACAATAAAACCTAAATGCTGATCTTTGCAGAGCTGCACTAGATTTATGCACTCTCCATTTTTAGTAAATCAACCCCAGTGTTACTACTACGCTATACACTTTTATGCTTCTTTTGTGAAAGTAATTTCTATAGGAGGGGGACATTTGCAGAAGATCTCAGTGACCTCTCTTCACAGCACAGTCCCATTAGTGTAGGACATATTGCTCCAGTGCCATACAGACTCAAAGACCACAAAAGGCTTCATCTTTAGGACATACTCACTACAAATCTAAGAAGAAAATACATTTTATCTTATGCCGCGTACACACGGTCGGAATTCTCGTCGGAAAAAGCTCTGATGGTTTTCCCATCGGAATTCCGACGGAATTTCGCTCAAACTGTCTTGCCTACACACGGTCACACCAAATTCCGACGGTCAATAACAACACGCCTTAAAAAACATTCGACTGCACTATAAAAGGGAAGTTTAATGCTTCTGAGCATGCGTAGAATTGTTTCCGAGCATGCGTCGGAATTTTGCGTGTCGGAATTGCATACACACGATCGGAAAATCCGATAGAAAGGTTTTCCGTCGGAAAAATTAAGAACAGGTTCTCAATCCAAAGTCCGTCGGAAATTCCGACAGAAAAAGACTGATGGGCATACACACGGTCGGAAAATCCGATGAAAAGCTCCCATCGGACTGTTTCCATCGGAAATTCCGACCGTGTGTACGCGGCATAAGGCTACTTTCACACTGAGGCAGTGAGAGTGTCGGCGGTAAAGCGCCACTAGTTTTAGCGGCGCTTTACTGTAGTTTGCACGCCGCTTTTCAGCCGCTAGAGAGCCACTCTTAACCCCCGCTAGCGGCCGAAGAAGGGGTAAATACCGCCCGTGTAGTGCTGCTGCCGTATCGCTTTGCAGTCGAATTTGGCTGCACTGCCCATTCAATTCAATGGGCAGTGTATACACCACTCCTCCACTGAACCCTGGGCACCTGTTTTGTATCTCCCTTGTCCCTGTCCGGCACTCAGTGGGATCTGTGCAGGAGATCTGACCTGTGTGAGCTACTAGAAGATAAGCTATTACTTGTAAACACAGAAGCTGGACTTCAGTGTTACCAAGTGATAGTGGTGAGAAGGGAGCAGAAGACCTGAGCCAGAGGTGGTGGAACTGAGTTCCCCCTAGTTTCTGCTGAAAAAAAGCCCTGTGTATATATATATATATATATATATATATATATATATATATATATATATATATATATATATATATAGCCCTATGTGCTTTTACATCTGCCTTATATATATATATATATTACACTCAAATGCATGGTTTTCCCTTTCACGAACAAGGAAATAATGACGTTATGATGGTTTTGATGTTGGGCTGGTATAATAATGCTATGGGGCTGGTATGACATTTTTTCCAGGGCTGGTTTTTATTCCCAGTCTGGCCCTGCACATAACCCACTCTACACAGAAAGATGTCAGCTGTCCCTAACTCTGGAGGTCACCATTGGGCCTGGAAAGGCCCCCGGACTTGGCTACACTTGTATTTTATTTTAGCTGCCTTGATTGCTCATTTGTATTTCTTATTGTATTCTTTCACAACAATGCAAAAATGTCTGTAGACATCATGGTACAGAGTATGAAAAACAATGGAAATACATGATACTGGACAACAGACATTTAAAACTTTAAGGTAGGTGATGAATACAATCATTGCTGCCTTGAACAGCCCTGGGCATGTCTACTATCTGACACATGCTGGTGTGTCCTGTGCTAAGCCCTGAGGTTCCTCCCACCAGCTGCCACGTCATCACTGTGCCCATTGGATAACAACTGACACATTCAGAAGTGATAGATGGACAGCAGCAGACACTGGAGTGAGTTACATCATTGAAAATGTCACTGGTCTCCCACCAGAAACGCAAAATATGTTTACAAAATGCTTATTTTTTTACTGTAGTATCAAGGTAACTTTAACATTATAAGGTTAATTTAAAGCTCCATGAAATATTTATATACAGCTGTATTATGCAGTTTCTGCCACTACAGAGAAGTGGAGGAAAAAGTTTTTGTCCTGTTACAAAGTAACAAAAGCACAAAGAAACAGATTATACAAATATTTTTCTTCTGCTGGCTGAAACCCTGTAATCCTGATACCTAATGAGAGTGATTACCTTGATTGTCATGCAGTACTTGACAGGCGTTTCCTTGCGGTACCGCTGTGAAAAAATCAAATGGATTATAAGATTACATTCTTCCCAGAGGTAATCATTGTTTGATTATAATGAAACACGCATCATTATCATCCAGCACTCGCTTTGGCTGAATTCACCATGTTACAAAATTTCCAAGTTGTACAAGAAGATAACAGGTACTGTATTATATACTGTATACTCTATCAGTGGCGTAACTAAAACAGTAGTGCAGTGCAGTAGTGGTGGTGTGGGGATCAGTGGCAGTAGTGGTGGGTGGGGGGTATAAGTGGCAGCAGTGGTGTGGGGGGGATCAGTGCAGTTATGGTGGTGTGGGGATCAGTGGCAGTAGTGGTGGTGTGGGGATCAGTGGCAGTTGTGGTGGTGTGGGGATCAGTGGCAGTTGTGGTGGTGTGGGGGGGTATCAGTGGCAGCAGTGGTGTGGGGGGGATCAGTGCAGTACTGGTGGTGTTGGGATCAGTGGCAGTTTGCTGATACTTGACCTTGTCATTACCCTGTTAGCTGTATCTTTATCATTAATATAAGGTGTTAAAATACTGTCTGAATATGCAGTAACGCATGCTTGTTATACTCACGGTAGAAAGGGTTAATCCTCTGCATTGTGTAAAAAAGGATGTTTGATCCTGTGTGCACAGATCCTCCTCTTCCACTGACTCCAAAACAGGTCTGGATAAGACAGAGCCTTTGTAGTCACATGCTGAGTTTGGTGTGTATTGCCAGAGAGTTTTTTTTTTCTTGGAAGAGTGCATGTGATCAGCACAGGGCCAATCAGCACTGTCCAGACAGAGGGTCAGGAGTCTTGCATCCTAATAGGATAGCTCAGTGCATTATAAAAAAAACTCCTACAAGCTTTAACCAGAAACTGATAGTGACTGTCATTCACCGGCTCTCTGCTCTGCCCCTGCTCACTGGAGTGCCAGACTGTGGAGGGGGCGGTAGAGGCTGGTTTAAGCCTCGTAGACACCAGTATTTTTATTTTTTACATTCAACCCAGCAGGGCTGAACAAAAAAAAAACTGACAGCTCAGGAGGACCCACTGTACTAACCTAAGTCCCCCCTCTTGTTCTATTGTGTTCTGATAGGGGGACAGCTCCCCGGCCAGAACACACCAGTTAGCGCCATTGGCTAACAGTGCTGATCGGGAGCTGACAGGCAGACTTCTTTTGATCATGCCCCTTCGACAGAGGCCAGCCAAATGGCCAGCTTCTGATGGACCAACTCCAATACACAGGGGCCAAATGTTGGCCAGTTTCTATTGAACTGGCCGATGCCGCCTGACATTTGGCCTGTGTGTACTAGGCTTTAGTCAACCAGCAGCTCACAGAGAGGCTCAGCCAGCTGCCAGTCCAGGCAATTTTTGTGGATGCCAACTGTAAAGTTCAGATCTTTCCAGAGCCTGGACTGGCTGAGTGACATCGGCAAACAGCGGGCTTTAGAACAATGTTGGCAGAAAATGGGTCACAGGTAAGTTCAACTCGAACATCGTGTGTTCGCCCGTTCACCGAATACCGAACATTATGGGGCATTTGAGCATCAGTGGAACGCCCCATAATGAACAGCGAGACCGTTAATGCACTTTGAGATCGCAGTGCATTAACGGCTGCTGATTGTCCAAAGCATGCACCTGACCTGCATGCTTTGGCCAATCACAGAGAGCTTTGCTGTGAGAGCCATGATTGGCCAAAGACAGATAGTCCACACCCCACACTATGTAAGGCTGCTTACACGGCAGCCGTACATAGTTTCATGAATGAGAGCAGCAAAATGACATTTGTAAAGGAAAAAATGTAATTTAACCACTTGCCAACCAGGCCAATTCTGACATTTCTCTCCTACATGTAAAAATCTTTTTTTTTTGCTAGAAAATTAGATAGAAACCCCAAACATTATATATGTTTTTTTAGCAGAGACCCTATAGATTACAATTGTGGTCATTGCAACTTTGTATCTCACACAGTATTTGCGCAGCAAATTTCAAACGCGTTTTTTTTGGAAAAAAAATAGTTTTGTGCTTTAAATAAAAGAAAAAACAGTAAAGTTAGCCCAATTCTTTTGCATAATGTGAAAGATGAAGTTACACCAAGTAAATACATACCCAACATGTCACACTTAAAAATTGCACATGCTCGTGGGATGGCACCAAACTTCGGTACTTAAAAATCCCCATAGGCAACGCTTTAACATTTTTTACTGGTTCCATATTTTGAGTTACAGAGAAGGTCTAGGGCTAGAATTATTTCTCTCGCTCTAAAGTTCACGGCGACACCTCACATGTGTGTTTTGAACATCATTTTCATATGCGGACGTGACTAACATATGCGTTCGCTTCTGCATGCGAGCACATGTAAACATCCCTTGTAATAGGAATATGGCATGATTGGCCTTCTTTACAGTGGGATATGGGGTCAATAAGACCCTACATCTCACCTCTAGGCTGGGAAGCCTGAAATAAAAAAAAAAGTAAAACGATCTCGGCTTCCCAGCCGAGGCAGCGCCATATGTTTGAATGCAGAGGCCGGGCGTGACGTCATAACATCGTGTCCGGCCTCCGACAATCATAGAGACTCCGACGACCATCTGATCCACCGGAAATCTCTATGGTAAACATCTGGGGCCAGCGGAACAGATCGCAGCGGTGAGTCGGTAGAAGCACCGGAGGGCAGCGGGAGGGGGGCATCCCCTCTCACCACCCATAAGAACGATTAAGCGGCTGACCAGCCGCTATGATTGTTTTTATGGTCAAGGGAATCGCCAGCTGAAAAAAATGATATCTGAATGATGCCTGTAGCTGCAGGCATCATTCAGATATCCCTGCACAAAGCCCAGGCCAGCCATCGGCAAGTGGTTAAAACTGCTCTCGGCTGTAATTTATTGCCGGTTCCCAGCAATATAGATAAAAATCATTGAAAAAAATGGTATGAGTCCCCCCCAATCCATTACCAGGCCCTTTGGGTCTGGTTTGGATATGAAGGGGAACCCTGTGCCAAAATGAAAAAAAATATTGTGTGGGGGGTCCCCCCCAAAATTCATACCAGGCCCTTCAGGTCTGGTATGGATTTAAGGGGAACCCTGCGCTAATTTTTTTTTTAAACATGGCGTGGGGGTCCCCCCAAAATCCATTGCAGACCCTTATCCAAACACGCAACCTGGCAGGCTGCAGGACAAGGGCCTCTTCCCCACAACCCTTGCTTGGTGGTTGTGGGGGTCTGGGGGTGGAGGGACTTGTCAGAATCTGGAAGCCCCCTTTAACATGTGAATGGGTAACGGGTACATTGCACCCCTACACATTTACCAAAAAAGTGTCAAAATTGTAAAAATGACAGACAGTTTGGGACAAGTCCTTTTTTTAAAAAAATGAAAAAAATTAAACAGTGTCCCGCGATGTAACTCCATCTTCGATGACACCATAGACAACCCGAGAAAAAAAAAATGTAAAAACTCTGCCCCGATGGTAGGCGTCCCGCGACTGCAGGCTTTTTGCAATGACAGCTGTTATAGAGCTGAAGGCGGGGCCACCTGGTGACATGTCCTCAGCTATATAACAGCTGTCATTGCAAAAAGGCTGCAGTCACGGGACACCTCCCATTGAGGCAGAGTTTTTCAGCTTTTTTTTTACATTGCAGGACACTTTTTTTTTCATATTTTAACAAAGGACTTGTCCCAAACTGTCTACTGTCATTTTTACCATTTTGACACTTTTTCCCTTAATACCCGGAGGACCTGGTATGGATTTTGGGGGGACCCCCACGCAATTTTTTTTTTACATTTTGGTGTGTGGTTCTCCTTAATATTCATACCAGACCCACAGGGCCTGGTAATGGACTGGGGGGGACCCATGCCGTTTTTTTCAATGATTTTTTTCATTACACCCGCGTGCAGTTTTTTCTTTTTTTTTTTTTTCTTTACACCTACGGCACCTGGTATTTCCAGGCGGTCTCCCATCCAGGTACTAACCAGGCCCTACCCTGCTTAGCCTCCGAGATCGGACGAGATCGGGCGCTTTCAGGCTGATATGGCCGTAGGCACGTTGAACATTGAAATATATAAAAAAAAAAAAAGAAGGGGGGGAAGGGAGGAGGAACAGAAGTGGGAAGGGAAGGGACCGGGCACAGGACCCTAACCTCCACCCTCAATTCCCATATAACTCCTGTAAACCTGAGATTGTTTAAATTCTGACCATCCTTTCCAAATACTAGCAAATCTTGCTTCAGAGTCATTTTGCAAGTGGATTACTTCCTCCATAAGCCTAGTCTTATCTACCTCCCTAAGCCACTCCTTTATTGTCGGGGCGTGCAGTTTTAAATTACATTTTTTTCTTTAGAAATTTCATTTTTCTGTGGTACTGTTCTAAACACGGGAAAGATACACTACTTTATGGGCATAATAAGGACACCCCCCTGGCATGATATTTAAAGGAATATTTAATTGTTATTTTTTCACTTTAAGCATTATTAAAATCACTGCTCCTGAAAAAACTGCAATTGTGCAGTGTGCAGGGACTGCCCTGTCATCAGCCGGCTCAGCGGGGATCAGCTGAGCGATCCCCGCTGAGCAGTGGATCTTCACGGGGCGGATTAATACGGATCCGTCCCGTGTGAAAGGGGCCTAACTCTCCAGCATCTGCCGACACCTGAAGTGCATTGAGTGCACTGTTTCTTTAAAGTTACCAAACCCAGTAATATGAAAATTGTTAATCCGCCCCCCTCCCACAGTGCCCACAGATTTTTAAATCTTCTTTTTACATTAACCACTTCAGCCCCGGACCAATTGGCAGCCAAAGGACCAGGCCCCTTTTTGCGATTCGGCACTGCGTCGCTTTAACTGACAATTGCACGGTCGTGCGACGTGGCTCCAAAACAAAATTGGCGTCCTTTTTTTCCCACAAATAGAGCTTTCTTTTGGTGGTATTTGATCGTCCCTGCGGTTTTTATTTTTTGCGCTATAAACAAAAATAGAGCGACAATTTTGAAAACAATGCAATATTTTTTGCTTTTTGCTATAATAAATATCCCCAAAAAATATATATAAAAAAACTTTTTTTTTCCTCGGTTTAGGCCGATACGTATTCTTCTACATATTTTTGGTAAAAAAAAACGCAATTAGCGATTATTGATTGGTTTGCGCAAAAGTTATAGCGTTTACAAAATAGGGCATAGTTTTATAGCATTTTTATTATTTTTTTTTTTACTAGTAATGGCGGCGATCAGCGATTTTTATTGTGACTGCGACATTATGGCGGACACATCGGACATTTTTGACACATTTTTGGGATCATTGTCATTTATACAGCAATCAATGCTATTTAAATGCATTGATTCCTGTATAAATGACAGTTGTAGTGAAAGAGTTAACCACTAGGGGGAGGGGTTATGGGCTGTGACTCGTGTGTGTTTTTTTAAATTAGGGGGCGGGGCTGACATCATTGATCGGCTTTCCCGATGACCGGGAACAGCCAATCAATGACAGGCAGAGTAGGAAGCGCGGGGAGAGGTTTGTTTACACATACCTCTCCCCGTTCTTCAGCTCCGTGACCCGATCGCGGGACACCAGCGGCGATCGTGTCCGCTGGTCCCGCGGCCGGGGTCACGGAGCTACAGGTACGCGATTTTGCCTGCCCGTGCCATTGTGCCGCAGTATATCTGCGTTAGGTGGTCGGGAAGCGGTTAAAATATTGCCACTGTATACCTTTTTGCATGGTCTGTATACCACAGTTACATCATAAACTACAGTTTCTTCAGTGCTGAGAGTTCAGGAAGGAGATGATTTTCGCTGCATCCTGTATACACGCCCACATGTGTGATGTCAATATCATGTGACCTGGCTAGCTCTGAGAACAAGGAAATGTTCTCTCCAGCATAAAAGACAAGGCTGAGCATGTGCAGGTCGGCTACTCTGCCTGTGTTAGCTGGCCTTCCCCAGATAGACAGTGCAGGAGGGAAGCATCTTTGCATACAGGATAAAATAGCCTTTTTACACAATGCAGAGGGTTAACCCCTTTAAGTTCCACAGTGAGTATAACAAGCATGCTATGCTGCATATACAGACAGATTTTACTGTTGTGGGTTTAGTAACACTTTAAAGCGGTTCTGCACTCTGTATATATTTTTTTTTTTTGGGGGGTATACAAAGGATGCTTACCTTTATTGGGGGACTCACCTGTTCCATCTTCCATCTCGATCGCCGCCGGTTTTCGTTCCTCATCTTCTTCTTTTGTGCTGGGGGCCATCTTGCCTGTGGGCATGTGAAACCCCCACAGGCACTTTAGATGGCCCAGCATGCACCGCCGTTACTCGCGCGTGCGCAGTAACGGCACATCTGCCGACATCTCACGAGATTTCGGAAGATGTGTCCGAAATCTCACGAGATTTCGGAAGATGTGGCCGAAATCTCGCGAGATTTCGGAAGATGTCCGCACTGACTCCTGGGAACAATGACACCAGATCCCAGGAGACAGTGCGGCCTGACAACGATCGACGCAGAGACCCCGCCCACCGCCGAAGAGAGAGAAGACCGGAAGTCATCAATTACAAGGTAAGTAAATATTCTGCCCAAAGCATGTTGCTGTTTTTTTCCATTCTGCTAACACAAATTAAAGTGTGTTGTAACCTTGTTTAGCAGGCAGTCATTTTTAGAAGAGTGAAAAGGTCTGTCGTGGTTCATGGAAGTGCTGGGTAATGGATGGGGTAATTTAGAGCAAAGCTGCATACAGGCCACAACATGGCTTGCAAAATCAAAACTGAACAAAAAAAGACAAAGATATTAGTCATTACTCTTGAGAAATGAACAGATGCAGACTTAAGATGGCAGATAGTTTGCACTAAGTAATTCATATATAGTAAATGCGGAATCATAATGACATTTACAGATTACAAAAATAGTCAGCAATTTCACACTTCTCCTGCCCCCATTCTATATTCTTTTTTCCAGTTTTTCAGTATACTATATTCTTCTAACACATCCTTTGATTATTCATTCTTGTATTGACTGTAAAGGTATAAATAGGTATACCATATATCTCAAATAAAAAAAAATTTACTAAATGAATCAGTATGCCCCTTTCAGTCTCAATCTTCCATGTATTGTCTTGTTCAGTAAGGAGAGAGCCAACCTATAAATCTGTTGGATTTTCTCAATTAACAAATTTGTGAATTTTTAGCAGTTTTTATTTCTAGTGACAACTGCCTGCCTCCCCATGTTGCCTTGCCTGCTCTCACATTCTTCCCTGTGTCTACCCACCCTTTCCCACAGTTAATCAAGTGGCATTATGCCATTAGACATAAACACTGTACAAACATAAAAGCAAGCATTTATTATATTACAGCTTTCCAATTCATACATGTGGTGACTGCATTCGTTTTCTCAAGATAAATAGAAAAAAAAATGACAATAAAAATACAATAAACAACTTATTAAGATCTGTAGCACACACTGGTAATGTGTTTCCGCACCATAAATAGCGGAAAAAAAGAGTGTTACGCTACTTATGAAGCTTACCTTGCAAATACTACCTTCTGATAAAATTGTGAACCATCAACATGTATAACACCATTAATCACAATTGCAACTACTAAATATATTTAAAAAAATTTATAATATTGGGAGAAGTCCCATATTAAAATTCATCTGTGATCCTTCTGTAAATTACACACGAATACTGTGTTTCACCACAAAGTGAAATGATCCATTGCCAGTAGGAATGATTGCTCACCTGATCCATGGACCTATATAAATATACAGGTCACAGTGTGCTTTTTCAAATCTTTAATTGGCAACTTCCATGAACATAGGCTCCAAAAGGTAATAATGAGACAGGTTCCCTTTAGGACACTGACAGGTCCTATTTAGATAATTGACATGGCGGAGCCAGGTGACATCACTTCCAGTCTGGAGCTGATACTGGAAGTCAGTGTTTGTCTATGCTGGTAATGAGTGACTCATAGGGGCTGATTTACTAAAATGAATGCGCTGCACCGGTTCATACCATATTTGGTGCGCCAGATAAATTATTAAATTAAGTGAGCATATGAACCGGCGCACACATAAGCGCAACACATAATATACCGGCACACCACGGTAATAGTATGCCATTGATAATAGCGCACGCTAACAGTCCATTCACACAACTTCCAGCGCGACTTGAGGCGACTTACAACACGACTTGAGGCGGACTTTACACGACTTTAAGTCGCCCCCAGGCCAGGCGACTTTAATTAAAAAAAAAAATGGCATGGGTTCCCCTCCAAGAGCATACCAGGCCCTTCAGGTCTGGTATGGATATTAAGGGGAACCCCGTACCAAAAAAATGGCGTAGGGGTCCCCCTCAAAATCCATACCAGGCCCTTCAGGTCTGGCATGGATTTTAAGGGGAACCCCGCGCCAAAATAAAAAAGATGGCGTGGGGGTCCCGCTCAAAATACATACCAGACCCTTATCCGAGCATGCAACCTGGCAGACCGCAGGAAAAGAGGGGGGACAAGAGAGCGCCCCTCCTCCTGAATCGTACAAGGCCACATGCCCTCAACATTGGGAGGATGCTTTGGGGTCCCCCCCAAAGCACCTTGTCCCCATGCTGATGAGGACAAGGGCCTCATCCCCACAACCCTTGCCCGGTGGTTGTGGGGGTCTGCGGGCGGGGAACTTATCGGAATCTGGAAGCCCCCTTTAAAAAGGGGACCCCAAGATCCCGGCCTCGCCCTGTGTGAAATGGTAACCTACCATTTCACCTAAAAAGTGACAAAAGAGTTAAAAATGACAGGAGAAGGTCTTTGACAATTCCTTTATTAAAGTCTTCTTTCTTCTGGTCTTCTTCCTTCTTCTTCTTTCTTCATCTTCTTCCTCCATCTTCTTCTTCCTCCATCTTCTTCTTCCTCCAATCCGCTTCTTCTTGCTCCGGTGTTCTCGTCCAGCATCTTCCTCCACGGCGTCTCTTCTTCTTTATCGGGCCTCTCCACGCAATGGGAGGCTCCCGCTGTGTGACGCTTCTCTTCTTCTTCATCTTCTTCTTCCTCCGATCCGCTTCTTGCTCCAGTGTTCTCGTCCGGCATCTTCCTCCACGGCGTCGCTTCTTCGTTATTGGGCCGCTCCGTGCTGTGTGATGCTTCTCTTCTTCTGACAGGTCTTATATAACGGAGGCCGGGGCCACCCGGTGACCCCGCCCCACTCCCATTGCGCGGAGCGGCTCGATAATGAAGAAGAGACGCCATGGAGGAAGATGCCGGACGAGAACACCGGAGCAAGAAGAAGCGGATCAGAAGAAGAAGATGGAGGAAGAAGAAGATGGAGGAAGAAGATGAAGAAACCGAAGGATGAAGAAAGGAAGAAGACCAGAAAAAAGAAGACTTTAATAAAGGAATTGTCAAAGGCCGTCTCCTGTCATTTTTAACTCTTTTGTCACTTTTTTGGTAAAATGGTAGGGGTACTTTTGTATCCCCCTTACCATTTCACACAGGGGGGGAGGCCGGGATTTGGGGGTCCCCTTGTTAAAGGGGGGGCTTCCAGATTCCGATAAGCCCCCCGCCCCCCCCCGCCCGCAGACCCCCACAACCACCTGGCAATGTGCGCCCGTTCAACTTATGCAAATGAACCTACGTGGCTTGCCATTTACTACGATTTTGCCGGCGCAGTGAACCAGAGCACATGAACAGGCGCAAATGCCACTTGCGCATGCGCAGTACATAAATTGACCTAGCGCAGTTACAAGTGTATTTGCAGGCGCAGCAAGCCTGCTCAGAGAAAGTTAATTTTCGGTTCTATATTGGGCATATTTGTTAGTTGGACAGTCATATCTATACTTCCTCACATCACCCACATCACCCCCATAATATTGCCACTTCCAGCTTTTTTTATTTTCTGAGTTGAAGAATGCTTGCGCCAGATCTATAGCAGCGCACAGATCGCGGCCGCCCGTGCGCCGGCAACATGATAGTAAATGGGGAATTGCGCTGTGTTACAGGCGCAAATGCTTTGTGAATACTGAAACGGCCGTTGTGCCGCGGCGTGCGCCGCAATTCAGGGCGCAAATGCTTGGTAAATTAGCCCCATAGTCAATATGTAAGTGTACTATACTGTGGATTATTATTTTAAAATATTAATAAAATATACTGCAATATTAGAGGCCTCTTCTTTACCCCCTATGAGCAATTTGTAGATGAAAGGAATAAGGTCATATATCTAAAGAGGACCTGCCAGTGTTTTAAAGGGAACCTGCCTCATTATTATCTATTATGCCGCGTACACACGATCGGAAATTCCGCCAGCAAAAGTCCGACGTGAGCTTTGGTTCGAAAATTCCGACCGTGTGTATGCTCCAACAGACTTTTGCTGGTGGAATTTCCACCAGCAAAAGATTGAGAGCAGGTTCTCTATTTTTCCGATGGAAAAAGTTTCCGATCGTCTGTAGCAATTCCGCCGTGCAAAATTCCTACACGTGCTTGGAAACAATTAGACGCATGCTCGGAAGCATTGAACTTAACTTTCTCGGCTTGTCGTAGTGTTGTACGTCACCGCGTTCTTGACGGTCGAAAGTTCAGAGAACTTTTGTGTGACCGTGTGTATGCAAGCGAAGCTTGAGTGGAATGCCGTCGAAAAAAACATCCAAGATTTTTCGGATGGAAATTCCGCTTGTGTGTACGGGGCATTAGAGCCTATGTTGATGGAGATTGCCACCAGGTGATTTGAAAAAGCACCCTTTGAGTAGCGCAACACTTTTTTTTGCTATCCATGCATTTGTTTTCTTTTTTAGGCTTTCTTTGCTTTATTTTCCCCTGGTAATCTGGACATTATGTCTGTTTTTATTTCAAAAGAACAAGCTATTTTGCAGATGTAGCAGTTAGAGGGATGAGACAAACCATTTGACACTCACAGGGGTACTTACAATGATCAGCTTTTATTTATTTTCATGAAACCATTATCCACAAAACAAATAAAATTGTTTGAAAATATTTTTAAATATCTATATTCAGTGAGATATAGTGAGTAAATTAGGATTTATTATTTTCCTTCATTGACATACATCTAGGATATTATGTATGTGGCCCCTCCCCCTACGTTTCAATAAAGCCAGTTTCAAATTTTGTATCATAAGCCGTGGCTGATTCTCTCCCTTTTTTGCTCTCCCGGGGCTCCCTTGTCCCATGTTTTCTTTTTCTAAACCTTGAATTTCACCTCATGTTCCTACCGAAAATAATTTTCGTGTCTGGGAATCTTCTTTTCTTTCCGGGAATTTTCTTTTCCTGCAAATGCGCATTTCTTTTTCGGTTACATTTCTCGCACGGTTCTCCCATCATTGATTAGAAAATCATTAATTTTTAAAAAAAATTTCCAACATGTCCGATTATTAAAATTCCATGGCCGCACGAAAATCATCCGTTGCTGCAGCCCACTAATGGTGCGAAATTCGAATGAAAATTCTTAGATAAGATTTTCGAAAGAAAGTTCTTTCGAAATTCGACCCGTGTATGGCCAGCATTAGGCTGCTCTAAGCATGGCTGTGGAACCACAAGTTTGACATTTAAATCTGACCATTTTTTTTTATGGACTGATAAAATTTTACATAAAATTAGGGTTTCATGGTGTTAAGAATGACCCCCCCCCCCCCCCATTCTTTCCACACAGTTTGGAGTTTGTCAGACCTCACTATTAGCACAGCATTGCTAGAGAAAATTGGGACAAATATGGTAAACCCAAAATGAAAGTAGCCACTAGAACAGTTTCATGCATATGAATGAATAAATGAATGAAAGACTTGTATAGCGCTGCAACTGCAAACTGAATCGTCTTGAGGCGCTTGGCGCTGTGCTTCCTGCTTGTTAGAAGAGGTGGGTCTTGAGTTTTTTCCTGAAGGCCCGATGGTTTTCTTCCATGCGGATGTCAGTGTGTAGTCATACACATGCCGAATCAAAACACATTGGAGGGGTTATATATCTTAGCTGATCAGCCCTGGCAAGACAATCAAAGAAAGATCTCACAGATGAGATTCATCAGAATTTATTTCCATGTCATTTTAGAATTGTGGTTCAATTTTTATTCCGTTGGTTTTATTCAGTTTTATTCAGTGCAAACACATTTCAGATCCAGGAAAAAAAAAACAACAGTAGAGTTGTAATAATAAATTGACATTAAATTATTTATAATGTATTTTGTTTTGTATTTGTTTTGCTTTTGTACGTGATGAAAAATTGAAATGTTTTAAGATGTTGTGTTTCTGATGAATCACCTGTCATCATCTGTCTTTGATTGCCTCACAGGGGCTTATCAGTAGATGCGTTGTTCACTGGTTTTATGTAAGACTAAGCACTTGTTAGCATGAAACATGTCATACCCGTATTTCAGTGACAATACTTGTACTGGACTATCCAAAGAACTAGTAGAATCCTTCAGTCAGAGCTCTTATTAGAACTCTTATCATTACTAAAATAACACCAAATAATATTCCCTGTGTAAATTGTAACTTGAAAGGCTATGTATAATTATTCACAGAATGCACAGAGATAGTATACTTCCTGGTGTCCTACCCTCACTGTTTGTGTCTAAGGCCCCTTTCACACTGGGGTGGTTTGCAGGCGCTATTGAGCTAAAAATAGCGCCTGCAAACCGACCCGAAACAGCTGTTGCTGTGTCTTCAGTGTGAAAGCCCGAGGGCTTTCACACTGAAGCGGTTCGCTTGCAGGATGCTGAAAAATGTCCTGCAAGCCACATCTTTGGTGCGCTGTAGGAGCGGTATATTTACCGCTCCTATAGCGCCCCTTCCCATCGAAAACAATGGGGCAGCGCTCCGAACCCGCCCGCAAAACGCTGCTGCAGTCGCGGTTTGCGGGCGGTATTAACCCTTTTTAGGCCGCTCGCGGGGGTAATACTGCCCCGCTAGCGGCCGAAATGCGCCGCTAAAACAACGGTAAAGCGGTGCTAAATATAGCGCCGCTTTACCGCCAGCACCCCCAACGCCCCAGTGTAAAACCAGCCTTAGAGTAAATATATGTAAGGATTATAACCTGAAACTGAAAGAGTAAGGAGTGTTTTATAGGAGAGTTTAGGCCTCTTGTGTTCCATGAGATAATATTGTAAGAAGAGATTCTGGATGCAATCTAAGTGGGAAATAGGACCAAAATTTCCAGCAGCTCTTTAGGCATGGCTTTTGAAGCACAGGTATGAGTTTTAAATCTGACTACACAGTACACTATACAGGTAACAATTCCCTACCCCTTCCCTGCCAGTCTCCATAAAAAAAAAAAAACCCTGGGGAGGCCAGTTTCCTAAACCAGAGCATGTTGTAAAGCCACCTGTAGGGGGCACTATGTGCAAGATATGTGGAAACAAAAATTTTAATGTTTGTCTCAAATGAGAACATGTGCTATTTGGAATACACTGTAGAATAATTGAGATGCTGAAGAGAAATGTTTAACTGAACATACAAAACAGGTAACAGTTCATTTTCCCCTTTCCTGCCAATCCCCATAAAAAAAAAAAAACACCTAAAAGGCCCATTTTCCAAATCAGAACATGGCAAAAGGCCCCTGTATGGGAAACTATTGTGCAAGATTCATGGAAACTAAAATTCATCTTTCACGCTTACCCCTAACGCAGGTGGTCAGACACTACAGCTGGCTACTGTTTTCTTTACCTATAGCAGCCTCCATTCCCATAAGGTGAGCAGGCCTACTGGTACTTGGGTGCCCCCAGGACTTATACACACTGCTATAGTGCCTGGCTACCATGCCAGGGCATGCGTAAACTAAGCAAAGCAAATAGGTACTTGCGGTTGTCAGACAGGAAAAGTGGTTCAATGACAGTCCAGGTAAAAGGAAAGCAGAGATCAGAGAATAGTCGATATCTGATTTAAGGTCATACACAGGGAAATCCAATCAAGCAGAGAAGACAAACTGGCAGCTTGATCAGGTATTACACACTCCATCACAAGCATGAGGCTGCATGCTTGGCTAGCTTATATCAGGTTTGGTCTCTACACAGAGTCTTGCCACAATCAATCACCTTGCAGGTGGACAGACAGACAAGGAGAATGCAACAGCCCAATCCAGGATGATGGAACCAGCAGCTATGACGAAGCAGGAGTGCACAGGCTCCTGACATCCTCTTAAGTGAAAGCATGTGCAGTCTGGAAGAAAATTGCAGTGAAGTGCACTCAACAAGAGCTAAGGTACCAGTATAAGAAATAGTTGTACTTGTCTAAATAACATTACCACTCCTCTTCAGGGTCAAAAAGGTTTCTGCCTGGTTAACTGTGGAGTAAGGGATCAGAGTATGACGTCAAGCATAACTGAGAGCAAAATTTGCCATGCCTGACTTCTGGTTACTTGTCCCAGCCAAAGAGGTGGCTGAATATTTGGAACACAGAAGCCACTGTGTATCAGGAACCGTGACAGCCCAGGATGGAGGCTCCATTTGCAGGTAAGGACCTGTTTGTGCCCCCTAAAATGTTTTTATCACCAGCCGCCACTGCCTGAGAGGTTCTTTCTCTAAAAAAAGTGTCTCGGGTAGCCCAGAATAGGGGGGGGGGGGGGGGAGGGACACAACAGACACTCCACATAGAGCAGCAGAATTAGAGCAACAAAGGCTCAGTATTCAAAAAGCTCACATGCTGTCATAGCTATGCAGGTAAAAGCCTAGACTTATGAAAGGAATAGCAGTCTAAACACTGGCATTATATAAAGAACAGGTAAGACAAATATATGTAGCAGTACCCTCGTAAGGGCTGCTGAGTGTTGTGGTCCATCTGTCAACCTGTTCAGCCAGGCACACAGTTTCAAGCATTCAGAGACATGAAATAGCCCTTGCACTTGTTTTTGTATTTTTATTGAGGGGAATTAACTTGGATAAGGATAGGGAAATCATGAGATGCCCAGATGATTAAAAGTCAATGTTGGGACTGAACTATATACACTCACATATACAATCTCCTCCCTTCAACCAGCACATTATTTGCTTGCAGACTATCTCTCTTTAACACGCCCAGCACATCACTTGCTTGCATTTCCCCACCAGCTAACACTGATTTGTAGGCCTGGCACTGACTCCACTAGGCCTAAGGTGAATGCCCTTTGCAGGCAGGGACTGCGGGCCCCTTTAGTGTAGCAAAAATTGTAGGTAGTCCCAGTGCTAGCTGTCCACGTGGCTACTGAGCCACAGTACCACATCTTCAGGTCCTGCCAGCCCTCCTGGCTGTAGCCATAGGTATACAGTGAGCCCATTCCACTGTAAAAAATTGCAAGAACTTTGCACGTGGGAGCAGAGCTGTTACCAGGGCATCTGTAAAGGAAGTGAGAAGGGGTCTCTCTTATCTCTCTGGAAGACCAAAAATGTGTAAATTGTTTCAAGGATTCTGATTCCCAGAATCCTCTGCCCAAGACTCCGGTAAATGTAGTTTGCTTTTCAATGTATAGACATCAGCCATGTGGTCTCACTAACTGCCCTCTGGGAAGTAGCTGCGCTGTTCTATTTAAGTAATGCGGTCTCGAAAAACATCAAAATACAGTCTAATCAGTCCAATATCAGTCCAATATCAGATTGTAGATGGTTTATTTTGGAGTCTTCCTGTTCAGATTCCAGTGACTCTGTGTGGGTATCCCAGGGCTGAAACTGGAGGGAGCAGGGGGGGGGGGATGTGTCCTGGATGCCACATCGAGAGGGGCGATATCACTACTTCTGCCAGCCCAGCACTGGGAGGGAAGAGGAGAGAGCCATGGGGCAGGGGCCTGTAGGAGAGTGGGGCTGGTACAGAGTATGCAGGAGAACCCCTCCCCTTCCCCTTCCCCTATCAGCTCCTGGTGCTGGTACACAGAACCAGTGATCAGTCCGAGGAGCTCTGGAGAGGCACAGGGGTGTGAGAGCTTGATGCAGAAGAGGGAGCAGCAACTCAGATGCCTGTATATGTTACATAGTTACATAGTTATTCTGGTTGAAAAAAGTCCATCCAGTTCAACCAATAATGTTGTGCTCATGAGGACATGTGTGTGCTACCCCCCACTTGTTTTGGCTCTGCAGGCTGGCAGGCATTGCCAAAGTGTCAGAGGGGTCACAGGAGCCTGTGCAAACAGGATCGGATGGAGGAATGTGCCTGGAGGACAGAAGTTCCCAGTCTGAACAGGAGCTCTGTAATTGCATGTCCACACACACACACACACACACACACAACCAATCTTTGAGCTGCAGCAACAGTGACCAGAGCAGATGCAGCTGAAAAATTTGTTCTGTGTTACTGCAACTGTACTGCCTAAGAGAGGGCTACAACCATGTAGGGTACTTTCATGTAAAGGGGGGCACACTTAGCTAAGGGGAATGGGGCACACTGATATAAGCAGGGATGCACACTGATGTAAGAAGGGCACACTGATGTGGGGGGGGGGGGGCAAGTTGATTTTAAGGGGGTTCTCTGATGTAAGGGGGTCTCTGAAGTAAAGGGGGACACTGAAGTAAGGGGGCACACTGATGTAAGGAAGGACTCTGATGTAAATGGGGGAATTAACATGGGCTCTGAAGTAAGGTGAGACACTAATGTAAGAGGGGAGTCTGATGTTACATAGTTACATAATAGGTGAGGTTGAAAAAAGACAAAGTCCATCAAGTCCAAACTATGTGTGTGATTATATGTCAGTATTACATTGTATATCCCTGTATGTTGCGGTCGTTCAGGTGCTTATCTAATAGTTTCTTGAAACTATCTATGCTCCCCGCTGAGACCACCGCCTGTGGAAGGGAATTCCACATCCTTACAGTAAAGAACCCTCGACATAGTTTAAGGTTAAACCCCTTTTCTTTTAATTTTAATGAGTGGCCATAAGTCTTGTTAAACTCCCTTCTGCAAAAAAGTTTTGTTGCCCTGCTTTGTACTCGCTCCATTTCCAGTACATCCTTCCTGAGGACCGGTGCCCAGAACTGGACAGCATACTCTAGGTGCGGCCGGACCAGAGTCTTGTAGAGCGGGAGAATTATCGTTTTATCTCTGGAGTTGATCCCCTTTTTAATGCATGCCAATATTCTGTTTGCTTTGTTAGCAGCAGCTTGGCATTGCATGCCATTGCTGAGCCTATCATCTACTAGGACCTCCAGGTCCTTTTCCATCCTAGATTCTCCCAGAGGTTCTCCCCCCAGTGTATAAATTGCATTCATATTTTTGCCACCCAAATGCATTATTTTACATGTTTCTACATTGACCTCATTTGCCATGTAGTTGCCCAGCCCATTCATTTGTTCAGATCTTTTTGCAAGGTTTCCACATCCTGCGGAGAAGTTATTGCCCTGCTTAGATTAGTATCGTCCACAAATACAGAGATTGAACTGTTTACCCCATCCTCCAGGTCGTTTATGAACAAATTAAACAGGATTGGTCCCAGCACAGAACCCTGGGGGACCCCACTACCCACCCCTGACCATTCCGAGTACTCCCTATTTATCACCACCCTCTGAACTCGCCCTTGTAGCCAGTTTTTAATCCATGTACTCACCCTATGGTCCATGCCAACGGACCTTATTTTGTACAGTAAATGTTTATGGGGAACTGTGTCAAATGCTTTTGCAAAATCCAGATACACCACGTCCTTGGGCCTTCCTTTATCTAGATGGCAACTTACCTCCTCATAGAAGATTAATAGATTGGTCTGGCAAGGACAATTCTTCATGAATCCATGCTGATTACTGCTAATGATACCGTTCTCATTACTAAAATCGTGTATATAGTCCCTTATCATCCCCTCCAATAGTTTACATACTATTGATGTTAGGCTAACTGGTCTGTAATTCCCAGGGATGTATTTTGGGACATTTTTAAATATTGGTGCTACATTGGCTTTTCTCCAATCAGCTGGTACCATTCCAAATTAGGAACAATGTTCTGGCAATTACTTGACTGAGTTCCGTAAGTACCCTCGGGTGCAAGCCATCTGGTCCCGGTGATTTATTAATGTTAAGTTTCCCAAGTCTAATTTAAATTCTGTCCTCTGTTAACCATGGAGGTGAATCCTGTGATGTGTCATGAGGATAAACACTGCAGTTTTGGTTACTGAAGCCCCCCGATTCCCTCGTGAAGACTGAGGAGAAGAATAAATTCCATACTTTCGCAATCTCCCCATCCTTTGTAAGCAGATGTCCTTCCTCATTCTTTATGGGGCCAATGTGGTCTGTCCTCATTTTTTACTGTTTACATACTTAAAGAATTTATTTTTTGCTCTCCTCTGCTATGTGTCTTTCATGTTCTATCTTAGCCGTCGTTATTTCACCCTTACATTTCTTCTTGCATTCTTTATAAAGTCTGAATGCTGATGATGATCCCTCAACCTTGAATTTTTTGAAGGCCTTCTCCTTTGCCTTTTATATGCATTTTTACATTGGAGTTAAGCCATCCAGGACTTTTGTTTACTCTTTTAAATGTATTACCCAATGGGATGCATTATCTAATGCCCTTATTTAACCTCCCTGGCGGTATGATTCTTTCTGGAATTTAGTGCTGAAAGCGGTACAATTATTTTGCATGGAAATTTGGCGTTTTTTATATTGTAGGCATGCAATTCTTATGAATAACTCACTTAAATCTGTCCGAACCAGAGTCTAGTAGACATCCCGGGTATGATAAAGTTTGAAAGACAAAATCATAAATTATAATATAATAAAAAAATATATATAAAAATGATTCAATAATGTAATCAAATCAAAAACACTGAAATTTGCTCAGTTGCAGAATAGTCGCTGTCATTAAATTTATTGTTTGATGATAAATTGTGATTCAAATTTTTTATCTGTGTTTTCTAGCTGGTCTAAAACCACTTTTGACATAAAGGGACACTTTTTGGTTGCTATGGACAATCTCCAGTTTCCAGGCAGAAAAAACGTAAAATTCCTATCAAAATACTTACCGTAATTTTCCTTTCCTGATGGACTCCATGGCAGCCATTGTGTGGGTTTAGTCCCGCCTCCACTACCCTATAGGACGTTACTCCCATAAATCTTTGCTCCCCGCCAGAGGCCGTGTTCGGTAACTATCCTACTCCAGCCATTTGGGAGGGAACTCCGGCTGCCATGGAGTCCATCAGGAAAGGAAAATTACGGTAAGTATTTTGATAGGAATTTTCCGTTTTCCTGACAGACTCCATGGCAGCCAACGTGTGGGAAATAACTCGCCATACACACCCGGGTGGGCAAAATGCTGAACAAACAAAGATTTATTTGACACCGTCAATTGACAAAACTTTAGCACCAAAATCAACTGAAGACAGAGCCGCTGGCTCGACACAGTAGTGAGACATAAAAGTATGGATTGACGACCAAGACGCCGCTCTGCATATCACATCAGGAGCTACATGGCGCAAGGCTGCCCACGAAGTTGAGAGACTTCTGGTTGAGTGTGCTGTCACCGCCTGAGGAGGAGCCAAGCCCTTCTCCTTATACGCCCACTGGATCGCTTGAACTATCCATGCAGCAATAGATCTGACTGATGCTCGGGAGCCCTTGTGTTTCCCATAGAACAGGACGAACAGATAATCCGACTGGCGGAATGAGGCTGTAACTTCTAAGTATTGTTTCAAGGAACCACCAACATCCAGAGGGTGAACATCTGAGACTCCAGTGGACCTGAAGGTGGGTAGAGAGATTTCTTGATTCTCATGAAAAACCGAGGTGACCTTAGGGTTTGACCCTAACATCGGAACCAGGACCACTCTATCTGGAAAGAAGGTTAGGAAAGGTTCTTTGGCTCCTAGAACCTGGATTTCAGACACCCTCTTCGCCGAGGTGACGGCCACTAAAAAGGCAGTTTTCAACGTAAGCTCTCTGACGGAAAGCGACTTGTCAAGATGAGAGAAAAAATCCAAAACAAGAGGCAGATCCCATTTTGGGAATCTGGGCTTCCTTTGGGGTCTCAGTCTCACTGCCCCTTTGAAAAATTGTTGGATAAGGGCATGTTTGGCCCATGACACTCCCGTGAAGGCGGAAATAGCTGACACCTGAACACGAAGGGAACTGACCGACAAGGGTAGGTCCAGACCTGATTGCAGGAAACTTAGGATGTCCTGAACTGCCGGAGAACCACATGAATTGGCTCTGGAAGACATATGGGACGAAAATCTTGCCCAGATCCGCTCATACACCTTATTGGTGCTACGCCTCCTTGCACTTAGGAGGGTGGGAATAGCCTCCTTGGGACATCCTAGTGCTTCCAACCTTCCCCTCTCAAGAACCAGGCCTTCAACTGTAGGTGAGCTGGACACGGGTGGAGAATCGTGCCCTGGGAGAGCAGGTCCCGTCGGGTCGGAAGGGGAATTGGGTCTTGGAAGCTGAGCAGAGACAGGAGAGGAAACCACGGTCTGTTGGGCCAGTGAGGGATTATGGCCACCATCTCCACTTCCTCCCATCTGAGTCTCCTCAGGAATTGAAAGATGATCGGAGTTGGAGGGAAGGCATAGGCTGTGCGGAACCACCAGCGCTCTGTTAGTGCATCCATCCCATAGGCTTGCGGGTCCCTGAACCGCGAGTAGTATCTCGCCAGCTTCCTGTTGTACTGGGAGGCAAAGAGATCCACTTCTGGAGAGATCCCTAGGGATACAACCCATCTGAACACCTCCTCGTGAAGAGCCCACTCGTTGTTGTCCAGCTGAACTCTTGAGAGAAAGTCCGCTTGGACGTTGAGAACCCCGGGAACATAGGTTGCCGTCAAGTTGGCCAGATTCTTCTGTGCCCAACGCATGATTTGTTCCACCTCTAACAGTAGGGATCGACTTCTGGTGCCCCCCTGTTTCCTTATGTAGGCAACAGCTGTTGTGTTGTCCAATCTGAGAACTACCGACTTTTCTGATATCAGATGAGGGAAGGCCACCAGAGCTAGGAAGGCTGCACGCAACTCTAGGACGTTCGAGACTATCCCTCGAGAAGGAAAATCCCAAGTGCCCTGAGCCACCTCCATCAGACAATGGGCCCCCCAACCTCTGTTGCTGGCATCTGATGTTACTGTTATCCACCTGATTGGAAGAATGGAATGGCAATTCAGCAGGTTCTCTCGTTGAAGCCACCAGAAGAGGGAACTCCTCATGACTTGAGTGACACGAATTGTCTGGACTTTGTCTCCCGACCACTGAAGAAGAAAGCCCTTCTGAAAAGGACGCATTCTCCATTGCGCCCACTTCACCATCGGTATTGTGGACACCATGGTGCCTATGATCTTCAGGCAATGCAGAGCGCTGAGATGAGAAGACGCGAGAGCCAGGTGGATCCTGTCTCGCACTATTGTGACCTTTTCCTCGGGCAGAGAGATGGTACCTCTCACCGTGTTGAAGAAGGCTCCAAGGAACACGAGATACTGCAAAGGTTCCAGCTGGCTCTTCTCCATATTCAGGAGCCATCCGAACTCCTTGAGCGTTGAGATAGTCTGATCTCTGTGATCTACGAGACAATTTCTGTCCTGGGCCAACAGGAGTAGATCGTCCAAGTAGTGATGGATCCGGATTTTTCTGATCCTTAGCAGAGCCACGATTGCCAGCAGGACCTTCGAGAAGGTACGTGGAGAAGTGGACAGACCGAAGGGAAGGCAAGTGAATTGTAAATGAATCTGGCCTATGGAGAACCACAGGAACTGTTGAAAGTCTGTTGCGACGGGAACGTGGAAGTAGGCGTCTTTTAGGTCTATGGAGACCATCCAATCCCCTGGCTGTACTGACTGTTGGATCGTGGACAGGGTCTCCATCTTGAACCTCTCCTTTTTTATGAAGCGGTTTAGATGTGTCAGGTCTATTACGGGTCTCCACGCCCCGCTCTTCTTCTGGACCAAGAAAAGAGGGGAATATATTCCCATACCACGTTGCTCGACTGGCACGGGAATAGCTGCGCCTTGTTCCAATAAAGATCTTACGTAAGCTGAAAGTATCATCCTTTTTCCTTCTGATGTTGGAATGGATGTGGGAACACACCTGCACTTGGGAACACTGCTGAATGTCCAAGTGTGTCCTGAGGAAACCGTCCTGACAGTCCAAAAATCCTGGATCGAGGCCGCCCAGACGTGCCGAAAATGGAGCAGACGAGCTCCCACCTGGTCCGTCTGGACGGGCTCGATCTCAAAAGGACTTGGTCGGTTGTTTCTCACCCGACAAACTGCTTTTTGTAGCCTTTTTGAAAGATGATTGCCTGGACCTCCAAGACCTGGAGAATTCCCTTCCAGGCCTGTAACTGCGTGCCTCCCTGGCACGATCTTGACTTTGCTTCCTTGGAAATGATCTTCTGGGGTTTTGTTGGCGCCTGTCTTGGGGAAGAAAGCCAGATTTACCGCCCGTGGCCCGAGTTATAGCACTATCCAACCTATTCCCAAACAATGACGAACCGTCAAAGGGGATCCGGCACCAAACCTGTTTAGATGCCGGGTCGGCTAGCCAAGGACGGAGCCACAGGGCACGCTTGGCAGTCACTGAGGATAGCATAACTCGAGACAACAGACGAATAATGTCAATTGAGGCCTCCCCCAAGAAAGCCGAAGCCAGCCTCAGCTCCTGTATAGGAGAACTCTTGGCTAGCTCCTCTGAAACACCCCTGAGTGTCTCGTCGACACTGTCGGACCAGACCTCCATCGCTCTAGACAAGGCCGCCAGAGCCAGGGCCGGTTTACAAGCCATGCCTGCCGTAAGGTAGACCTGCTTCAGGTCAGAGTCAATTCTTCTGTCTAGAGCGTCCTTGAAGGAGACCGTGTCCTCTAAGGGAAGGGTCACATGTCTGACCAACCGCATTACTGCCGCATCCACTAGAGGGGGTGATTCCAGCTGCTTTACCTCTTCTTCTCTGAACGGGTACAGCTTCTGAATTTTGGGCAGGAGATCTTCTTCTCTACCTTTCCCCACTCTTCCGTGATAACTTCCCCTAGTTCTGACAGAAAAGGAAAGCTGATACGCTCCTTCTTTAATTGTTTGAAAAATGTTCTCTGCTTCGCTGGAGCCGTCACTGGCTCTTCCCAATTCAAGGTTTCCTTGATAGCTTTGACCAAAGGAGGGAGCAGAGAAAAGTCAAAACCGGAACCAGCCTCATCTTCCTCAGATTCACTATCGGAGAGATCCGCAGATGGATGGCTTGGTAACGAAGCTTCGCAAGTGTCTTGAACTTGGGTATCCCTCACTGGAGATCTGGGCGACTCTACGGGAGATACATGAGGGGCTTCTAGCTCCTTTAAGCTGTCCTTGACCATCTTCTCAACCATAGACTTTAACTGTTGGTCAGAGTCAGTCCTTTCTCCAGTTGCCTTTACGTAACAGGCATCACAAAGGGACTTGTCCCTAGGGACTTGAGCCCTACACCCCCAGCATGATCCTTCAGAGTGACTGGGGCGAGCCGTGGAAGATCGGGATGGTTCCCGGCTACGATGACTGGATCTTGCAGAAGAACCGTGGTGTCTAGATCTGGAAGAGGAGTGCCGGCGGGATTTTGATGAACCGCTTCCTTTATGAGAACTCCGGCGTTGAGTAGACCTAGAAGGGCTGAAAGAGAAAAGACAGATCCGACCGTGTCAGCGGAACAACACCTACAATGATGTTCCACCCACCCCCCTCCCCCAGCAGGCATCCCAGGGAATGCCCCCCCCCCCCCAAATACCTGCTGCGAGAGGGCTGGCCACTAGCAGGCGGTGACGGAACAAGTGGTCTGGGAAGGTCCATGACGCTGAAAATCAGAATTGACCCATAATCAATAAGTAGATAGAAGGGCATCAACAAAAGGTAGCAGAACAGTCCACAAGAATTCCCTACCTTTTCCAGCAAAAACGGGGTCTCTGGAGTGCTTCTGCAGGCTTACAGGCATTCCAAAAGCCTGTAAGCTGTTTTCCCTTTTTAAATCTGCCACCTATCGTGACGTCATCAACGCGACGGCCACGATGCTAGTGCGCATGCGCGAGAACCGCTACGCGCATGCGCGAACCAAGCCTCGTTCTCGCGCCGGTCCTGCGCATGCGCAGAACGGCTGCGCGGCGAAACGAGGAAGGAACTCGGCGGCTGGAACGCAAGAGGAACCAGCCGCCATGATGGCCAGACACACTGCACCAGCGGTGTATGGGGACACGGTGATAGGGGAAAAAAACAACAATAATGCCACAGACAATAAAAACGGGCTGCCATGCAGAGAAAAAGATTCACCCCTCCTGTGAACGATTGTCTGGCCGAAGGTAAGAAAACATACATGCCGGACTTGTTGGGAAAATAGTCACCTGCTAGTAGCTAGGATTAACGACCATAACGCGGTTTTGCCTTGTCAGTGACCAGGAATACACCTCTTCAGCGCCTCCTCCATATGCCCCTTTCCATACTCCGCTAGTAGCTAGAGCTTATTGGAAATGTGCGACTCCAAGTCGCTCGGCCAGTCCATATCACAAGAGGGAAACGACAATCTTCAGGTAGAAAGACATAGTATAGGTCCTTCGGAGGAGGACAAAAAAAGAACACGGCCTCTGGCGGGGAGCAAAGATTTATGGGAGTAACGTCCTATAGGGTAGTGGAGGCGGGACTAAACCCACACGTTGGCTGCCATGGAGTCTGTCAGGAAAAATATTTTTATTATATAAAATGACATGCAGGGCACTGGGCAGACCACTAGGGACAAAGGGGATGTGTATTTTTTGTATACAGTACTGTAATCTGTAAGATTACAGTACTGTATGTGTACTGTGTTTTTAAACTTTTTTGAATTTGGCGCCGATCTCCGCTCCCGTGCGTCGGAACATCGAAGGGAACGGAGATCAGCGGCACTCGGGCACTGTGTGAATCGAGCGAGCAGATGGCTCGCTCACACAGCGGGGAGACATCGCAGGATCCAGGGGATAAGGTAAGTAACTTCCCCCTGTATCCTGCAACGCAAGCCCTGCTCGGGGTTACCGCTTTTGGTACTGAAGTTCCCACCCCGAGCCAGACTCGGGATTACCGCCAGGGGGGTTAATATGCTCTTAAAGCAAACCCATCTCTCCTCCGTGTTCTTTATTCCTAAGATTTTATCCCAATTTATGCCTTCTAGCAAGGGTTGTAGTTTAGGGAAGTTGGCTCTTTTGAAATTCAGTGTCTTTGTATTCCCCTTATGTTTCCTATTTGTGCGATTTATACTGAAGCCAATTGACCTGTGATCGCTGTTATCTAAATTGCCCCGTATTTCCATATCCGTGATCAGGTCTGTATTGTTGGTAATCAGTAGATCCAGTAACGCTTTATTTCTAGTTGGTGCGTCTACCATCTGACCCATAAATTTTTCCTGCAAGATGTTTAGGATCTGGCGAGCCTTAGATGAATGCGCGGTTCCCTCTGCCCTGTCTATGTCTAGATAGTTAAAATCCCCCATTATGATAACACTTCCCATGCTTGCTGCTAATCCAAAATTGTGATAGGAGATCCATCTCCCCTTCCTCGGGTTAGGGGGCCTATAGCATACTCCCTGTATTATTTTCCCCTTAGCTTCATCCCTTTGGAGCTCTTCCCATAAGGATTCCACCTCCTCCCTAGCTCCCTTAGTGATGTCATCTCTCACATTCATTTGTACATTATTCTTGATATATAAGCATACCCCTCCCTCCCCCTTTTTATTCTCTCTATCCTTGTGTTAAAAGGGTATACCCTTGAATGTTTGCCAGCCAATCATGAGAGCTGTTGAACAAGGTCTCTGAAATTCCCACAAAATCCAAATCTTACTTGTACAACAGTATCTCTAGTTCACCCATCTTGTCAGGCACCTGGCATTGGTGAACGTGCCACATGGTTTAGACCCGTCGCATATTATCCTCTTATTGGGTGTTCCGAGATTGCAACTAGGACTTGCTACTATACTTACCTTGGGTTTATGTGCTTTGGTCAACCTACCACTAATGCCCCCAATACTACCCTCTGGAATATGTTCCAAGCTGACTATCTCTACCTCTGGACCCCAATTAAAAGCGTAACTCCACTTTTGTTGAGAAAAAAACATTCCCCTGTGGGTGATCTATGTACAATTTAAGGGTTTTAATAAACTGTGTTGCAGATTCCTACCTTTTCTTATTCTAAAGAAATCAATGTTTGTTCCTCTGTGCCCTAGTGAGTCTAATGGGAGTGGTTTCGTAATTAAAAACCAGCTGTGCACCTGCAGGTCTCTAATGAGTAAAATTGCAGGGTCAGCATCCCTTTAGCCGTGATTTCCTATTGGAAGTATCTCACCCAAAATGACATCTTTGTTGCAGGGGATGCCTGGAAATCTGACTTGTATCTTACTGCAGACTTCTGGGAAAATCTGTGCTGAGCCAATCGCCAATCACACGAGCAGGAGATTATATTCCGGGGGGGGGGGGGGGGGGGGGGGGGGGGGGGGGGGGGGGGCGTTCTGTACACACTATGTGCACAAAACACCTCCAGGTAGCCATATAGCATTGCATTTTCAAAAAATTACAGAGATGCAGATTGAAAAGGAAAGGTAATTTTAATATCATTCAATTACAATTTGACTTGTATCACAATTGTATACGCTATATGTATTATTTTTTTTTATTTGCCATTTTTTCCCCTCACAAAAGTGGAGTTACCCTTTAAGAGGGAACACTGATGTAAGGAGGGACTCTGATGCAAGAAAGGCACTATTGTAAGGATGAATTGATGTAAGAAGGGACATTGACATATAAGGGGGAACTGATGTAAGGAGGGACTCTGATGTAAGGACACACTGTGTAAGGAAGCACTCTGATGTAAAAGGGGAGCACTGATGTAAAAGGGGACACTGATGTAAGGGGGTACACTGATGAAGGGGAGACACTTATGTAAGATGGGGCATTGATGTAGGGTGGGACACTGATGTAAAGGGCAATACTAATGTGAGGTGGGCATTGATATAAGGGGGGACACTGATGTAAGGAGGGACTCTGATGTAAAAGGAGATTCTGATGATAGGAGGGACCCTGATGTTAGGGGAATCCTAAAGTAATGGGGGGAACTTATGTAAAGGGACACTAATGTAAGGGGGGGGCATTGATGTATGGGGGGGACTGATGCAATGTAATAATATTATAAAAATAATATTGTAAAAAAATAACACAAATAATACAAAAATAATACAGTAATACAAAAAAACTACCAACCTCATCCTCTTTCGAGAAAGGGGGAGGGGGGGCACCAGGTGAGTCTTTGCCCCAGGTGAAAGAATGTCTAGGTTCAACACTGGGGTAGCCGTGTTTGTAATAGTGGTGCTGGTGCTTTCTCCTGCCAAATCTGGTAAGTTGCTTTTGTCTCCTGGATGGCGGGACAAAGCAAGATTTCTCCCCCTTTTCACATACCTGCAGAATCACGGAGATAGGAGAGAGTGTTGGGTAGTTTGGGAGATACTGCACCGATAACATGGTAATGATAGTAGATTCCTAACATTGGAGCCTCTCAAAAAACAAAAAAAATGCACCGCTGTGTGATACTGAACCTTACAAATGCATAAATAGTGCCATAAACAATGAAAATCAATATTGCTAAAAAATGTAACTATGAATATATAAAAAAAAAAAATTATTTTATTTTTTTATTTTTTTGTAACAAGCAAGTTCACAGTGAAAAAAATGTAGTATTATTCCTTAAGGTGGATGTAAACCCAATATCATCCTTTCTAAACTACTGCCATAGGGGTTATCTATAAGGATATACATGCCTCCTGCATGTATCTTTACCTGTCAAATGTCTCCCCTCTGTCTGCTATGAGACCTGAAAAACTGCAGATTCTGTGGGTGGGTCTGTTGTCTGGAGCTCGGTGGGTGGAGTCAGTAGACTCCCCGCCCACCTCTACACTCCCCTTGTCAATATGCATTTTCTCCTGTGTATTTCTTACACTGAACTTCTGCTATGATCCCTAACATCCAGTGAAAAGACAGGAAAGTAATCACATGAATTCAGCATGCCCAATTATGTTGAGGTGTGGAACATCCAATCCTGGCAGAGCAGCAGAAGAAAGGAGTGGGGGTGGGAATTAAAAAATAATGCATGTCTCTTAGGCTAGTGCAAGAGATATGTAAATCACCTGTCACTCACAGCAAGGGGGAGGATTTGACAACATTTTTCTCTGTTTGTCAAGATTTATCTCACTGAACAATAAAAGAGGATTGTTCAGAGCTGGATTAACTCTTTGTGGCAAGATTGGGCTCAAATGATAGGAAAGCTTATACTCTACATCATGACATAAAAAAAAAAAAAAAAAAAAAAAAATTTGGGTTTACATTCACTTTAATATCAATTGTCCAAAAATAAAAAAATAGATAGATTTTTTCTCCCAGTTTACATCAATCCACAGAGACAAAAGTGCAAATTGGGGTATTATACACTTTAATGTCCAAAAGCTGACTCTAGTGATGATAATCCTGATCAGAAGAGGGTGACTTCACACAATGCGCTCACCTCCAACGATGTGACCGCACACTTAAGTTTGGTGCACATAAGCAGGTGAACCACTCCTGGGCTTTAATGTCGCGTACACACGGTCGGACTTTCTGGCAGAAAAATTCTGAGGGAATCTTTTCATCGGATATTCCGATCGTGTGTGGGCCACATCTGACTTTTTTTTTTCAAAAATTTTGACGGGCCTAGAAATAGAACATGTTTTAAATATTTCCGACGGAATCAATTCCTATCGTGAAAACCGCTCGTCTGTATGCTGTTCCGATGGACCAAAAACGACGCATGCTCTGAAGCAAGTACGAGACGGCAGCTATTGGCTACTGACTATTGAACTTCCTTTTTCTAGTCCCGTTGTACGTGTTGTACGTCACCGCGTTCTAGACCGTCGGACTTTGCTGTGATCGTGTGTAGGCAAGACCGCTTGAGCGGAACTCTGTCGGAAACTCCATTGAAAAAACCGTCAGAGTTTATTCCGACGGAAAAAAACGGTCGTGTGTACGCGGCATAAGTGAAACTGGCTCAGCAGGAACCCACAGGAAAATCCAGAGAAGTTGTCCTCAATTTAAAACAAGAAATAGGCTGGATAGAGCATTATCGCTAGTTTAAAAATGTATTTAAAAAACATAACATCAGGCTACTCACATATTTTAGGTGCTTCAAGTGCACCAAACTATAAAAGCATTAAGCATAGGATTCCTGTCCAAACGACTTCCAAACTTGCATGTGTCAGCAGCTTGTAGAAACAAGCGTGTATCCAAGCTCCTCCACCTTCCTGGCCCCTCCCCTACATGTGACGACACAGGGCTAATCACGTGTCTTCCTCAGGGGGATCTAAACATCCCCACTTTGGGACATGCCCCCACAGATTTGCAATTTCAATGACACATCAACTCGAAGTGAGATAGGTCAGCTCTAGGTAAAGAAATATAACTACTTTTACATATTTTGCTTGCTTCATAGAGTCGAGTGGACAATGCAGATTACACTGTTTTTGTTATTATTATTTTTCCCAACATCTGTTTTATCTTCTTGGCAAGCTAAGGGGAATGCTAGGCTGCTGCTAATAGCCCACAAAGGACAACCAGACTTTATATGAATGAAAAAATGTATATGAATGAATAAAGAAGCAATTAAATTGAATAAATATTCCAAGAAGGCAGTTTACTTTTCATTATAAGAAAAAGCATTGCTTATCTGTATAATAGCAGGTGACAAAATACCAGTAAAATAGCCGCTAGTGTTATTAAAAATAGTCATTTTTGAAACAGTCAATATAAAGCCACAGGCTTTGCCATTTAACAGGACTGCTTTCCCAAGGTAATGGCAGACTCTGTATGTCTAAAACTGTTATCAGCAGGTAAAAACAGCAGGTTTTGTTCATAAGCTCTGTGAGCTATACCATTCTGTATATGGATTAGTGTCATTCAGTTAGACAATGCTTGACATGCTGTTATTGTACATCTACAAATACCATTATTTGCTGAAAGTCTGCAAAGCAGATTGTCTTATTTCAGCAGCATTAATGTATATGTTGTTAAAAAAATATGTTGATATGTAGATGGCCCTATCATATTCACATGCTGGCAATGTAAAGTGAGCTACTTCTAGATTTGGTATAGTCCCTTGGCGGTATATATTTGCATGCATATTATAGTTATGCTAGGCATATATTAAATTCTAATATGATAGATTCTGTTTAAGGCTCCATACACTAGATGCAGCAATATACAGTATGTTCATCATGGGGTGGACAAATGTAGAGCACCTCTAACTATACAAATGACTGATATCACTAATAAACCTCTCATATTTAGGTAGCCCTTGGATGCTATATGCATTAAGCTTTAGTGCATCTTATACTAACCTCTATGAACCTCATGAAGCAGAAAGGATATGTTTTTTATAGCAATGTAGAAGGTAATGTTGTGCATTAACCCATAACTACTATTCAGCTATCATATTCATATTTACCCCCTTAATGACTAAAGGAATAACATCTATGTCCTAAATGACTGTACATTACTTCCCCAGGGAATAGATCTATGTACCCATTTTTTCAAGGTTTAAAGCCTTGTATGTGTTGCAGAGTACTCATGTGCACTCTTAAACTGTTATCTTATTATCAGGCTGCTACCAACAGCAATGGTCACAGTAAGGGTCCAAATAGATGAGCTTTAAGTTTAAATGTCCCGGAAGAAGTCCTTGTAGTGACGAAACCAGTCGGGCGATAGTGTAATTTCCTGTCATTGCGATTGAAGGATACACGTTTGGAAACCAATGTGTCCGGCATATGCTGTTTTTCACAAATTTTTCATGTAAGTGCATTACCTTTATTAAATCCTGGTGGAAAAAGGTTTTACACTATTTTGGCATTTATCTCTTATTTGGGGTACACGTTCTGATGTCATGATTGGATTGAGAGAACCCAATATCTCCCCCGCTGGCTGTTTGGAGCTTTTGCAAAGTGGACCTTACTACAGATTTTGAGTATCCCAGATACATAAGCCTATGTTGACCTCTCATAATAGGCGGTCAATGCTCTCTGGTAAGGGCACATCTTGATTACTGGTGGTGGTCTCACAAGGTTGGTGACACAACAGTCAAAATTCACTTATTCTATGTCATGTTTCTGACTCTTTGGACTCACTTGATTTTTTACCTTTATTTTATTTTTGTTTTATTTAGCGCAACATATTTTTTTATTCTTTATTTTGATAATGTGTCACTTGATTGTTGCAGCTGTAATTTGTCTTTTATCACAAGTGCAGTTTATTTTCTGTTCTCCTTTAAGTTTAAATACAGAATTTTGCATTTAAATTCAATATGTTTCAAATGTATGCACTTGGTGCATTGAAAAAACAAAAGTAGAAAAATAAAACACAGACCCTAGCACCAGTAAATCCTTGCTTCTATCTATTGTGAAAATCTTTGGATGCTGGGTATCCTTCTTCAGCCACGACTAAAGAGAAACTGAGCCGACACATGATATCTCCTGCGGCTTTTATTAGCGACAGTGCAGCTTTACTGTGCCCCGCTCTGAGTGGCTCAGTTGCGGAAGAAGGATACCCAGCATCCAAATATTTTTCACAATAGACAGGAGCAAGGATTTACTGGTGCTAGGGTCTGTGCTTCCTTTTCTACTTTTGATTTTTGATGTTTTGATGATAACGCCAGCTTCCAGGAAGATAAGCAGCATGTGTTACGTTGCCATGACAACAAATTTCAGTGGCGCGTCCCCCTTTGTCCAGTCTACGGCAATATTGAAAGAGCCTCCTATACATAGCAACTTGCCCCATACTATTATTAACCCCTTAGGAGCTGAGTGGTATAAAAGTGCCTTGAAAAAGTATTCATACCCCTTGAAATTTTCCACATTTTGTCATGGTTCAACCAAAAACGTAAAAGTATTTTAGTGGGATATTATGTGATAGGCCAACACAAAAAAACGTAAAAGTATTTTAGTGGGATATTATGTGATAGGCCAACACACAGTGGCACATAATTGTAAAGTGGAAGGAAAATGATAAATGGTTTTCAAATTTTATTTTACAAATAAATGTCTGAAAATTGTGGCGTGCATTTGTATTCAGCCTTCTTTATTCTGATACCCCAAAATAAAATCTAGTGGAGCTAATTGCCTTCAGAAGTCACCTAATTAGTAAATAGAGTCCACCTGAGTGTAATTTAATCATAGTATAAATACAGCTCTACTGTGAAGCCCTCAGAGGGTTGTTAGAGAAGCTTAGTGATTGTACAGCATCAGCAAGGCCAAAGAACACACCAGATAGGTCAGGGATAAAGTTGTAAAGAAGTTTAAAGCAGGGCTGATGGTACTTGTAGGCATTTAGTCACAGGAAACTTTGAATGAATGATGCGGCCAGATTGGTGGAGCACCGCACCGATGCGCTGTTTTCAAATAGTGACAGCAGTCATCGCTGCTGACTGCTCGGACCGGCTACTGCGCCTGTGTGTGCTACAACATGCCTAACTGGGGAGGTGGAAACAAGTGTGGTGCATGTGGAAGGATGGTTTACCATGCTGAATAGGTGCAGTGTGATGGAAAGAGCTTTCATAAGTGCTGCTTCCTTTGCATGGTATGCAGAAAAAACCTGGATAGCACAACAGTGGCTATTCACGATGATGAGATTTACTGCCGATCCTGCTATGGGAAAAAATATGGACCCAAAGGCTATGGCTATGGACAAGGCGCAGGCACCCTGAACATGGACCGAGGAGAGAGACTGGGCATTAAACCAGAAGAAACACAAAACGCACGTCCAAGTACCAATTCAAATCCATCAAAGTTTGCCCAGAAGTTTGGAGGGGCTGAAAAGTGTCCTAGATGCGGTGAATCGGTCTATGCTGCTGAGAAAATAATGGGAGCCGGGAAGCCTTGGCATAAGAATTGCTTCAGATGTGCTAAGTGTGGCAAGAGTCTGGAATCCACCACTCAGACTGAAAAAGATGGAGAAATATACTGCAAAGCTTGCTATGCAAAGAATTTTGGACCTAAAGGGTTTGGTTATGGCCAAGGAGCCGGTGCCCTTGTACATGCACAGTGAGGAGAAAACAGAAGGATGATTCTAGAACATCTGACCGTGACCCGTCTTTGTTACTAAGCGGAGTGATAGTCTAAGCTAATACTAATCACTGTGAAGTCCATGTGATGTCTGCTCCATAAAATGGAGTAGGATAACTGCTTTGTATGTTTTACTGTAACATTTTCTGACTGGAGGATTATCTGACTTTTATAGTTCCTGTATTTTCTTTCTAATAGAACAAATCTGTGCTTAATGAGAATGTGTTTTCTATTAAATAACTGTATATTTAAAAAAATTAAGTGAGGTTGATTTGTATGTTATGGAATTGGCTAAGCACAATAAAAAAAAACTGTTGCAAGTTAAAAAAAAAAAAAAAAAAAAATAGTGACAGCAGGTGCTGGGAAAGAATCCCCAGCCCGCTGTCACAGGGAGGGGGCAGCAGGAGGAAAGCTGTTGATGCTGGAACCTGTTACATGCTCCACCCTAAAAATGGGTAGAACATGTAACATGTTCTAAAAGGTGAACTTATGCTTTAATATACTACTCCGTTCTATGTAGTCCTTAGTATTTGTGCAGTTTTTCCTCAATCTGTGGAACTGGCTAAATTGAATATTCTGGTTCCACTAGGGGTGATGGCAACTTTTCTGATGTAAGCAAGAATTACCTTGCTGTATCCTTAAAATATGTTTTAGAGATGATGTTGTCATCATCATCTAAAGAGAGCACCACATCTAGAAATACTAGAGATTGGGAACCTACCACATGGATGAATTTAATATTGTGCTGAATGTTATTGCAATATTTCACAAAATAGGAAACCGTTTCAAGAGTGCCATTCCAGATGATAATTACATCATCAATGCAGCACCTGTAAAAAAAGGTGTCTGGCAAATAGGTTACCATTCTAGGTGATGTATTTTACCCAAAAGCCCATGATAATGTTTACATAGCATGGTGCAAAATGAGAGCCCATAGTCGTGCCCATCTTTTTTAAATAGAAAGTATTATTGAACTAGAAGTACCGTAGTTGTGTTCCAATGCAAACCTAGTACATTGTGAGATAAAGAAGATTGTGGGGGTGAAATATGATCTAAAATGCACAGAAAATGTTGTAGGGCCATCAGGCATGCTTCATGTGCTGTGAATATGTACAAGGGGCACACATTCAAAGACAACCATAAGTAACCTGCCTCCCATTTGTAGTATTGTAAACTGTCTAATATATATGATGACTCTGTAATATAAGCCAGCAATGATGTAGCAATGGACTGTATAAAAAAATCAACATACTGTGACACTCCGCATGTCAAGAACTCCATACTAGCAAAAATAGGATGCCCAGGAGGGCAAACTGGATTTTTTTGAGCAATAGGAATGTGATAAAAATAAGATGTATTATAGTAGTCCCTAAGGAGAATTTTTTTTTCATGGTTAATGATTCCTGTCTCATGCACCTCCTGAATGAGCTTCTGTAATAAAGGCTTAAAAATAAATAACAGATCCTTCGGAAAAACTCTATAGCATTATTATTATACAGGATTTATAAAGCACCAACAGTCTATGCAGCACTTTACAATGTAGATGGAGGACAATACAATTACAATACTGTTCAGTACAGAAAGAATAGGAGAGCCCTGCTCATGGAGCTGACAATCTAAAGGGAGTGGGAGGTAGTACAAAAAAGTAATAGCTGCAGCGGATGATCTGATGGAGGTGACTCTGGTAGCGATGGGGTAGGCTTCCCTGAATAAGTGAGTTTTCAGTGATCTCCTAAAGTCGGACAGGGTAGGAGCTGACCAGATGTACTGGGGCAGGGAGTTCCAGAGGATGGGAGAGGCTCTGAAGAAGTCCCGGAGGTGAGAATGGTAGGAGGTAACAAGGGAGCTAGAGAGCAGGAGGTCTTGGTAGGAGCGGAGAGGACGATTGGGGCAATATCTGCAGATAAGGTTGGTGAGATAGCTGGGGGCGATGTTATGGATGGCCTTGTATGTTGTGGTTAGTATTCTAAATTTTAACTGTAGGTTAGGGGAAGCCAGTGAAGGGATTGGCAAGGAGGGGCAGCAGTCATGGATCGGTGACGGTTAGTAAGGTGTATTAGTCTAGCAGAAGCATTCATAATAGACTGAAGGAGGATAGCCTGTGTAAAGTTAGGCCAGTGAGGATGGAGTTGCACTAGTCAAGGCGGGAAAATAACCAAGGAGTGATTAAGTTGTTTTGTGGTGTCGTTAGTCAGGAAGAGGTGAATTCTGGAAATGTTGCAGAGGTTAAGGTGGCAAGGAGAGGTCAGAGTTTAGAAATACACCTTGGCGTGTGTGGAGGGACCAACAGTTGTGCTGTTGATATCAATGGTAAAGTCATGTATGCGCACACCCCATTAGCATTATTGGCACCAATTGCAGTATATAGATGCGCTAGGGCCTTTGCTTTCTGATCTGCAGCTTTACCTCTGTATCCTGTTTCCAGTGCTGTCCTTGATCTGATTGTAACCCGACTTCCTGACTCCTCTGATTCTCTCCATTCCTGACCTCGGTTTGCTTGACCTTTCTTCAGTCTTACCTCCAGATTCCCTGTTGCCAAACCTTTGCATGAACTTGACCATTCTTATTTATATCTCTGATGTACCTGATTCTTCTGTATCTGACCTGGCTTGTCTGACTCTGCACCAGTCTCCTTTCCTCTGCGGTACCCCGCACCAGCAAGCTACCTGCATCCGCAGCACCCTTGCATCCACGATTATCTGCATCCACAGCCACCAACCGCAACTCTACTACCGCTGCTGCCTGCTACAAGTGTCCCCCTGCGGCGAAGAACACCACAGGCACTCCTACCTCACCATGCTCTCGAGGCCGCTATGGCAAACTCAGCGGTCCCTGAACTGGGGCTGTATGAGAGGCCTTCCTCTGCTAGTCAGGCTCCCCCAGCAAGGTACGTGACAGTAATTAACTTATAAAAGCATGTGTGCCTCCTTAAGATAATCATCCCTATTTTGGAAAACTCTTCTCCCTCTTTTGTTCGCTAACCAGATCATTAGATCACTATTATTTTTAAGAACTCCAAGGCAAGAGGTTCACTAGAGGACAGGTAATACCGTAAAAAAAGATTTACCTACACTGGGGTCTGCACTTCCTTCTCTCTGTTTTTGTCCACGCATTCCTCATACCAAGGAACAGAATCTGCAAAGCTGGGTTACTCCTACTGTTTGAACTTATGCTATATACGTACATGCATCATGACCACTTGGACACTCTTTGGAGAGATTGTGAGGCTTTGTTTTAGCGCAGTGATAATCTGTTTTCCTGCTTTTTGTGGTCCCTTTGAGGCAGAAGAAGCATAGTCTAACAGAGCAGGCTGTGTCCACTGAAATGCAAGTAAAGACACTAAAACATGATCTATGAATGCTCATCAGACCTACACAGTTTATTTTAATTGAAGAAATCTGGAAAACAATGCTAGTCTTTGCAAGCCCTAAAAAGGTTGGAAGCCGCACAAATCAGCTCTAAGCTAAAGATGGCTGGCCGTCATGTGACATTACCTGACACAGCAATACTGCAAAATTACTGCTTTGCCTTTAACAATCTGCCTTCTTTTGATCCTTACCAAGGGGCAAGTAGAACCAGAAGGGAGCACTGGGGGCAAGCATGTTGCAATCATACAAAATAAGTTTAAAAATCCTGATCTCAAAGGGGTTAAATCTCTCCCCTCTCACCTCTCTTTTAAGTTTTCAGGTATTTTCTAGTGCTACACAGAGTAGTTTTTGTGACATTTACATTAACATATCTTGATTTTTACATATTCCCACCCCGCCATTTCAAACAGTGGATTGACTCCTCTACAACCTCCTGCCATACATTGATTGAAATTCAGCTGGTCCCTAATGAATCGGACAAATTTCATTGCATATATGGGCAACTTTAATCTTCTGGTCCCCTGCTGGCTCAGCAGTTAATCCTGCCGACCGCCACATCACTACTGTGTCCTGAATACCCCCCACAAGATCACCGTTTTATCAAACAAGTATATACTGACAAACTTGTAAAGCAAAAAGGACATTTTCAAGTTTAGATGTTCAGCGTTCATCTACTATGAAGTTTGCAAACATAATCATGTTGTTGCTTTAAAATTTAGATTGTGTAGCAGTTTGACTCCTTATATGGGTAGCGTTACTTGTGGACTGGCCCTTGGAAAAATCCAAAACTTGTAGCCTTGGGACTCACTATCTACCACAACACACCACTGAGCTATTCCTAGCTACAGAGAATATAATGTGACCTGTCACTGTTGCTGACTTAAAATCTAGCAAGGATTAAATGGGAGCGTCATATTTTTAGATATGAACCGTTAACACCCACATAGAAAGGAGCCCTCCAGCCAACTTTGAGGAAGAGGCATAAGACTATTAGGGGAACAAATAAGAAAAAAAAAATTATGAATCAAAGGATGCAACACCCGCAGTGCTGTCCTGTAAAATAATTTTCTATTTGGCCAGCCAATTCAGTCAGTTCTGCTTCAAGCTATTTTTTAAGTAGCTTCTCTTGGCATCTAGCTTTCAAGACAGCAGATTTAAAAGCCACTTTTTTCTAGCGCTGTATAGTTTTAATGTCTGGAAATAAAGATAAGAAATGTAATTGAATACTTCAGAAGGAACAAAGAAGGGTAACAAAATGACAACATGTAGACCCTGAAATATCCTCTTTATCAGAAGAAAAAATAGGTTTGTTGCTTATCACTTACCATACAGGGAGAGAATTGGCAGATTTTCTCTACTACTTTTAGCATATTAGAAAACAAACCAAATTGAGACATGAACTTCAAGATATTATTTAAGATTATGATTTACTTTGTTACCATGTAAGTCTTCTAAAAGGAAGACATCAAAAAAAGAACCTGGCTTTAAAAAATGAAAGTTTTGGATATAGATTTTACTTTGTTTGGAAACTATGGGAATTTGACATGTTTTCTGTTTAGTAAGCTATGCAATAAACAATTAAAATGTTCTCTCTTTTATGTAGAAAAGATAAATGTCTAGCCCACAGACTGTTTTCAAAGATTACATTTTATGATATACTTTTTTTTCCAATGAATAAAATTATTAAAATAAACAAACCTTAGATTATAATCACCCATGTGTTTTATGGGCTTTTATTTTTATTGTACCCTTTGGCCCCTTTCACACTGAGGCACTTTGCAGGCGCTAAAGTTCTAAAAATAGCGCCTGCAAAGCGCCTTCAAACAGCCGCTGCTGTCTCTCCAGTGTAAAAGCCTGAGGGCCATGGGCGTCCGCAGAACTTTTATCAGGGGGGGGGGGCGGAATGGGCACTTCGGCAGCGGCGATGCACATTCACATTTAACCCTTTCTTTGACTGCTAGCGGGGGTTAAAAGTGCCCCGCTAGCGGCCAAATAGCGAAGGTAAAATGATGGTAAAGCCCCGCTAAAAATAACAGCGCTTTACCAATAACGCGGCCAGATGGCAGTGTGAAAAAGCTCTTCAGATAATTCAGCTTCACTTTGTATGGAAGTTACCCAGTCTCAGGCATACCATGCCCATATACATATTGCCTAGAAAATTTACATCTTTCTATATTGCAATACAGTATAGGTTGTTTTCATCAAGATCAAAATATGGCCACAACAGATGTATTGCAATACATTGCAAAGAAAAAGATTCAAATTCTCTAGGCCATATTTATATGGGCATGGTATGCCTGAGACTGAGTAACTTCCATGATAAGTCTTAAAAGAGAGCAGCTCCAGGTCAGCAGACTCAGAAAAATGGCGACCGTGGCAGCCATTGCAACACAGGGCAACTGTCTTCAACACCTTGTTACGATTCCTTGCCCTATGCTGCGGACGCCCATGCTGAGGGCTTTCACACTGGAGCGGTGCGCTTGCAGGACGCTGAAAAATGTCCTGCAAGCCACATCTTTGGAGAGCTGTAGGAGCGGTGGAGTGTCTACACACATGGAGTGTGTAGATGTGGGAATTGAGTCATTTTCTTTCGCTCAACCCGCTGATTGAACAAAAAAAAAAATGACTCATGTGGCTAGATTTAACCGCTTCCCGACCGCCCACTGCATATATACGTCAGCAGAATGGCAAGGGCAGGCAAAATCACGTATATATACGTGATCGTGCATTTGCCTGCCTGTGGGTCGCGCGCGTGCAGCCAGCGGCGCGCTCGCGACCCGGTCGGGAGCTCTGTGACCCCGGCCGCGGGACCAGCGGACCCGATCGCCGCTGGTGTCCCGCGATCGGGTTACGGAGCTGAAGAACGGGGAGAGGTATGTGTAAACAAACCTCTCCCCGCGCTTCCTACTCTGCCTGTCATTGATTGGCTGTTCCCGGTCATCGGGAAAGCCGATCAATGACGTCAGACGTCAGCCCCGCCCCTAATGTAAAAAAAAAAAACACACACGTCACAGCCCATAACCCCTCCCCTCCCCCTAGTGGTTAACCCCTTCACTACAACTGTCATTTATACAGGAATCAATGCATTTAAATAGCATTGATTGCTGTATAAATGACAATGGTCCCAAAAATGTGTCAAAAATGTCCGATGTGTCCGCCATAATGTCGCAGTCACAATAAAAATCGATGTTCGCCGCCATTACTAGTAAAAAAAAAAATATTAATAAAAATGCTATAAAACTATCCCCTATTTTGTAAACGCTATAATTTTTGTGCAAACCAATCAATAATCGATAATTGCGATTTTTTTTACCAAAAATATGTAGAAGAATACGTATCGGCCTAAACTGAGGAAAAAAATATTTTTTTATATATTTTTGGGGGATATTTATTATAGCAAAAAGCAAAAAATATTGCATTGTTTTCAAAATTGTCGCTCTATTTTTGTTTATAGCGCAAAAAATAAAAACCGCAGGGGCGATCAAATACCACCAAAAGAAAGCTCTATTTGTGGGAAAAAACGGACGCCAATTTTGTTTTGGAGCCACGTCGCACGACCGCGTAATTGTCAGTTAAAGCGACGCAGTGCCGAATCGCAAAAAGGGGCCTGGTCCTTTGGCTGCCAATTGGTCCGGGGCTGAAGTGGTTAAGCTATGTACACAAGGGCAGAATGTGCAGCATCCCCCAGTACCTACCTGTGATCCAGCAATGTCCACGAGAGCCTTGGCTCTCTGGGGGACTCTCACTCCTGATTGGCTCCCAGTGCTGTCAATCACAGCCAGTGGGCCAATCAGGAGACAGAGGAGGTGGGGCAGAGCAACAAGCTCTGTGTGTGCATGGATACACAGAGCCGCGGCTCATCAGCACGTCTGCTTGGGTGCCCCCACAGCAAGCTGCTTGCTGTGGGGGCACCTGGCAGGAGGGAGGGGCCTGGAGCACCAGCAAGGGAACCAAGAAGAGGAGGATCTGGGCTTCTCTGTGTAAAACCATTGCAACAGAGCAGGTAAGT